>JBBPCS010000054.1:46061-62384 GCA_037974645.1 Hollardia meadi | reverse complement strand
ACAATAATTACTTTATCCGTTTTAAGAACTAAACTTGATAAAAACTCTGAGAATTCAGATAGAAATTCAGAGTATGGCTGATACATCAGTGTTGTTTTGACACAAACTGTCTTTTTCAAATTTCGGTATTTAGCCAATTTAGTGTGGACGTGGTCTGTAACATTCTGGCATTCTTCAACCACATGCAAGTTTGCATTTGCATTCTTGCATAATGTGAGCACTCATTCATACTTGAGTTTGTGTGTCCTTGTTCTTGGCCCCCTTCGAGCAAACATCTCCACCTGGGCTGCATTAGTGAGAGGAAGTGTCTTTACTGTCCTTTTGCCAGGGTGCACACACACACACACACACACACATACATGAACACACATACACACACCTGACAGAGCCAGGAGCGAGATCTGACCATCTCTCTGGGCGGCAGCAAGCAGAGGAAGCTCACCAAGGGCTAACAAGGGAGGATCAAAGAGCGCATTACCATGCCTCCCCTCTTCCTCTCGCTCTGTCTCCATTCCTCTCTTCGCCGTTCACAAGCAATAAGAGGGCCGCCAGCCTGTCCTTGTGCTTGTTAGGCAGTGACAATAGGACGTGCCCTGAGCCAAAGGAAATGAATTATTTACCCCGCTCCCTCTTGTACTCTTGAAAGAAAATAAAATCCCTCTTCTTGTATTACCATTGAACTCACAGCCCTTGTATTACTCACACGCCTTGTTCTGTGGCCTTAGATATTAAATGCTCAGAAAAATTCTGTTCCCCGCTGTCGGCAAAGATATCCGTCCCTGGTTTGCCTGCATAGCAGCATACACACACTCACACAGAGGGGAAAAGGATGCATACTTGAAGAGATATGTACATGCATTTCGTTTAGACAAGCCTACTTCGAGGTGCACACGCACGCTCAATCATGCACACACGATAGTCTTGGGGTGGAGGTGTTGTGGTTGGTGTGTGTAGGTAGTATGCTGCTCCTGATGTATACAGCTGCTAAATGATCTGATATTAAAGAGACAATTACATCCATGTTGGACTTCATATCCCATGCCCCCCAGCAGCAGGTCGAGACCCTCACAGGCTAACGCTGCCCTCAACCAAAGAGCTGACAAGAGTTGAAACTGAGAGTGCATCCATATAGTGTGTGTGTGTGTGTGTGTGTGTGTGTGTGTGTGTGTGTGTGTGTGTGTGTGTGTGTGTGTGTGCGTGCGTGTGTGCGTGTGTACTTTTAGTTACTTTCTGCGCAGTACAATGTGCCCTTGGTGAAGTGGCCTACATAATTATTTCACTTATTCTCACACGTCCTCTCTTTCTCTCACCACCTCTCTCCCTTCCCCATCACACTTTTCCTCATCATAATTCTTCATCACATCCCTTCCTCCTCCTCCTCCACCGCCTTCGCTTCTTCTTCTCCTCTCTTGTCTCATCTGTCCGCCCCTCCTTATTATCTGTCTCTGCTTATCTTTCTCTTTCTCTTTCTCCTCTGTCCTCTGTCCTGGACTAGCCTCTGTTCTTAGGAGCCATAATGACTGTCTTTGAAACAAGGGGGGAGTAAATGGTCACCTTGATAATGATGATGGTTGCGAGAGCGCCAGGGGGTGGAGCATAGCCTGTCAGTGTGGGCTCACCTCGCTTGCTCTCCTGTCCCAGTGTCAGAGTGGGAGCAGAAACTAGTGAACAGTAAAACTGAAGATTGTTCTTTTCTGTTCTGTTGCTGTCTTTTTTTCTCTCTTTTAGAGACCTGAGGCTGACACAATGTGCTGTGGGCCACACTGGGGCCTGTGTGGGCCCCAGACAATCCATCTCTATACACTTCTACTGGTGGGGGACATGAAAGCGCCTTCATTAGCCACACCAAAAGACTCATATATTTCTCACAGGGCATAAAAGGCCATTGTAAAAACGCACTCTCCTCCCTTTCAAACATAAAACGTGTCAGACGGCACAAAAGGATTCCAGTCGTCACCGAGAGCGAGGATCATTACCGAACAAGTCGACAGAGAACGCCGTGCAAAGTGAACGGAGCAATAAGAGGAAATTATGATTAGAGGGGAGAGGGGGTAAGATTTTGATGAGTAACATAAAAGAGAAGGCTAGATGCAAAACAGTGAAGAGATGGATGCAGATATGGCCCTGAGGAGAGGAACGTGATACATCCACAAGGTGGAATATTTCCAGGTAGTCCTTTATACTCCAGGCAGCACGGTGTCTTTATCTTCCTGACTTCCTGTGTGTACAAACCTTGAGTTAGGGGAGCATCTGCTCCAAAAGCTCCTGTCTGGAGTCCTTGGACAAATAATGATTGCGCTGCTAGTCTATTATCTACCACACAGGCCTTGCACGCCGTTGTTCCAGCCTTTCCCAAGCAGAGCCTCCACAATAGATCCGGCTTGCTGGATTTCAATGGTCCCGCAGCCCCTCTCCCGGCACCCAACTGCAGGGAAAATGACCCCACGCATGACTGGCTAAGGAACTCAATTACTGGTAGGGTGCCATGGTCAAAGCTGTCTCAGTTTCACGATGCCCACGTTGGCTTTGTTCAGGTAGCAAATCACTGCGCTTGCAGGGAGCTTGTCCCTCATGAAATATAACTGGAATTCAGACGTGGTGGGTTCTACAGAGAGACCCCTGACAAAAGAGGCTGATTGAGATTGACCTCTGCTATGTGCCGTGCGACAGACAATGCTGTATCTCTTACGCAAGCCGTCTTTATGTTTTCAGCTTCTAACGCAAAAACAGCCATGACCAAAATCGATGCAGTGTTAGCAATGTATGAGGGGGGAAAAAAGGCTGGAACATAGAAAATAAAAAAAGGTGAATGGAAGATAGGGACTGAAAAGGCTTGAGAAGAAACTGAAAAAAAGCAAGGTTTTATCTACATAAAACTATTTCCCTTATTTTGGATCATACAGAGCAGGAATTCAAGTGTAAATAGTGAATGAAAATACAGTGGGCTTTTTTTGTTTTTTGTTTTTTTTGCAAGCCAACTACTTTCATCAATGCTTTGTGGTTTAAAGAGGGATTCATTGATCAACATTGTGAATTCATAGATACAGATGTCTCGAGGTTTCAAGGTAGTGTTCTACTGTGGATCTAACATTATTTGTTCCCATCAGGTCAAATGTGTGATATATGAATACAAAATTCAGTTGGATCCTTTCACACCTGATTGTTTTTGAAATTTTAGGGGAAACAGTGGGCCTGTGCTCTTGGATCAGTAGCACTGTTTATCCTGTACTGTAAAGCGTTTTTCTCTTGTTTTGTGCTCCTGTGCTTCACTTCAGATAGTTGCAACTAGGCAGCCGCCTCTTTGGATTGACCTATTTAGGAATTAGTGCACTGATAAGACAACAAAAAACAACACATAGGGTGTCCATGTAATGAAAAAAGTTCCCATATTTGTAACAGAGCGGATCATCTTGTCCGTGCGGCTTAAAAGACTCATTACATTATTAAGCCACAGTGCAGTGATTTGTTTTCAAGTGCAACAAGGTTCGCTCTGCTCAACATTAACCACCCATGTTGAGCTATGTGTGTGTGTATGTGTCTGTAATGGGGAGGGGGGAGGAGGAGTAGGAGGGACACCAACGATCACAGCAGACGTGTTCCAAGATGGAAAGCCACTGGTGTCCTGCGTAAGGGAGAAAGGAGAGTATTACTCCCAACAGCAAAGATTACATGGTACTTACAGGAGGTCAAGCTCCAGAGTGAGTACAGGGGAAGAAAATGGGAGGTGGGGGAGGGATGCAGGCAGGGAGGGGGAACAGTACAGCATGAGAAGAAGCACGTACAAGAGAAGGTAGTAAAACTGATTCAACACAATTTCTATTCCTGGGACTCTGCTTGTGTGTGTGATTTATCACAATTGGATTATGATTCTGTGTGTCAGTAATAATTTTTTGTGCTGTTGAAAGTTGTTAGCTAAATTACAATGACTTGTGTATCTGAGGAGGCAAACTTCAAAACTACAAAAGAGGCACTTCTTTCCTAAGATGTGATATTGAGGAATTTCGGTTTGAATCGGTTTGTGCACAGCCTTTAATGAATGCATTTAAAGGTCAGGCTCGAGTCTCCTAATTTGAACGCAGATCAGAACTGTTTTGGTTTCATGAACAAGCTACATATCAAAATTCCACACACTCCTGTTTCTCGTCATGCAAGCCCAAGAAGCTTATGCTTGGCATAAGCTTATATTCTCTATTTTTATTTGACCTCTGCCTGCTCAGGTAGCCACCACAGAGCACCATCCCAGCAATAAAATGATTCAGAGTGGCCAAAAACAGCTTCCAGGCTGTGAAAACAAGCAAATACACAAACACTTTAGAGCAACTAAAAAGCTCCAGAGAAAGGGGTAATAGTGAGCAAGAAATAAAATGAGATAGGAATCGGCAGATGTTCCTTCATTATCAAGCTTTTTACAGAATACCTGAAACAACCCTTTTTGTTTAATGAGTGTCCTGAACCAGGCAGTTTGAAAAAAAAGCCTTTTAGAACAGATCACACATTATCGAAATGCAGAGTCTGGCCACCCAGCTGTACTATTCTCTCTTTTTTTTTTTTTTTTGTATTTTCGGTCGTTATTTTGTCTATATTGATTGTGTGCAGCACAGTTACATGTGGACATGTGATGGAAAGACATGCCACATCACGTGTCCTGCAGCAGCCTTGACCGAGAAAAAATGCATTCCCACCATTTAAAAATGCCCCCCGGCTTTTTTTTATTATGGTGCATTTATGTCCTGTCATGTGCCTCTTTATACCGCTTGGAAATCTAAATTGTCTAAAGACTTTATAGCATGTAATTCATATGTTAATCTGTTGTACTAGGCAGCATTATTTCTGACATTTGTACAAGTTAATCTGATAATGCCCTGACAAGCGTTATATTAAGTTCAGTTCAATCTTGAACACACTGTTAGGCTGCTTAAGCACACGAAGGGCAGTTTGACCAATGCGACTGTAAATGCAGTTTATGTAAAGTGAGTCCAAGTGTATATAAATATTATGTTCAAAGTGCAGGGAGCCACCGCTGATGGAGATAACTTATCTCTGCCAGTCGGTGAGAGAATACTTCAGTCACTTGGCTGGAGTATATGATTGCAGGTATATGCAGATTCTATCAGACTGGGAGACTCGTGAGTACGGAGGCTTATCAGGAGTTTGCAGGAGCCGGCTCTCCTACAGTGGGATCCACAAACACCTGTTGAAAAGCAGAGCGGGAGCTTCTGAGCTCAACACGATAACAGAAAGGCGGCAAACGCACCAGTCACACTGAAGAGTGGGATGTTTCAGAAAGATGCTCATCACAAAACAAAACAAAAATGGCGGCGGAAGTTGCTGTCTGAAATGTATTTCTTCACTCTAAGGAAAAACACACATGAGCCACGACGTAGCCGCAATTTTGATATATGTGTTGCTGTTCTATTTTCTTTTTTTGTGTGTGTGTGTCTATTGTTTAAATAGGGGTGAAATGTTAAAAAACAGACTGGCCACGTTGAATCTTTGTGAAGATTAGTGTGCGGAAAGCACATGTGTTCAGAGGGAGGTTCGCCGCGATAATTACCAAGCACTCCCGGTTGCATCTGCCTCATGCTAACTGGTGGCAAGCCAACCGACAACATGCACAGAAAACAACAGTCCCTCTCTGCTGGCACTGCTGCTCACTCGCTCCCTTTTTTTTTTTAAAGCTCTCTGCCTTTTTCTCTCCTTCTCTCTGGCCCCATCTGTCTCTCTTCCTCTTTCATCTCTTCGTCTTCTGCATCTTTATCACATTTCCTCTTTTTTTTTTTTACACCTGAGGTCTCTTTTGCACCTGAGGTCTCTTCTCCCCCTCCTACTCTTGTCTCCACTCCTCCTCTCTCTGTTCTCTCGCTCCTCTCTGCACCCGCGGCCATGTGGTCCAGGCGAGGTAGCAGGGTGACAGAAGCCGGACCCTTTGGTGTCGCAAGTTCCTTATCTCGCTTACGAGGTGCTGACGTGCATGTGCGCTGAGTGTTTGCGTGTGTGTATCTGTGTGTGTGAGCGGGGCGCTGTTCTCGAGGGCAAAGTGAGGTGTGAGAGGATGATGCACTTGATACACTGTGAGGAGAAGAGGAAGAAGTGAGGGAAAGGAATGGAGGGAGAGACTTCCATAGGGAAGGAGGGAGGGAGGTGGAGGCCAGGATTGCGCAATGCGCTGAGTACGCCTCCTACTGGACCTTAGTTTGGTCTTCAGAGAGCTGTGTGGTTCACAGTCAAAAGAAATGATAAATAATATCCAGTTAAGTTAACTGTGAGGCTTTTCTTCAGCTTGAAACAAGACAAAATGTCATGCTGGATTAAATTATCAGACTTGTTTTCAGCACATTCAGTTTTCCTGATGATGTTATGATATGCCATCTGAGTTTTAAGTCTTTAAAAGATGAAATAGTACACCGTGTTTTGGCAAAACATTTTCTCATAAATACGAAAATACGATTTGAAAACTCACGTTTGAAGCAAAAGGTGAAAAGCTGAACTCGAGTTATTGAAACATATATATACATTTTGTTTTACAGTATAATTCCACAATGATAATATTTCTGATTAATAGCTGCATAATTATGGTTTAAAAAAACATTTTTCTGTTGAGATGCTTTGTTGTATCTAATGATCTAATGTGGAGAGGGAGATTTAACATTTCAACTTTGAATGATGGCAAACATCCATACACATTACTTCAAATCTAGCATTTTTCTTTCAAGATGTTTCTGCTTTTGTGATATTTTCTTGTTTTGATTCACAACAGATGGGAGAGGGCAGAAATATTTTTGACCTGTAGGACATCTCTGCATTTATCAGTGTCATTGAAGTGGCCCTGAGCATGACTCTAAACCTTCATGGGTGTTGAAGAAGGTCCACCTCATGGTGTGATTGGCCAGGTGTACAGAGGTGAGAAAGTAGGCGGGGTTTAAACTTCTCTATTTTTTTGATTTTCATACAATTTCTACAGTTCAGTCAGGACCACCATAGTCAGAAACTTAGATTACCATTTGCATTAAGTTATATTTGGCTGTATGGCTCCCTGCCCTTCCATGTGCGCCTAAAGCAGGGAGAGCACACCTCCCTGCCCTTCAATGAGCCTACATGGAAAGACTAAGGCAGGGAGCTAAGCAGCAAATATCCCCCCGGGTACAGAACAGAGCAGGCATCAATGACAACAGAAATGACATTAAGTCACACTATAAAAAAGAGGAGCTGGGGTGGGGGTGAGTTGTTAATTAGTGGCCAATCAACCCTTGCGGTCCCCGCCACAGTAACTGGCCTTTGAAGAAAGATTGTTGAAAAGTGTGTCAAGTGTCCTAAAACCTTAAGGTACATAAATGTTAAAAAATCTCTCCATCAGGATTTAACTGTCCACTTTGACATTTTTTTGAAAGCATAATTCAAAAAGACAGGTCTTGCATTGTGAACTAAGACAAGCGCAGGCATACAGCGATTTGGAGTTAATTTTTCTGTTTTTTGGGGATTATCAGTGTTGATGATGAATTTATCCTGGATGATGTGAAAACACTAGACTTTCAAGATACAAATATTTCAAATCTACCCACATTAGTGTAGGCACGACCTTTGAGCATCGAGCAGCGTTTTATGGATGAAGCTCTTTGGCAAAGATCAATATACCTAAGTCCGGAGCCAGAGGTCTTCTACTGCCTCTGCCTCTCTGCAGCCTGTAGCCGACAGACAGAGCAGAATGCCTTGACTTTTGGATTGGAGCCCTTTTGTGTGTGGCACAGACGCTGAGCAGACATTGCACAGCCGTTGCGTGGACGTGGACGTGGAGGCCTCGGGTCGCCGTTACGCTGTTATTAAAAACAGTGTGATAGCATGTGGGCTGTTCCCTCTACGCTCCCTGTTTCTTCTCTTTCTTTTCTCTCCTTGAGCACAATCAATCACTCCTCTCATACCCTCTTTTCAGTATTAGAACTACTGCAGTCCTCTGTTTTTATTTTATTTTTTATCGTGTTTACCATTACCAGTGAGGCAGCTTTCACACAGCAGACCTGCTGACTGTATTTAACCATTCTCACAGGCCCTCTGTCTCACAACCATACATTTCCCCGACTGTTTATCTCATATACCTCTCCCATCATCTTTCTCTCTCCCTTTCTTACCATTTTACATTCCTAAACTTTCCTCTACTCTGTGTTCAAAGAGAAAATTCCGCAGCCTTGTTGTGAGTCTTCTTTAGCCGACTTGAGCACCCACCACCCACTTGGGAGACAAGTGTTTTTCAAAGACGCTCTCTTGGAGGTCCTTGTAGAAGATGCCGACAATTGTCAGGGTTTTCAAGTAAACCGTGAGCAAAAAAAACCAAACACATCCCATCATTCAGTGCTAGGCTACTAAGTGAAATGGCAAGCATTTGGAACCAAAGGCTATTTTTTCTATATCTGTCTGAACGTCCGCTCTTTGAAGTGAAAGGTTTTTTAAAAATCCTCGCTGTTTTGAACCTGTTGAAAATGTCATAGTGAATTCTTTTTTGTGCGGGTTACACTCTTCATCCAGCATTGATAATGGACTTTTGTGCTCATATGCACACACACATATATATGATATATGACTTCTAACTAAAATATTAATTGCTTTTTCTCAGTTGAGTCGCTGATACTACAATCAAGTGGTGACCGAGGTCTTGACTGACTCGCACCTAGGGAACAACTGCAACTTCCATCAACTATCTGCAGACGTGATATGATGGCTTACTCTAACAGAGGCAAAAATCCTCATTTCCCTGTCATTTTCCTCTCATTTCCACCTTCACTTTCCCCTGAGAGCGCTGTAAAATGGGTTCTATTACAGTACCATCACAAGCCCCTTTTTAAAAAGTGGATACAGTTGCACACACAGGTATTCAGGAGCCAAAACATTCAAGTTACAAAGACTTGACAGGAATGTGTGCGTTCAGGCGTACAGACTCATATGCATAGGCAAATTGCATGCAAAAAGTCAGTCCTAAAGATCATGTTTTGCAACCAGACATGGGCTGGACCACACAAGTGTTTCAGTCACAAACACTCATACACCCACAGTAACAGAGTCAGGCACAATAGTAACACATGACTGTAGTTTTTGTAATGATAACAAAAAAAAAGAAGTAATGGTGTGGGGGTGTGAGTGGTGGACTTACTATAGCTCTATCTACAAACGCAATTAACTTGAACCATTATCCTGCCATAAGCTTATCCAAGTGTTTTATTGCTTAACCCTAACTAGGGCTGGGTATCAATACTCAAAACCTTTTAAGGTATCGACTGAAATAACCCAGTAATCCCAAATAGAGAAACTTCTCCAGTCAAAGAATTCCTGCATTTTTGTATCCAGATCTAGAGGTTTTTCTTGCAGCCAATCACCACACCAATTCTTCGATTTAATGTGACGTTTGATTGGCCCACTGCTGCAGCAGCTACAACCCATACAGTCTGCGATGTGGTCAAGTCGAGTACAGTGTATTTGACGGAGTGGGCAGTTCAGTTGTGGCATTTTACATAACTGAATGCTTCCATTCACATAATGGGTATCGAATGAATGTATTTATTTGTATCGCAATGACTTTAGGGGTACTGGTATCGTAATTTTTAAACAACACCCAGCCCTAACACTAACCATACCTAAACTGTAACAACAACCACAATCTTTACTTAACTGTTCTGTAGTTGTCATGTAGAGGTTAAAAATGTTGGCAGAGGACAAATTTGATTTTGTCTAATTAACCATCAATATGTTTGTCTGGCAATAGAGTTGGGCAGTCAAACTTTCAGTCACTTAGCCATCAGACTTCCATCAAGATTCCTAAGGCCTTGGTATGCTTCAAAGTGCTTGTCAGATCTGAAATTCCCTGGAAATGGGGGGAATGAAGCTCCCAATAATTTAATTGAAACTTTCCAAAGCAGGTCACCTGACAATCTCGGCATCTTAATGCAGCAATTGAAGTGTGCAGAGGTATGAAAGTAGTCCACTTTAGGTTTCTCTCTTCATTCTTGACACAACTATCTGGTTTTGAGGAGAGACTGTCCGGATGTGTGCCTCGACTGTGGTCATTCGGAAAAGGTGCACATGCCACCATTAGACGTTGTCAGAGAAGTAGAAATACCACGTACAGTATAAAGTGGAAAAGAGTAATTGGTCTGTTATGTACAGTAGTATCAGTAATGTAGCCGAATGACTGATCAAGTCAGTGGTCGAGCTTTATTCTGATCTACTCAGTCCTTTAGTTTGGCAGGGAGTCAGGTAGCCAAGTACTCAGCCAGCCAATCAGCTACTAAATCAGTCTCAGGCAGGCTTTATTCCTGGCTGTAGTCTGAGCTGATTCCCCAGGCCCGGCTTGCCCAGCTCCAGAGACAGGCAAAAGAGGTGGAGCCAGGAGGCCTATCAAAGGTCCATCCACAACGGACCTCATTACGGCTTCAAGAGGCGCAGTCACACCTTGCTCCAGCCATCCCACCACCGGGCCCGGAAACCCCTCTGCCATTCTCCTCCTCTGTCTCTCTTGTTCTCACCATTCTTTCTCTCTGTTTCCCTCTCTCTCATCTGTCTTTCCTAGAAGGGGCACGTCAGATGTAAACAAAGCCCAACGCCAGCCACTAATTAAATAGATGAGCGGTATTAACATAACCTGAAAGCCCCAGCCAATTGTAACTCCCCCCCCCCCCGTCTTCCCTTTAATACCCCTCCTCCTCATCCCTCCATCCATTTTTTAAATTTTTTTTCTTGTTGTTGTGATCCGAGCAGTGAGCGCCAATTGTGGGCAGTGTAATTACCATTAGGACAGAAAGCCTAGCATGTCTTTGATATGGTAATGATGCTTCATGTACACCCTGTAAACCCTCCAACCCCCATCCCTAACCAGCACACACACACACACCCGTTCAATCACCTCCCTCTCCTGTAACCCCCCACCCATCACGCACACTTCCAAATAATCTCACCCATGAATATCAAGTAGGGAAACTCGTCAACACCTGATGGTGACGGCTGCAGTTTTGCGTGAGCTGCTCAAGGGTGACACGAGGGTTGAGAGAGTAACAGAGACGGAAGGGAGAAAGGAAAAAAAGAAAAAAAAGAATGATGGATAAAGTGATGGAGGGCAGGGTTGGGGGCAGAGGTGTGGTACTAACATAAGTGCCAAAATTACACAGACAGACAGAGAGGGGGAGGGAGCGACAAAGGCGGACGAGATTGATAAGAGGAAAGGAAAGTGGAAAAATATGACAAAATTGAGACCAAAGAGGAAAAGGAGGTGCAAAGGCAGGAGAGTGGGCTTGTCAAGGGAGTGTAACCTCAGTTATTGTCACATGCTAGCTGCATGACTGTCGGCTCCCGCTTTAATTATTAATTGCACTTGTCAGGCGTCATTAAGTCCTCTTTAGCATCTCAGTGTTGGTCTGACTGGACAAGAACATCCCCTGTTGCTAGCATTGTTATAGTGACATTTTCTTCTTTTCCTTTCTCTTCATCTTCCCTTTACTCTCCTAAACCTTCCTGCCTTGGTCATAAAGACCTCATGTCTAATTTCTCCCAACACCCCCACATCTTTCTCAATATCGTTCTACTTGTATCTGCTCTCTCTCCTGACTCCTGCTCCCTTTCTCTCCATCCTCTCATCCTCTGTGTCCAAGCTCTGGCATCCAGCCCACGGATGGAACAGGAACAAACCGACTACCCAGCTCCCTGCGGTCTCCCTCTCTTCTCAACTACACACACACCATCCCTCCAATGCCTCCATCAGTCCAAATCCTGCAGCCTTTCCCCTCAACACCACTTGGCTCTGGCCAGCCACACAACATAGCCATGGACCTGGATCCCATGAACAAGAGGGAGTGACAATTCTCATGGGATAACAATGCATAATGTCAGATGCACACAGTGTTCCTGTGCATTCAACATCTTGCGTTTGTGGTGGTAAAAACCCAATGCCATTGGCTCTGCAACATGAAGCCCACGCCAGCTAAAGAAAAACTTGGATTCAACACAAAAAAATGACCCAATTAAACTTCAAAAAAAGATACAGTATACACAGCATGTAATCACATGTGAACTTGTGCTTTACACTAGAAAACAGCCTAATTATTCATTAGAGAATGAATATACAGTGTGTTTATAGTGCAGGTACTGGATGCTGGAGTCCAGCATATATACACTAGAAAATGGTGGGCTTACAAAGGTTATAGGAGTACTCTACCAATTTAGCTTCACATTTCTGTAACATTGTCCAACTCATGGACTCGTACCCTTAAAAACAACCAAAAAAAAACCCCACACACATACAACCACAACCACTTCACTGCACGTCACACCCCTTCACATCTTTTCTTAAACCAAACCAGGTAGTTTTGGTGCCTAAACCTAACCACTCTGTGGCTAATTTAAGTCCTCAGATAGACTGACTTGGAGGTAATCACCAGTTGCACTAGCCATGCCAGATCACCAGCATGCCAGGTGCCGTAAAACACAGTGTGTGAGCATCGTTAACTCTTGTGGGAGTTAACGCTCAAGCTCATGTTCATTAGTTGCAAACGTATGCATTCAGTTCAACATTCACCGAAAAATATGAGCATGATCAATTAACTTGCTGTTTTAGCGCATTCCTGCACAACACTGAAGATCAATGACAGGGTCTCCACACCAGATATAGAAATGCTGACCTGATCACTTTGCCTCTTCTACCTCCCATGGTAATTTCCCACTGTGGTCCTCAGGTGTGTACGCATCCCCCCTGGCATAAACACTAAAACCACAGCTGAACTGCCCAGAGCAGCCCTGCTATGCTAGGAAAATATCCAGTTGCTTATTATGGGCATTTTGACAGTTTAAGGTTGGACAGTTTTGACCAAGATATGAACTTTGAAAGGCACATAAAGGAAGTGGTAAAATCCTGTTTCTTCTAGGAAACTAAGAAACATTTCCAAAATCAAACGTTTCAAGGTCTTCTTTTTTTTTTAAATCCATTGTTCACTCGTCTAAAATGCAGCTGCCAGACTTTTAACTAATAAACACATAGCACACATAGCACCAATGTTGGCCAATCTACATTGGTTACCCAGATAGTGTAGAATTAATTTTTAATTAATAATTAATTGTTTTCACAAAGCACTACATGGGCTGGCCCCACTTTATATTTTAGAACTACCGTGTACCCTGGTCACCCTGGCAGATCGCCCAGGTTTCCTGACCAAGGCCTTTTGTCTGTGCCAAAATCTATTTAGAACCAAAGGTGACCGAGCTTTTGCAGTTGTGGTTTCTAGCCTCTGGAATCATCTTCCTCGAACCTTAAAAAACAAAACGCAGAGTCAGTCGACTGTTTTAAGAAGCTGTTAAAAACCCACCTGTTTCATGTGCACTTCGTTCTGTAATATGTGTTTGCCATCTGTACAGTTTTTTTTTGTTTTTTTAAAAACAATTTTTATTGTTTGTGTAATTGACTTCTGTGTAGTGTTTTTAAAAAAAAGGTTTTTATTGTTTTTATACATTTTTATTTCCTGTTTTTTACTTATTTAATGTTTTACTTTATTTCTGTTTGTATTGTAAATTATTATTACTATTATTAATTTTTTTTTATCATCAAATACAATTTAAGGAAAAACAGCAAGCAAGCAAAAAACATCACAGACATCCACACATACAAAGACTCTCTGATGTAAACAAACAAAGTGTTATTGAACTTTTCCTCCCACTCCCAAACCTGCGAGCCCACATTGACACTGTGACCACTCGCAGAGCACTGATTATTGCACACAACCTCTACCACCCCATCAAGCCATGCTTAACCATCCTCTCCCTTGGCCGCAGATATACAGACAACCAATCGGCAAAAAAAAACACACTTTGGGAGGAGTTTTGTGCAGTCAGTTATAACTACTTTAAATAGCTTGGGCACCCTATAAAAGACATATGTTGTTGTAATGTCTTGTTTTATTACACCTTGTTTTGAATGTTATTTTTCATTTATAGACTGTTACAACAACTTTCTTCTAAAGAGGACAATAAAGAATGAATCTGAAGTGAGATCAGTGTGATCATTTTTGTCTAAAATCTTATGTTTCATACTTGGAAATATTAGTCCATCGACAAAACATGTAATTTATATTCATATAAACATTCTTATAATGCTAACGTAAAACAAAAAAAAAGATGGTGGAGGTGAGAAAGGCTGAAGGTATACAGGCCTTGCTGTTCTCTCTCACTTTCTGCCGCCTTGCCAGCCCCCCAGTGGGCCACAGAGAGCAGAGGGAGACCCGGTCGATCAGAGGGGCGCCCAGATGGACTGAGACGCGCACACACAAACACACACATACACACACTCACTCAGTCACTCACATGTCATATGTTATCCCATCTGCACTGTCACCAAGCTGCCTGTAACCCCAGGGCCTAGCAGGGGCTACACACACACACACACACACACACACACATACAATATCTACACACACGCACACACAGTCAAGCAGTCACACACAAAGGTTCTAAAAATGTGAGACTGTGTACGCACACGTACACACACAGAGCTGAGGTGTTCCTGTGTAATTGGAGGTGAAGATAACTGCACCTTTTCTTGTTCGCTTGAGTGGGCACCCACATTGTAGCAGCCACACACACACACACACACACACAAACGCACATACGCACATACTCCTCACTATGAGTCTTTTCACGAGTGACAAAGCTATTCTCTATAGGTAAACACTGTTGTGTGACCTACCTTGCGTATTCTGTCACAGAGAGGTTGACAGATACTGAATCCATACACACACATTTCTCATTTACTGTCAAGAGACTGACAGTGTGAAGATGGACAAAGACATTATCTTAGTATAAAATGCTCTATGTTACAGTTGACAAAGGAAGAGGTCGTACACACTGTGGCAATCAGATCAAGTATCATGATGAAGGGTGTCTATAGATGGTATTTGAGTGGACAAAGGATTTAGCTGAAGATGAACAGTAAAGTTCCTTTTTTATTTTCCTACTAGCCATCAATTCTAGCAGTTATATAAAAACTGCACTCAGTGAAGTAATCAGGAAGAGTCAACAGCCATGCTAGCAGCTCCATGAGAAATGTACTTGACCAAAATGCTAATGTCAGCATGGTAAAATGCTCACATGGCAATGATAACATGCCGATTTAGCAAATACAATGTTTATCATGTTTGTTATCAACATTTAGCTTGCTGGCATGCTAATATTTGCTACTTCTTTTTCCCATTGTCTAGGTCTGTGTGTCATTGGAAATGTTTCTACAGTTGATACAATCTTTTTAATCAACAAAATAGGCCAAAAGTCTCAAATGTTCAATCCTTTCTCAACACAATTAGCTGTGTAAAAGTTTCCCAAAATAAAATAAAATCTTAATTTGGCAAAAGACCAGAAAAATCTGACCAGGCATTCGAACTTTTGGTTTTTAATTCTCTGTGCTACTACAACAAATTTCCGTCAGGTAGCAACCACATAAATAAGACCCATGTGGCATTAAATGGAAATTTCTCTTTAAAACTAGTTAAAAGGAGTTGAGCGTTAGAAATTGAACCATAATATTGAACTCCAACCTGCTTATTTATCATCAGCCATAAAAGAGAATGAGCTAAAGGGCCTAAATGTAAAATTTACATGCCTGAAACAACAAATGCTCTCACGCAAACACAGGCCTTTGTCTAACCGAATGAGACCGGTAATCTTTCCTCCACTTATCTTGGACGTGTCAGCTAAATGGGAAGTGAAAAGTCAAATATGAGATGTCACATTTGGTTTACCTCCCTGCCTACTTCCTCCGTCTCTGCCTACCCCCTCCGTCCTTCGCTCGTTTGGTTCTGCACATCTCTATTTGATTGCATCTCCCCTCCGCCTCAACATGACACTCATCTGGGCGATGGCTGCGTATAGGCATGTTGAGTTAATGGATTTTATACAGAGCATGGAGCGTTTAGTCTGAGCGTGGAGCAAGAGTGTCTTAAGAAACTGACCAAGAGACAGAGACAGAGAGGGATGACAAAGTGAAGAGGAGAGACTGAGAAGACAATAGAGATGCAGCATATACATCTTTAGGGTTTAATCTTTCCAACTAGGCCATGTTGTCCTAATTATTATCACTTTTCTGAAAAAAAACAGTTCTATCACCACATTGCCATATCTGAAAGAGCCAAATTCAGCTTGTGAGAAATTCACTCTCATTTTTGCTTTGATTATCATCTCCAATATTCCTCTTGAGCTGCAACTGACTTTCAGTAATGTATAAGTTGTTTTTAAGATGTGTGTGTGTGTGTGTGTGTGTGTGTGTGTGTGTGTGTGTGTGTGTGTGTGTGTGTGTGTGTGTGTGTGTGT
>JBBPCS010000053.1:354071-383592 GCA_037974645.1 Hollardia meadi | reverse complement strand
CCAAGGACTACCACAGCCAAACCTGCTTAGTTTCCCCAGGCAAGCTAATGATGTAATGCAGGAGCTATGGTGCTGGCATTTGCCATTCCGTACCCAGGTTCAGACAGATGTGTGTGCATGCCTCCAGTCAGACAGGCTGAGGTACAGGGCTTGAGTTTGCTGTTGAGCACAGAGATTCCCTGATGTGTTCTGGTTGTAGGAAGCTACGGACACCTGAGCTTGCCACTGCTGTCTGTCTTTGTTTAGTTTTGCTTTCTGTTTAGCCTTATTCTTGCCTTTCCTTTAGCTTGCTTTAGTTGTTTTGCTTTGTCTTTAGTCTGCCTTTAGCTGTAGATCAGGGGTGGGCAATATTTTTTTTTCCAGAGGGCCATACTGACTTAGATAAAGTATGTGAAGGGCCAAAAATTGGGCCGTTTATTACAGCAAATTGGGACGTTTTTGGACTGGCCTTTGTTGTCTGGGCACAGTATTCTAGCCACATTTTCACACTATTTTTGTAGGTTATTTTTCATTTCCGCACTTAAACTTAATTCACCACCTTCTTTTAGTGTTTATTTACAAACTAATGTGAGAACCTTGCTTTCCCCTTCAGTTCTCTCTTCCTACCTCTACATCTCTGACTGCACACACACACCCGTTTGCCCCACCCCTCCTCTTTCTTTTTCTCTCTCTGTGTCTGCTCTGTTGACCTTCTTCGGGATGTTTAAAAAACAGCGAGGGTTGATTGCCCACTACTTCATCGACCGCGAACGGAATTCTCTCGAATGGAAAAATATATATATATACTGTATATAAAACGTTAAAATGGACCACTAAATATATTTTTATAACTGGGTTAGAGAGAGAGACAGAGAGAGAGAACGAGAGGGGGGCACATAATGCTGCCTTTTATTGATTTTTTTGGGAATCGCTTTATTTTTCTTTGAGGACGTCACGGACCGGATCAAGACAGTCCAAGGGCCGGTTCTGGCCCCCAGGCCGTATTTTGACCATGTGTGCTGTAGATTGACATTAATTTTGCACTGCCCTTCTACTGTTTGTAGTGACAGATTTGTATTAATTTTATCTCTGACTTTTGGAATGTGCCTTTATTGTGCTTTCATCTGTTTATTTACCAGTTGATTGAGGGATGCCTGAGTTAGCTCTCCTGCCCAGGGTGATTGTTTGACCAAGTATAATGTGTTTTTATGTCCTGCTTGCTGTGTTGAATTGCATAAAGTTTTTTGTTTTTTTGTTGTTGTTTTTTATATGGGGAATCCTCTTGTAGAGAGATGATAAACAGATGTGAAAGGTACTCCTATAATTACTGTATATACTTTGGGTGAAAGTCTCAAGGTGGTGTTGTTCATATTAGCTTGTATTGAAATCTAGAATTGCTCTGTGTAGACTTACTACCAAGTTACACCAGGGCAGCTGCTCATCTTCTGGCTGTAGCTGAATATTTACTGGACTGATTTGTGGGTGGTATCGATTTTCTCATCTAGCTCTAGGCAAGAGTGTGAATTAGAGGTGTATTTATCTATAGATTAAAACATAGTATTATGTGGTGCTCAGGCTTCAAATGTAGGCAAGATGGTTATTGCTTTTATCCCCCAAAACTTTACAGTGTCTCTATTTTTCTATGGCTATTGTTATTAACATTGTTATTAACATGTTGCATGTGTTTGTCTCACAGTTAAACAATCTACAATTTAATCCTTCATGTTGATCATGTTAGAAATAACTCATAACTAACTTGAATAATATCAAAACAGCCCACACTCAAACGGTGGAGCAATAATCCTGGCCTGTGTGTCCACTATTGAGGTGATTTGGGTTTCTACTCAGAGACTGATTTGAACACACCAATAGGCTCAGTGAAGAACACTAGCAAAGTAAAATTCAAAGCGTAACTTATTAAAAGCTAACTAACTATATCTTTATGTCTCCTCAGAGTGACGCCAGGAATTTTGCACACAAAGTCTATAAAAATTCCCAACTGCTTCTGCCCTGCCTTTTCTCTCCCAAAGCTACCGTCTAATATATTTCCTTCAGATGAACCAGTGGATATACGCGTAAGTGAGAAGGAGTGCTAACATGTTTATGCGTGTGTTGTGTTGTGTGTGCTAAGGTTGTCTCGGAATTAGGAGTTGTCACTTCACAAGGATGCCTCAACTAATAAAATGCTAATATCTTCAGTGTATTAGTCTATTAATTTGTCGTGTGCTTGTGGTTCACTGGGTTTGTATTTCAAATATAGTGTTACTAAGTAAGTAAGTAATAGTGTTTAGTGAGACTGAACACTATTATGTATTTTCTTCAATAAGACACAGCTAAAAAGAAAGTGCAGTGATTTGACTGAGAAAGTGTGAGTTGGCTCAGGGTCTCCTTGACTGATGACTCAAATCAGTGAAATTCAGGGAGAAGCCAGAGTGTGTGCAGGTCCCAATGTTTTACAGATGGATGGTGTGTATGTTAGATCCCTCGGTTTCCTCAATCAAAAGTGTCTACGGTCCTAATGGGTTTTTGCTCTTTAAATACATTTACAGATGCTGAGTTTAGACAAAAACCCATTTTCCTGGAATGAGAGGGGGAACATCAGTGGCCCGATAGGAGCTCTGTCCCTGGCGACAAAAGATGGCTCAGATATCCCTGTGGAGAACTTGAGTGAGGATGTTGAGGTCAGTGCAGCATCTGTGCAGAATTGTTCTATACTGTGCTCCCCTGTTGACAGCATGTTCTCCGTGGGGAGAAATCTATACCTTCTTTAAAGAAAAGCAGACTTTTCAATAAGTTTTAACAAGACAATAAATGGAGGGAGCTTGTCCTAGAAGGAGCACTCTGTGAAATGAAAACTGTCTGAAAATGTCTATTGTATGAGTACATATTATATGTGAATATTTCATTCACAGTAGGGGGTGTTGTGACCCCAGTATTGACAATATTCATGAGATTTAAAAAAAAAAAAATGAAACACTGATATTGTGTTAGTGATACATGTGATAATATTGTATAAATAATCCAGTGCCAATGTTAGGCCTTGTGGATCATTTGTTTATCAGTTCATCTGGTTGTCTTTTCTCTATTCATCAAGTGTAATTGTTCTCTTTGTACGCTTTAGTAAAGTTATGGTGACAGACTATCTCCACCTGCCTACACTCGCATTTTAGGTGTAATTAATATGTCAAAAAAGAGACAAATGACACAATAATAAAGTTAACAATGAATTTCCATTTTCAGTATGTTTATGTGTTCATTTGTCTGATAACTTTGGTTTTAATTAGTTATTTGATGCAAAAAAAGGAGGTGAAACATCGAGATTGACATGTTACCCCTGTTTGCAATTGAGTCAGACAGGTGTATGGGCAGGATTTTAATACCAACTCAACCATGCAGTCACTACTGTGCAGACTCTGTGACCAGCTCAAGATGGCAGCACTCATGTCCAGGATATTTTCGCTTCATTTTATTACAGTGGGAAGAAGTGGAGACAGGTCCTTCATCTTAATACAGTATATGTCAATGGAAAGCACACTCTGTTGTTTATTATGCTACCTGATGGCAAGGAGAATTGTTTTACGTCTATAAGTATCTTAGTAATGTAGTAATCTTACATTTGGATGTAATTTTTCTGGCATTTTTCCTGGTGCACAGATTCTGTTGCCGAGGCCTGTTGGAGAGCAGGTGAACATCTCTGTGTTGGACCTGAGGAACTACAGCACAACGGTCATAGACCTTCCTTCAGCTGACAGTACTCTAGTGCTAAAGGTCCAATAAGATGTTTTAATGTCTATTTATGAGACATGTAATGAACACTTAAAAAAACTAATTTCATATCAGATTTGAACCTTTTTGATAATATGGACAGTTTTATCAAATTAACTGTATTAGTGCTACAGCCACTACATTTGATAACATCATAAGCTCTGTTACTTTTAAAATGTTCTGCCATTCAGTCTTCAATCTTGATATCACGAGGCTAAAAAAAAAGTCTGAAAACTGTTTAAATAATCATCATTGTCTTTGCATGTCGATATTTTGATATACCTCTTAAAGATGGTGCCTTCAAATGATCCTTTACCCTTCAAACTGTTCCTTGGTTATATGGACTACCCCACTGACACAAATTTTGTAGCAATGACCCAGATGCCTCATCAGGGAACAACACAAGGTGATGAATCTCTTTGCTTTGGACATGGTATGTTCTTAATGTTAATTCCTTTTTAAATTAGATTTTTGATACATTACTTGAGTACTTGTGTGGGTGTGTCTTTGACAGAGGAGAGATACACTTGGGTACTAGAACCTAAGAATTTGAAGGGAAACACTGGACTGCATTATCTTGTAGTGAGGCCTATCGTTGGTCCAGGAATAAAATCCATCAATGCCAGTTTATCAATTACCTCCATCGCTACTGCATGTACATTTTGGGATGAGTCAAAATTGGATTGGAGCAATTACGGATGCAGGGTAGGTATTCTGTAATTCTGTCACGTGTAACATGTTGCCCAAACTTTATTGATAGTAAATGTTGTTGTCTTCCAAGGTTGGTGTTCAGACCACACATTTAGTCACCCAGTGCCTCTGCAACCACCTCACCTTCTTTGGGAGCTCTTTCTTTGTCACGCCCAATCTTGTTGACCCCTCACGCACTGCTGAGCTGTTTGGGACTTTTGCTGAGAATCCTGTGGTTGTCTGCTTCGTGGGCGCACTCTTTGTGGCCTATTTCTTGGTACTTGTGTGGGCACGACGAAAAGACAATCAAGATGTGGCCAAGGTATAGTATATTTCAAGCACCGGAGTATTACTCAGAAATAAATTTGTATTACGCAACAGTTTTTCAGTGACAAAAAGCATCTTAAAAGAAAGATGTTTTATATTTTTGGCTGGTTGGCAGGTGAAGGTGACTGTGCTGGAGGACAACGAACCCATGGATGAGTACCGCTACCTGCTAAGTGTCAGCACTGGACATCGGAGAGGAGCCTCCACTTCCTCTCAGGTAAATATACTGTACTTGGATTTGGCAGCACATGGGAGAAGTTAGCCTTGAAGACTTTCTGTCCCTTAGGCTGAGTGTGTCGAATGCAGGGCTTTTACTCAAGTGTAGCTTTTAGGTTTAGGCACTAAAACTACTTGGTTTGGATTAAAAACACACCCTTTCACAACATGTTACAAAGACCTTTGTGGAAGAAAGACTTCAAGGCTAACTTCTCCCATGTTGCAATTAGCAGAACATGCTCGGCTCTTTGAGAGAGCCCTCAAATAATCTGCATAGGAACAAGGATTCTGTTGAGATAGCCCCCCTTAATTAACATACATGAATATACATTTTCAGTAAATCAACAGCCCCAAATAATGCTGTTTGCATGAGTAAATCAGCAGAGTTATAGTGATAAGTGACAGGTTATAATTTTCATGCTGTACCTGCATGAATATGATGGATGTTACTTGTTACACAGCTGTGGATGAGCCAATGATTGTAAAGCATATATGAAACATTTAATGGCTCCAATCAGCCAATAAAAGTGCAATGTCAGTTCTCTGCCTGAATTAAAACAGATGCTTACTCTTTAGTTTGCTCCATTGCTCTCAATTTCTTTAATTTATGTGGACCTAGCTGGTGAATACTGAACAGCTGAAGAGCCAGATATTTCCCCCAGGAGTTGGCGGAGAGCAAAAAAAGCTAACAGGAGCGCAATTATTGGACTTTTGTTCAAAAAGAGAAATTAATGCTAATGTTGCTATCACGTCAGCCACAACAACTTACTTAATAATATGTCAGTGTTGTGTTTTCAGCTTGTTCTGATACTTTGTGTCCAAAAAAATCAAATTACCACAGCTTTAATTAATATTAGATACATTTATATTTTGGTTTAAATCAGAGGGTTGTTTTTACAGGTGACTGGGGTTTTGCTGAATGTCTGCATTTGGGTTTTTTGCCATTGATAAAATTTTTTGAGAAAATATTCTGTACGAATGTGACCTGTCGCATTATTTTGATATTTTAACAAACATTGTTAAGCTGTGTTGAAGGGAAGATATAATATTTATTTGTCTGTTTTACGTATATGTTGCATACATAAAAGTAAAGTAAAGTGGTTTTATTCAAGCATTGAGCTTTTCAGTTTTAACATACTAAACTGTTGTAGGTGACAATAACTCTGATGGGTGCAGAGGGAAACAGTGAACCTCATCACCTGACTGATCTAAAGAAATGTGTGTTTGAGAGAGGTGCTGTGGATCTGTTTCTACTAACTGCCCCCTTCTCCCTGGGAGACCTGCAGGGCATCAGACTGTGGCACAACAACTCAGGGAGCCATCCTGCCTGGTAGGCAAATACAGACATGTCAGAGCCACAAAAAAAAAACATTCTTAAATTTTATATATTTTCTGCCTCATTAGAAACTATTATAATAACAATATCTAATATGACCTACAACATCGTGAACGTGGAACATAATGTGAGTCTGGTAAGTCATGAGTCACAATCATCCCGACCTTACAGAGGATTACTTGCTTTCCATTTTAGTGTAATTTCTCTGTCAGCTGTGCAGTAGCCGTGAGCATTTAGACATACTGTCACATGAATAAATAATTTAAAAGTTGTTCGTCTTCCCATTTACCCTTTTTTTTCAGGTACATAGGCAATGTCATGGTCCAGGATTTACAGACAGAGCAGAAATGGCATTTTTTATGCAACTCCTGGCTGGCCATAGACATGGATGATTGTTCCCTTGATAAAATTTTTCCTGTTTCTACAGACATGGATCTGAAGAGGTTCAGGTAAAGTAAAAGCAGTGACGTATTGGGCAAAGGAAAAATCTAACAACGCATATGCATTTTCTTTTATCGAGAGAAGTGATGAGAATCAAATGGAGACACGTATTATTTACAGTAATGTTTAAATCAGGTAAACCCAGGCCGTCCATTACAAGTATCGTCACGGGCAAAATGTATTGTAGAATAGAAAAATGAATATAAAATAAACTAGAGTTACCACCTCACAGTTGTATGTCTCCACGCACCAATCAAGTTGCAATTTCCATCCATGTCTGTCCAGACTCATATAATATACAACAAACTGTACGTAGTGACTGATAGAGAGCTTGGTCACATGGTGCAGAGGAGTGTTTCTGCAGAATATGATATTGTCACAGTGAAGTTGACCTTTGACCTTTTGGATATAAAATCTGATGAATTCATCTTCATTTTTCTGTTAGACATTTGTTTGAAATTTTGTCATAATTAGTGTATGAATTCTTGAGTTATGACAAAAAAATATTTTTTTTAATAGGTCACAGTGACCTTTGACCTCTGACCACCAAAATGTAATCAGTTTTTTCTTGGGTCCAAGTGGACATTTGTGCCAAATTTGAAGAAATTCCTTAAAGGTGTTGAATTATGTTCACAAGAGTGGGACAGACGGACAGACCTAAAAAATAATGTCGACAGCTGTCGGCGGCATAAAAATCAAAAGTAAATGACTTAATCCAAAAAGCTATTTTCTGTCCCTGCCAAGATTTTCAAAAGGCATTGTAAAATTTAAATTCAGCTTTGCTGGAAAATGCAAAATTAACACTCCATAGCACAGAGGATACATGATCATAATACTGAACAGCTACACTCACCAAGCTAAGCGGGCTATGGAGTTTTTTCTATTTTATATCTAGCTACAGACAGATTTATGATTAATTTAAATTTGAATTTGAAGTTCAACTGAATTGAAATGAAATCGAATAAAACTTCACCCACCAATCAGTGTTAAGCTCCTACATCTCAGCCCAGACACCGGGGTGGTGACTTACTGAGGATTTGTAGCTCTTTATTTTGGAACTCAAATATTCGCTGCAGAGCAATGTCATTATTCAGCAGAGATGAAATGACTGACAAGTTTGAAAATGTTTTTTAATTAACAGAGTTCCCCCTTGTTGCTTTAATTTTCCAGTAATTTGTTCTTCATGAAGACATCAAAGGATTTCAGTGACGGACACCTCTGGTATTCTGTTATCAGTCGACCAGCAAGCAGCAACTTCACTAGTGTTCAGAGAGTTTCATGCTGTTTTTCATTGTCGCTCTGTACCATGCTGACCAGCATCATGTTTTATGGCATCCCCACAGATCCCTCTGAGCAGACCATGGACCTGGGTAGAACACATTTTCACTACATTTCATTCTGCTTTAAGAAAAAATACCAGTGTAATATTGATGTTAGGTCACCTCTTTTATCTTTAATACTTGCATGAGGCCTCTCTTTCAATGTGCTTTTCAAGTTTCATGACCTTGTAAAATGGCTGGTTGTTTACCTCTTGATCAAAAAACAACCATGATGTAATTGCCAGTTATATACGAAGCCCAAGAACAGCATTTTAAGATGAAATACTTATCTATTATTTTGTGTACAAAAAATAAAATACCTGAGTGCACTTGCAGTCTCTTTTACCCCTCTCTTACTTTCTCTGTTTCCAGGTCATTTTGAGTTTACCTGGCAACAGTTCATGGTTGGAGTTCAGAGCTCACTCATCATGTTTCCGGTGAATATCCTTATTGTTAGTATCTTCAGAAACACTCGTCCCCGGGAGCCTTGTTGTTGCAAACGCAGAACAGAAAAACCAGACGCCCTTGAGCAGACTTCCTCCTCACAGACTGCCACCAAAAGCGTAAATGAAGATGTCACTTTAGAAACTGTCATAAAGGTAAAAAATTTGTTCTGAATATTTAAGGGCAAAATTATTAGCATCCAAGAAATATAAACTCAGTGTATATAACAATTATATATATATATATATATATATATATATATTCTAGTATTTAAACATTTTCTTCTTCAGGATATCACAAGAATTGCCCATTCACTGTCCAAGACTGTGAAGAGCAACATACCATGCATAGAGTTTGGGCCTGGACAACACGTTGATATCAATGCTGTTCTGTCTGTGGTAGAGGACTTCATCAAACAGAACATCAAAACCAGTGACACCTCCCAGGTCCAAACTCGGAGTAGTCACAACCTCATTCAACCTCAGCTTCCAGGTGTGTACCTGCTGTGGAGAGTGAATTCTGTGACATTTTATATAAGCCTGTCTTTACTATGTTCAGTACTCGTTCAGTATGGGGTGAGGTGGATATAATAGAGAGCTTAAGACCTTTACAAGGTAAAGTCTGTTGTACTTGGCTGTAACAGATTTCCTTCAATAATGCTCTTACACAGCTTCATACCAAGGGTTTCTATCCACATTCTAAACTATAAATACACTTGCTGGTAAATTCAATTCTGTTACGTTCACTTCAGTTTCTCTAAGGTAGTACACTATACAAAAACATGTTGCCTCTAGCAAGATCTTATATATGCAAAATGTTGTCTGAGATATTCAAAAGGAAGACAACTGTAAAAGTCTGCACACTGTGACTTATGCAGAAAATATTTATTCATATACGAGCGTAAAATTCTAATTAAGTCCTAGTGTGCAGACTTTTCAGTCGTATCAAATTGTGTTATTCTGTTAAATGCTAAACAGTGATCATATTATGAGTATGAAAATGAAGAGGTGCTTCCCTCCCAGAATAGTAGTGCATATCTCTTTAGCTTAGAAGGTACAGCAATAGTGTACCTTCTAAGCTAAAGTGAAGTGAAAGAAAGTACCTAATAGGCTGGACTTCATTCCCTCAGCATCACATACAGTTTGGTAATTCACTGTGTTCAGACAGAGCGCAAAGTGAATTTCATACGGTCGCGATGACATACAAAGTCGATGGTCAGATATGATCAGACGCAAATTCACCCAGGGTGACACAAGTTAAGCATGGCGTTCGTTCAGTCAGGCCACAGAAGTCAAGCTCAGCTCACAATTCCCGCTAAATCAGCTGATCTCAAAACCAGCCCACCTCAGCTGATGGCTCAGCTGATTCCATGCATACTCTTCTTCCTTCCTCTGAAAGATGCTTTACAACCCACCTCCACCCCAGCTCCTCCATTTTATTCTGTGTCTGACTTCATCAATGGAAGGGCAGTGAGGTGTGCTCTAGAACCAAGCCATACCAAAATACAAAATATAACTTACTGCAAATGGGAATCTAAGTTTTGACTATAGTGGTCGTGACTGAAATGAAATCTTTACACATATTCCATGACTTTATGAATTTGCTTTATAAACATACAAATACAAGGGGAAAAAGCAAAAAGATTAAAGGCAAGCAACAGAAAGAACCAGAGTTTCTGGTGATCAGTCAGAGACTGCAGAACCCACAGGTGCATACACAGGTATCCGTTGCTATCATGCCACTAACATACATTGACTGTTGGAGACAAATAAGCATTGACTGCAGAAATGGTCCAGAGATAAAATTTGTGTGAATGATGAAAAGTCGAAATTTGCTTTACTTTCTGTCTGAACATAATTTTATACATTTAACAAAATTAAACATTAAACAAAATTAATAATCTACATTTTCAGAGGGCAGTGTTAGTATGCATCCTGCAGTGGAGGGGATTCAAAAGAAGAGCAACAAAACCCAGTACCTATACCGGCAGCTGTGTCACATTGACAAAGAGCTGAGTCTGCTGGGACCCTCTGGCTTCCACAGCCCACACAGCTACAGCCAGGCTCTGCAGCAAGTCCAGGGCATGAAGAGCTTTCTTGAAGATCAGATCTTCAAATTCAGCTGTGTCAACCTCGATGAACCCACCCAAAAGAAGTACAGAAATCACTCATTAGAAAGACCACACTGATGAATTCAATGTGTTAGCCCGTTATCTAGAAACTTTGAATAGAAACTGTATTTATTTATTTATTTTATCTTCCAGAGTATGCTTGAGCATTGAAGGTCACTCTTTCAAGTGCAAATTAATTCCCTATGTTTATTTTATCTTTGTCATTTTCATATGACTTTCTTCATTTGTTTGTCATCTTGTACTTTATCATTTTATACCAGCAGGATAACACATTTGCTAATGGTGACCATTTTGAGACCGTTTGGTTGTGCTTTCAAGGACACAATTTCAAGATGAGAAAGTAGCTGCTAAACGGCATTGTGTTTACAGGCTATGAATAAAAGATCCCTGCCCAACACTGTAATACCATTTGACATTAATATAGCTTTGTCAGAAGTCTTTAAATTGTAAAGCTTCTGAAAATTGGTTTTCTCTGTGTGTCAAAATAAATTATATCCAACTGATGATTGGGCAGTGGGTTTGGAAAACAGCTGGCGGTAAGTTTAAAAGAGTAGATCAACATATTGCGAAATAGATGTGTTCAGAAGATCAACACTGATCTGATGTCTTTATGCTAAATATGAAGGTAGGAGATGGTTAGCTTAGCATAAAGATTGTATGCAGGGGAAAACAAGTAGACTGGCTCTCTCCAGAATTTTTAAAATTTGCCTATCAACATATTTATATTTTACCAGTTTAGAAGTTATATCTTGTTTGTTTAATCGGTACACAAACAGAAATGATGAGTTGTTGTTACATCTGATGTATGTGTTGTGTTTGTCAGCAGGGTGCAGTGACTTCCTGGTAACCTCTTGTTGACAAGTCATTACATCAAAAAATGTTAGTGTGTAACCCTCTGTGTTTGTGTAACAATTAAACACAAGATAAAATATAAAATTGTTACATTTAGAGGTGCTGGAAGGTGTATTTTATACTATGTAGCTGTTTCTCTTTATTTCAAGTCTTTATGCCAAGCTAAGCTAACCAAGTGTTGGCTGTAGCTTAATACTAGCATACAAACGAGGGAGTCGGCAGCAAAGTGACTGCACCTATTTCCCAAAATGTTGAACTATTCATTATGGAATACACAATCTGTAGATAATGGGCTTACACTTGCAAAACCATAATCTGATATGGTATAATTGTTTTAACTATAGTACTTTTTTAGTCTATTATATCAATTTTTCTGTGTATAGATTATGTTACATATAAAACCTGTGTGTACATAAATGGTAATGCAAAGTTGTTGTTTTTTTTTTACAAATGAATACAAATAAAATAATTTCACATGAACTGCAGTAATTATACTTCATAAGAGAGTTGTATCTCAGTAAATAGTATTGTTTCATTCCATTCACTTGCAGGTTGTGCCCGGCAGACAGCACTGATGGTGATGGTAGTCAGAAGAAAACTGTATGCTGTCGTGGAGGGCTACCCTGGTGGTTCATTTTTTTCGGGTGGCTGCTTGTGATCGCAACCAGTGTTGTAGCGGGATATTTCACGATGCTTTATGGGTTAAAATTTGGGAAGGACCGCTCCATGAGCTGGTTGGTATCCATGATTGTCTCCTTTTTTCAGAGTATCCTCGTCATTCAGCCATTGAAGGTAAGAGAGTAACTTCCCCTCTTTGTGAAGAATCTCGTACCTCACAAGTTGCTCCAACACGTTTTATAAAAACATGCTTTAATTTCATTTTTCTCATAGTTTAAACTTTCCTACAAAGATCATTCTTTATGAGCACATAATACTCGATTTGTGGAGAATGCTATATTCACTTATGTCCATACCTTTTACCACAGGTGGTATGTCTTGCAGTCTTCTTTGCACTTGTAATAAAGAAAGTAGATGAGGATGATTA
Source organism: Hollardia meadi (assembly GCA_037974645.1). Taxonomy (NCBI): domain Eukaryota; kingdom Metazoa; phylum Chordata; class Actinopteri; order Tetraodontiformes; family Triacanthodidae; genus Hollardia; species Hollardia meadi. Next base: position 371,047 of record JBBPCS010000053.1, on the reverse strand, counting down.
TCAAAATGTGGCATTTGTAGGAAATGACAGAAATCTAGGTAAAAGATAAGTACTCCCAAAAATATACTTTCATGGTCTTACCATGCTTTAGCTTTAACAAGAAACAACTAACCATTCACCCACAGGTCACTGCAAGGACCAACAAATGGTCAGACAGAATAGCAATCTATATGAGCCTCCTGCTCCTGCAGACATTGAGAAGATGAGAAGGAACAAGATTTTGGAACAGAAAGCCTTTGCCCTCCTCAGGGAGATTTTAAGTGAGTAGAAACATTGATTTTTTTTTTTTTATTCTAATTTTAGTGAGTGTATTTCAGAGGAGGAGATTACCATATTCATCAGATCAAACACAATTTACGGAAATTTGTTCTGAGGGGATTCATTAAAAACATTCTGCTCTAGATATCAGAAACTATATATCTCAGATTAGCCAGACTTCAACCCCTGGACCTTCGCTAATTTTCAGGCTCCAAAATTCAACCACTGTTGTTACTATAGTGTGGCCAGACTGAAACAGAAAATTTTTTGAGGTTATGCAGAGTTATAATTCACATTTCCACTGATGGTGAAGTGAGACAAGGTGAAGGGGACTTCTTTCATACATGTCCTTATGTGCTGTGTTCTTGTTCTCCTTTTCTTTACTGGGTTGAGAGGTCAAAACTCCAGCAACACTCGTAGTATACAGAACAACTTAATTTTTAGACTTTGTGAATTGTGGCCTTCATCAGGTCATCACAGTTGTTCTGTACACTACAAGTGTTGCTGGAGTTTTGACTTCTCAAGCCTTTTTCTCTTCTCCAAGCACCTTGGAAGTAGGTGAAGTTGCACCAAAAACCCCACTCTCCTTTTCTTTACTGGGGACAGTTCAGCCATTAACCATGAATCGAAAGTTTCATGCTGTCCAAATAAATTTAGAGTAATATTAAAAAAATCTTCCATGCTGTTTCCTGATGGAGTAACTGAAAGCTAATGGTTTTTGCCAAAGCACGTCCCCAGTCAGCTGACATTGTTAAATTTACCGGACTTCTTTCGGCAGATTAATATGATTAGTTGCGGTCCTCCAGAGTCTCTGATCAGAACTGCGTCCATAGCAATGGTCTGTAAGAATAGACTGTAGAATGTCATTGTCCAATCAGAAGTGCATATTCTGATTATATTATATTTTTTTTACTCTTATTGCAGCCTACATGGGATTTATGTGGATGTTGCTGCTGGTGTCGTACGGCCAGAGAGATCCCAATGCTTTTTCCCTGAACCAGCACATCCGAAATAGCTTCAGAAAAAATATCTCAGACAGCATGAGCCGTGGAGATATTTTCACTTGGGCCAACACATCTCTGCTAAGTAACCTTTTTGGAGTGTATCCAGGTAAAAATGTATCTGCACCAATATGTCTATAAAATATCAATTGTTAAAATTCTGTCTCTTAGTCTCTCAGATAGGACAGGGATCCTCAGCACACACTGCTTGTTACAGTAGACTTTTGGCCTGTTATTTTAGAGAAAAGAGGGAAAAGAACATAATTAGGGTTTTTAATGAAGCATCTGTTTTTATCTTGCTAGATATAGAAAATAGTGGCCTAATCTGCGTTAAGTATTCAAGCCCAATATACTTTGTTTAAAAACAAGAGTTGAAGTTTACTGTTCATTTATACAGATGGACACATTTTGCCAAAACAAAGCCAAACAGTTCAGTGCTTTGTTCAGTGAAGCAAAACAATTTACATTTGTGTCAAAGTAGCTTTTATAGCTATGTTTGTTTTTGGGGGCTTTTTTGTGAGACCAGAGTCATCTTTTGCCAAACATCTGTTGTGTGTGAAAAGCTTTTGGGTGCTGTCCAAAAAAACCCAAAAAACAGACTTCTCGCTCTCATGCTGTGAAGTTGAACAACAATCAACTCCACAGCTGGGGAGCAGGATGCTTTTAGTATCTCATTTATTGTTTGTATCTTTTTAGTATCACAGTTGTCACAACCTGTCACAATCACTCACAATCTTTATATAATGATGAATGTTTTAATGAAATTAATTAAACAATACAATGGAGTGTGTCCATCAGCAAATCAGTGTGTATGCAAAGGGTACCTTGCCTGGATATGACAAGAAGGACATGACAAAACGTTGATGTGTGATGAGCTGGGATGAGAACACGTTGGTCCTCCACCTGAACTCTGAACAGACAGATAGCTTTACTGCTATTGGCTCAGTTAGTCATGCAGTTTGCTGTCCTATTGAGCAAAAATTTTACGTTCCGCCTCCCCGAGTGCACGAAGGTGGTCGTTTTCAGAGGGTGTAGGCATATACAGTAGGCTCTGTTTCTGCACATATCTGCATATCTCCAATATTTGGGCATTAGTCTGTGCATCCTCTACACTCTGACAAGCTTCGGAATACATCTGCGCATGTTGGGAATTTGTCCTCCAAGCAGACTCCAGAAAGTAGATAAACAAAATTGCTATGCATCCGTGGTGTCCTCAGCAGCCATGTACACGTCCATTTGGTTGTGTATTCAGGCCCATAGATGACTCTCTCTGCAGGTACCCCCTGTCCCGAGATTGAAAACCCCCTCCTCTTAGCAGTCCAAAGCTCCTTGGCTAGGTGTAAATACAATACTCAGAAAGAACAAAGCTGCTAAAAAACCATTGATCCAAGGTACCAGCCCAGTTGCAACTACTTTGCAAAACAAGCACCACCAGAACCTTACTGACTGGTTTGCAAAAGTACTGTAACTCATTTGATACTGACAACCAATATATAGTCAAGTATGCCAGCCATATGAATTTGACAGTACATTTCATTGAAAACCGGGAAATGAAAATTGCATGTCTCCAAATCAGCTATTCCCCATTATCACACCAGGAAGCATATATCTGTATCCCTGCAGGATGCCCTTTCAAATTGGAAACTCAAGAAAAAGCACTGGTTGCTATAACAACTGCCAATGGGAACATTGTAGAAGAATGCTGTGCTTTGGTCTCTGATTTTGTCTGGTGATTCGTGAAAAAAATAGTTGTCAGGCATATTATGCTCAGCAAAACCGTGTTTGCAGTAAGACATTTTCAGTTATATTAATTTTAGTTAATGAATTACTATATTCATTGGTCAAAAGTACTCAAGCAGGCTACTGTTACTCAAGCACTGTTCTTAAGTACAAATTTGAGATCTGTAGTCTACTTGAGTTTTTTTCTGTTCATGCCTCTTTATACTTCAGCTCCACTACATTTCAGAGGAAAATGTACTTTTTACCTCTACCATTATTATACTTTTTTTGCAAACAAAACATATGAAGAGTTAAGAAAATATCTTTTGTTAGAAATTAAACTACCCAACAATATGTACAAGTATAGGTGAAAATTTTTGTTGTTTAATCAATTAATTAATCAAAGCTTCTTCAAGGCGAGTGCTGACACCAGTACTGCACTGACACAGAAGGAGGCAATTGAACATGAACTTTCAGCTGCAGTGGAAACTTTGTAACCTGGCATGGGCCATCCCTGTTGATATAGGCTAGTTTTCCTTGCACAAGACCAGTCAGAGATGTACAGGGCTACAAAGGAGGAAATATATTGTCTGGCGAAGAACTATCTACTTCAGGAGAAAACATAACTACTTTGTCAGAGAAAATATTTATTTAAATATTATAAATATTTATTTTTGTTTTGTTTACATTTTATTCTTTTTGCACAGCTATGTAAAATCCTGCAATTGCACTCTAGTTTAATCATCCTGTAATTGTTGTTTAAAACAACTGAAGGACCATTCACAGAGACCATTCATAGAGAAGCCTATTTGTATTTGTTATAGGCTATTTATTGTGTGTAATTTTTCTTTTACACGTTGATATATTGTGTAGCTTTATACGTTCAAACAGGGAAGGAAACCCTTGCTTTTTTATCATGGTTTATTTTAATAAAGGTGACAGACAACTGTACATTTAGCCCATTTACTAGACTTACCCATGTACAAGAATATACCAAGATATATATTGTGTATCACCATTCAGCCCTAAAAACATAAGAGATATGATTTGTGGTCCATATCATGCAGCCCTAAGTCTGAGTAGAGTCAGCTAATAGGACCGCTAGCTTTCCAAGCTAAGTTACTGTAGCTCTCATATGCCATCAAACTGACTGGCAAGAGGATGGGAAAGAGTGAAACTGTAGTATTGAGACACTGTAATATAAAACTGAACTTCACTGCAGAACGAACAGACCATGTTTTCTGCATCTTCCAGACATCTATAGTTCCATGATTTTTTATGCCTCCACACTGAAAAAAGCTGTGGATTATCCATCCGTCCATCCATCCCATTCTTTTTAATGCAATATCTCACAAACACCTTGATGGAAATTCTTCAAATTTGGCACAAACATTCACTTGGACTCAAGGATGAACTGATTAGATTTTGGTGGTCAGAGGTCAAAGGTCAAGGTCACTTTAACCTCAAGTCTGTCCTACTCTTACGAACACAATATCTCAGAAATGCTTTGAGGGAACTTCTTTAAATTTGGCACAAATATTCACTTGGACCCAAGGATAAAATTATTAGATTTTGTGGTCAGACATAAAAGGTCAAGGTCACTGTGACCTATTAAAATTTTTTTAGTCATAACTCAAGAATACATATGCTAATCATGATAAAATTTGACACTAACTGTGCTGATTATATAGATCTTCTGTGCTGCCTGTTTGAACATGTGTGTGAAGAAAACATTTTTCAGAATTTGTAGCTGTGAGGCTGTGAAGAAAGGCTGATTAATACATGTAGAAAGAAAACGCACAGTGTCTGGCCAGCTTATATATACACCTTAATTTGTACAACTAACAATACATTTGTGACAGTTCTAAGGTAAAACTTGATCTTAACTTGAAGAGTAATATGAAAAAAAAAACTGGGTCAGTGAGCCTTTGCACTAGTGCCACATTGACTGGAAACTCATATTTTAGCACAGACTGTGGGTCTTTGCTAAGGCATTACTAATTTAAAGGTGTGACATATAGAGACCATAAGCCTAAAATTATTTTTATTCCGCACTGCCTAAAAAGAATTAAACAAAGAAGCTGTAAAATGTTGTGTTGCAGGATTTATCACAGATGGAAACTCAAAGCTAGTGGGTAATGCCCGTCTCCGTCAATTGAGAGTGCAGAGGAACTCCTGTCAGATTGCCAGCTCCATGCTCCAGTTTGTACCAGATTGTCATGCTCCATATTCATGGGACGTGGAGGACATGGGCTCCTATGAGCTTGGCTGGAACCATTCTGTGAGGAATATTTCTACGAGCACATCCAGCCCATGGAAGTACCAGACACAGGCTCAGCTCAGGGCTTACCCAATCTGGGGCAAAAGGGCGCTATACAGGGGAGGAGGCTTTGTAGCCGAGCTTGGCCCGGATTTACGAAATGCCAGCAGGTACGTAGAACACATTAGCAAACTAGAAGAACATACTGTACATTCATGTCAGTGTGACTATAAAATGTGTCTGCTATTTTTACCTGGATATAGACAACGTACCGTCGTCATCATCACATGATGTGTTATTGGAATTTACTTTGTAATACTTTGTAAACGCACACAGTTTTGACAACGTTTCCCTGCAGGAAATACGTTCCCGCATGCGTATGAAGGCACCAATGTGAGAACCAGACATTTTCTTTAGAGGTTTTAGAGGAAGATAACATTAGCCAAACATGTTCCACAAGGTTTCAGAAAAGAGGGAACAAGTCTACGAGTTTTAACAACAAATTATGGAATATTAAATTATCCATCTTTGCTCACTACATCTTAGCCTTTTTTACCATTAGGTGTTCATAAACTACAGGTTATAAACTTTATTTTAAAATACAGACAAGTGAAATTATCTGTTATCTGTATCGGTTAAAAGAAGATACTTATCGTGAATCCATAATTTTCTTGTTTCACTGGACTGGGAGCTTACATTCTCCTCAGTGAGCCTCATATTCACCAAAGCATTCAATATATTAACATTGAAAATGCTGTATATAAATGTAAAACTTTTTTTGTCAAACAAAGCTATTGTGGAATACTATTTTGTGCCTATGGTTATTATTTATTAAATATTCTTTTGTACTTCATCTACAGCACCCTTGAGTCTCTGTTCAGGAACAAATGGCTGGATAAGTACACCAGGGCGGTCTTTGTGGAGTTCACTGTGTATAATGCTAATGTCAACCTCTTCTGCATCGTCACACTCTTGTTGGAGACCACAGCTGTAGGTAAGGTTGAGTGTTTCCTCTGAAATGTGTTATCATAATGCAAATAAAGCTTTTCCAAAGATTCAAATGTGAATATGTGCTTTGTTAAAGAGGCTTCTCAGGAGGATATATAATATGACCATTACACCAAGCTGTGCATTTTAGTGTGATTTTGTTGCTTCACATCGATATACTATGCGCTACGTTAATGGGATTATGCTAGCCTGCTTGTTTAAACAAAATTCTTCATGTTGATTTTATAGGAGCATTTCAGTTCATCAGTGAGCTGCAGAGCGTGCGGCTTTACCAATCAACTGGTGGTCTTCACATCTTTGTTATGGCTGCTGAGATCATATATTTGCTTTTCATCCTCTATTACATGTTCCTGCAGGTAAACACTGACAACTACAGAACCTGGTTCCAGTCCTAGTAATTCTTTGTTCTTTGTTATCTATGTGTCTGTTTGAAGTAATCAAGTAGTCTGTTCACGTGAACCCTGTCATGCCGGCTTTGAAGGGAGCGTGCATCTTAAAGATGCTTTTCGATTTCCAGAACATTTCACTGTTTGCTACTGTAGTGAAGATATTCAATCTCGATGATAATAAACATTCCAGATGTTAAGCTTTGGTTGAATTGCTCCTGAAGCTATTGTGTTCAAATGTACATGTTTAACTTATCAAACTATCAGTGATTTCTTCTAAATTTAAAAAAACTCAGACTCAGAACACTAATATTAGATCAAGAAAGAAATATCTAAGGACATTAAGAGTGTGTTGACGTTGTTTTGATGAAGATGTTGCTGTTGTGAGGATGTATTAGCATTATTCTTATATACTGTAGCAGCCCTTAGTCATAATCATTGTATTTTTCTGAGAACAGCAGAGCCACATCTCAATTATACATTTCTTTCTTCCGGGCCCTTTTGGTTTATGTCGTGGGTGTTCACCATTAACTCTAATTTCTGACACAGTAAGGCCTTTTGTGTGTCCTTGCGGCCCCTTAACACTGTTACTGTGATAAAGGGAATCACAAATAAACTTGTTTAATATGACGTGTCCTCATAAATAACTGATTAGGTCAGTTAAGACCTCCTGCATGTCAAAATGTCTGCTGTGCATCCATTCACCTTTTCCATTTGAACTCCACAGAGTATTATCCACAGAGTAGTTCTTATAAGAGCAGATATTAATAGTCTTGTGACATGAAAAAAACCTTTCTGTGCACCTTTCTTGTACAGTAGATAAAGTGTTAGCTGATTCCGTACTTAATCACTGTGAGATACGTTTACTTTGTCACACACCTAAATTAAGTCTGTGACTTGTCAGAAAGCTGAGTTGGCTCAGTAGTCAGTTGAGACAGATCAGTCGATTTACAGAAAGTCCTATAGGTAGAAGCTACAACATAATGGACTTGCATCTGTATAGCGCATTTCAAGTCTACCGACTCCTCAAAGTGCTTTACAACACTCGTCACATTCACACACACACACATTCATACACTTGTGGCAGAGATCTAAGATCTGACCGCTCTACCTTCTGAGCCACTCACTCTCTATCTCAGTTATATCAGGCTGCCGTAAAAAAAAACGTGTTGTGATCAGGCAATCTAAAACACCCCAACCAGCATGGTGTTTAGTTTTTGGAAGGTGGATCTCACACATTAAAACTTATCAATCATCAACTGCGACAATATAATTTAATGTATGAATGAATGAACCGACAAACCCTACTCCATATCATTTTCAATCACACAGTAGTTATCAATACTATGACATACCTTTAAAGTAACAGATTTAGTGGTCTAAGCACATCTCTGAAAAGCAAAACACTCCCACTTTAGATGTGCAGACCAAGGAACGGACCTCGTCAATCTTTGGTAGTTAGCTAGCTCCTTGCGTTGAGGTGAACAAATGATACAGACATTTTGGTTTGGGAAAAGGTCTGCACCTGCTGTTGTGCCGTATATGGTTTAGAAAAAGGTCATTTGTTAAAATAATCACATTAGTAATGTTACACAGGTCACATAAGTTAAGTGACTTCAGTTAAAATAAGTCAACATTGACTTTGGTTTCACACCTAGTATGAACAGCGGTCTCCGTTGAGTGTCTGCTTGTGTTTGACCCTCTCGTTTACCCTGACTTCCTCAGTCTGCATACTGTCTCGCTCTTGTGTCGTACTTTTATAATTACTACAGCCAGAGGTCACTGCCTGACAACATATATGTATATGTATATATAATAAACAACACACATATGAGCCATAATAAGCTTGTTGGCGGACTGTCTCGTGAGGACAGGCTGGCACAGAAATTACTTTTTTTTTAACTTTTAATACCACACTTGACACATTTTCAAATGTTTATTCACTTTGAAGTTCACCTGGAAGATATCAAACAGCACTGAGATCAAAGTCTTATGAGGAGTCTGTATATTAAGTCTGTATAATAAATTGGACTCCATAAATGCACACTGCATGAGTCAACATCCAACCATGTGACAAAGTTTAAACTGACTTCAAACCTAAAAGCATAAAACATAGATCCTCACATTTTCATCAATGCTATTTACATCTTTCTTTTTATTGTTTTTACTTACTTGACACGATTAAGAATCCCACAAATAAAGGCTACATAAATACTAAATATGTTAGACCAGTGAAGATAAAAGTGCCAAGGCTTTTAAATATAATTAAATTCTGAAAAAAAACTTGCTTTTATAAAAAAAACATATCAGATATACATGATTTTAAATACTTGCACCTATATAAAAAAATGTATATAGTGGGAGTTAAGTTTTAATCATTATATTCTAAATAAGCGTTATTTATGCAAATTTCGAAAAGTGTTTTCTTCTTATGTTAATGTATTCTCTTGGATTAGAGTTGACAATCTTCTCTATTTAAGGGTAAATTAATGAAGCAGCAGCGGTGCGCGTACTTCAGGAGCAAGTGGAACCTTCTTGAGCTGACCATCATTCTGCTGAGCTGGAGTGCCATGGCTGTCTTCATCAAGAGGACCCTGCTTGGGAACCGTGATATGACCTACTACCAAACCCACAAAGACCAGTGAGACTAACAAATACTATACAAACTTTATGTTTGATCGGCATGAAAAAGCAAGTGTCAAGCCATTGCACCAGCATCAGGTCAAGCTTTTAATTTGGCCAATGGGTTTATGACTATGACAATATACTGTACAAACCGCTGATATTCCCATCAGCTGTACTGTTTTGTGCTAAATACCATACTGTTTTAATACTCTATTTCCTATCTGTGATAGCTCACATCTTTACCGTGTATGTAGATTTGCCAGTTTTTATGAGACAGCCTCGGCAGACTCAACGCTCCAGTATGTGATTGCCTTCCTGGTCCTGCTCGCCACCGTCAAACTGTGGCACCTGTTCAGACTGAACCCCAAGATGAACATGATCACTGCTACACTGCAGCGGGCCTGGAGTGACATATCTGGTTTCCTTCTGATCATACTGATCATGCTTGTGGCGTATTCCACTGCGGTGAGTGTTTTACCACCTTTTGCAAAGACCAGAGTCTTTAAGGATCCTGGGCAAGATTATTTTCTGAGTTTGAGGGGCTTAAATAATACTACACTGTATCTGTTCACTGTATCTCCTGGGATATATTTCTTAATTTAGGAGCTTTTTAAAAAGTGAATGAGTGTGATGAGTTCGCTGGAAATTTAACAGGGAGAGTTTAGTAGCAAGTAGAGTAAAATAAGTTTAAAAAAAAAAAAAAAACCTTCTTCCTGCTATTAATAGAAGATATCCTCAGGGACATTTAAAATAAAATCATGATAACAGTTAAATTAGATTAAAATATGTCCAAAATTATTGTTTTCACTACAAGCCTATATTCAGTTGATACCAGTCCCTTCCTGTATGTGTATTGGGGTTATTGTGCAGTGATGGTGGTGGTGTTGTGGGAGGTTGACTCCTAATCTTCTCATTTACAGTACATATTCTCTATGGTTAAAATGGCAATATATGAATGAAGATTACGAAACACTGACCTAAACTCAGTCCATAATCTCCTTATACCTATGACACCTTATAGTGCAACGTGATCTATGGCTGGAAGATATCCTCTTACAGAACCTTAGGAAATGCTCTTGTGACCATCATCAGTTTGCAGATAGGCATCTTTAACTATGACGAGGTACGTGAGATCTTGAATATGTAAAATACTTGAATATGAGATGTTTTATTTTTATTTTAAGGGCATACTGCATAATTGAACCAATATCCATGTGTATAAATAAGTATTTTTCCTTCCGTCTCTTTCCTTATGTGGTCAGTTTCAGCTCAAGCTGGTGTTTAATGTCTCACTGTTTGCCAGGTTCTGAGCTGCACCCCGTTGCTTGGTGGAATACTCTTTGGTTCCTGTATCGTGTTCATGACGTTTGTGGTGCTCAATCTCCTCTTATCAGTGATCCTCGTGGCATTCAACCAGACACAAATATATCACAAGGTAATATTTACCACTAATCAAGGTTTTTATAATATTTCTTGAATAATTTGGGTTGTACTCTCAGCACAATTAATCCATTCAATCAATTCAAACTTTATTTCAGTCTCAAAAAGGTCCATAGTAAAAAAAAAAAAAAAAAGAATAAAAACAAACAAGATGATGTCAATGTTGTTGAAATAATTTGAACTACAGTTACATTTACTCATAGTCTACAAAGCTAAAGCTCTTAGTTTACAGTGTAGCCTGAAAACCATAAGAAAGAACCCCAGGTCTTACTGAAAGTGTCTGGTGTGCACTAGCAACTATTTTATGTACATATTGTTTTATGAGCACAAGAAAAAAACTGTTCAAATTGGTAACAATCTTTACACAACATAGTAAATTGTGTTAAATAGTATATGAATATTATCTTATATTGGGTGTAGAGTACAGAAGCATTATGGGCTTCAGTTGGGCTTAATATGGTAGCTAAGTGGTTAGTTCTGTAGTCTCCAACTCAATCGCCAGAAAAAAAGTCTGCACTTTACGTTTCTGCAAAAACACTTTACATTTGATATGTTTAAACTTTATGTTCTTTACATTTCAATTTTATGTTATGACAACACAGTCCTTAAGCTCTGGTTTAGGATTTAGGCACAAAACTACCTGGTAAGGGTTAGGAAAACATCATGTTTTTGCTTAAAATACCTTGTTTTGTCACCATAAACATGGATGGAAAATGTCTCCGCATCCCATTAAAAATATTCGGTTTCAATCTGGGAAATTTCCTCACCTCTTAATAAAAATGTTCCAATTTTGTTGCCACAGAGACGACTACAAAAGTTTGGGTTGAAGTAGTCTTAAACAGTGGTCCATCACTAACCAACCGTCTAAACACCCTCCGGTCCTCCTCCTGATGAAGTCTGCAAAATCAGCACATATACATGTTATGCTACATATTGCAGAAATGTACAATGCAAACTTGAATCTGAACCCAGGTTCGATTACCTGTCGGGTGTCCCATGTTGAATTTCCTCTAGGTGTTCCAGCTCCCCTCACCATCAACAACATATATATTTTAGTTTACTTCACTTGTCAGTCAAGGCACTGACTAAGAGCAGGAGTTGGTCCCCACTGAGACTTATACTTTGGATGGATTAAATGCAGAGAATGGATATATTGTAACTAGCCTATACATTGTATTGTGGGAATGAGATAATAATAATCTTGGTTTGAACAGAATGAGCCACAATATATTCATTGCAGAACAATGCATCCCTCAAACAAATACACAACCCTCCAATCGATATATTTAGCATTTAATTGTTCAGGTCATTTTTTGGGGTTTTCCACCACGTAAATCTGCTGTCATCAACCTTCTTTCTAGCTGTGGCAATGCACTCCACATGCATGCTAATGTTGCGCCATGTATGCATGGTGTGTAACTAACCAAATCAGTCATAGGTGCTTGAAAGTGGTGAAAATGTATTTAAAGCCACAACAGGACCTGGCCATGGTGTTATAGTATGTCTCTGTGTAGAAGCAATTTCAGTTGGCAATGCAATGGTGTCCCATTCTTCCATCAATGAGGGCAGAGAGAGAGAGGGGTGTGTTTAACTCTAAAAAGAGGAACAACATTCTAAAATGCATCTACCAGCTTCACAAATTTGCCTGATTTAATGGCCAAATGGCTCATTACCTCCCCTAAATACCTGCTTTTGGCAGAAGGTACAAGGCTGAAATCATAGGTTTCCTGAGAATTTCCAAGGACACACTTTCACCTGCTCATTATGCTTCTTCACACTGAGATGTGAAACTGCTACAAAGTGCAAAGCCTTGTCAATCCAGACACACCCCAGAAGCCTCACTTTTACAAATCATCTGACTCCTTGATTTTTAGGTGTCTTTAAATGTCCCGTACCAGGTTGGTTTAGTCACTGAAGAAGGCATGGCCAACAAAGAAGCATCTGAAGGTTGACACTGGCAGCCTGTCCTTGAGATGATTTTCTCTTTGGATTTGTTTGTCCCGTTTTTTTCTACAGTAAAATAAACTTACAGAAGAAATTGGGCAAATGTTTGAGTGAGGTTGTTTGTTGTTGTAATTAAAAACTACATCATAGCTAGTCATGCCAAATGGCTGTGGTCATGAGAATGTATGGAAAACTATGCTATGTAACTGTCCCAGTTGTCATGTGTAAGTAAAACTACTGAAGATTATTCCTTTTTTTAAAAACACATTTCACATTGCAACTGCCAACAGGACCATATGCAATCCACCTACTATTAAGGTAGGGTCTAGACGTTATGAGTGAATGCTCTTTTCACATCGCTACAGCAATCAACATGGCCAGTGATTTTCACCACTATTAAGACTTTTTCTGTGTTTCTCACAAAACGAAATGGTTCTTTGCTATCTTGACGTCAGACTGCGACTTTCTTGAATTGCTAAATTATCTTTTCAATAAACAAACATGTAATTCATTGCACAGTTCAAATGGGATTAAAAACGGACTTGTGTTTCACCATTAACTACCATTCATACTTTTTCCGAAATAAGGTCCCATGGCGGATAGCATCGCCTCTGTATTGACATAACGAATAAAGTAGCGAATGTTGAGTAAAGTTGCACTTTTTAACCCCAGTAATCTATGAGGGCTCCTACATTACAGTGGTTGGAGCATGATGCTTATTTCGCAATGCGCGACAGCCCAGAAGGCAATTCAGCAATCCAGTCAGGGATACGTCCCGCAGGCGGTTTCAGTCTGCTGTTTGTGCTGGTTAAACTTGGGGAAAAGTACAAGTCGGGTGCACTAAACGGGTGCACTAAAGAAGCAAGAGCAGAGGAAAAATGTTGTGGCCTAATGTGTTCTGCCCTCAATGCCCACTCTTAACAACTCAACCTCCATGTCTGGAAATTGTCCGGAGCTCCGTGCAGTTAGCTGTGGTCAATATGCAGGAAAGCAGCCATGATGATGATGGTAGTGAGGATGAGATAAAGGAAAACAAACTTATTTAAACATGTTGGAGTTTTTGGATATTAGACATTAGACATATATTGTTTCTGGATTGGATTCAAACTGCTGAATGAAAACATCATTGGTAAGTTGTTTCATATTCATCTTTTGTTATGACATAGGCTTGTCATAGATGCTGGCTCTCTGGTCATTTTTCAAAAATTGTCTGTTGCTGCTTGAGTTGTAGAAACCACCTGTTTATTGTAGTAACAGCAGGCCACACATTGCTTGCACACTTGTTGTTTGTTGTCATATGTGAATTGATTATGTGGATTGATTGTGTAACATTAGGCTGTGTGGCTGCTGCCCTGCTAGTTTAGTCTGCTTTACTTTATTATTCTTTATCTGACTGAGGTTTCAGCTCTACATTATTGTTTCAATTACTGTGATTCTCTACAGTTTTATTTTAGTTACTGTAATTTTCTACAGTATTATTTCAGTTACCGTGATTTTCTAAAGTACACAATTGTTTACTGTGATTTCCACAATAACTCTTATATTCCTGTAAATTTTCGACTGAATACACAGTTTCTTACTGTGAAATAACGTACACTAATTCACTGTGCACAGGCGTTTCGAATACAGCCTCAAATACTGTTGTGTCACTAATAAAATGCACTAAAACTAGTGCAACCGTTCCCAGTAATGTCATTTACGATGCCATTTTGGAATGAAAATAGACTGTTGGGGCATTTTGAAATAAATATTTTATAATGAAATAAAACCAATAACTGAACCTTTCGCAATTTTGATTGGTTGCTATATTTTGTTGCTGTTGTTGTTGTTTTTAAAATGTGGTGGATCAGCATTGTTCGAGTGTGTCAAGATATTTTCAATTGAGTGAGAGAAACACAGGTGTTAATAGCATTAACAATAATTTAACAACTTGTGCAAGCCTGGTAGCAATGCTAGCTCCTGCTTACCTTACCTCCTTGACCACACTATTTACACTCCTGCTAGCTTTTCAGTAAATTTAATCCAGCCAAACTGTATTTAGGTGTGGACCATTGACTGTATATAAAGATGGACGACATGATCATCTCAATCGCTCCCTGGTGGTGGGCTGCAGTATAGGTCATAAACCCCTCCTCCTCCTCCTCCTCCTCCTCCTCAATGATTTCAGGTAGCAGATGGGTCAAACTAAAAACTCAAAGTACACGTCAAATAAATTTTTCCCAAAGATGGTTTTTGTCATTTTAGGTAGTTCTTATCACGCTGATTTATGTTCAAGTGTTCATTGTTCGGATGAGTTTGGTTTTAATTAGTTATTTAATGCTATAAAAACGGAGTGAAACATCACGATTGACAGCTGAGCCCAGCTCATGATTGGGCGGGAACTCGATACTATGGCTCCGCTGCCTGGTCGCTACTGCGCAGACTCTGGCTCCGAACAACATCATCAGCACAAGATGGCAGCGCCCGTATCCCAGATATTTTGGCCTCACGTTTGTACAATGGGAGGAAGTGGAGACGCGTCATCCAGCTTTATTTATGTCAATGGTGTGGACAGATAGTTCTTAATCAACAACTTCCTGAATATTATGTTTATTGTGTTAGCTTTGTTGCCATTGTTTACTTCTTACCTTTTTTAGTGTAGTAGGTCTGGTGATATAACTTATTCTAATCAGCCAGATTAACAAAATTTTTTACTGATTAATGAAGAGACCATTATCATTACATTTACTTTTTCCAACTGACAGTCCAAAACAAGTGCCAGTCTGCCAGTGCAACTCACTTCTGATCTAGAGATTGTCCCTCTTTATACCATTCCGCCTGACTTTTCGAAAGGTTCTCTGGCAGAAAGTTCCTCATATAACCGGCAAATGCTCTTCAAAGGCAGAATATCACATTCCATGTACATACTGTATATGAGACCAAAACAACGTGCACTTAGAGCACAGGCATGGAGCCTGCTAAAGTGTGCACTACTATGTCCTAAAAAACCACGCCCATTCAGGTGATGAACCAAGATTTTAGCGATTTAACCTCATTTGGCTGGGATGTGCCACAAAGCTAGTCCCACCCACTGTCTGGGTGAGTGACAAATGTGACTATTTATTTCTGTTAATTCCTAGGCTTGCCTTGATCTTTTTTCGTTATCTAATTAACTATTTAATGCCTTTTACAGCCTCAGTCCTTCCTCTCCAAGAACACAAGGAAAAAAAACATTAACATTTTTTTGAGAAGAATAGTCTGGGAATGTTTTATATGCTATAGCATGTGTGTAATGTTGTGGTGTCCACATAATGACAAAACAATTTTCTTAATAATGGCCTTTTCCCTCTCATTCTTTACATCCAACAACATGTCAGCAGCATCAAACACCATTTTTGAATCTAGTTGCACAAGAGCCAGCAGCACAACGAAGCAGTGCCTTCAGAACCTGTCAATCATGGGTGTTCATCCCATATGCAATACATTTAATTATGTCCCCAATCTCAATTTTCAATATGTCATTTCTCTATGTTCTGCATTTAGACAGTGCAGCTTTCAACACAGTTTTCTCTTAATGTTTTTGTAAGCTAAAGGGGGGTTAAGAGGTTGAAGGGATGTTGACATCTTTTCATTTTATACATGCAAAACGTCACAGTACTTATTCTGTCTGGGGTATTTGTGTTCCCCTAACTATGCAAGAATTGAATTGCCCTAATTTCGAGATGTCTATGTCACTGCCTCAAAGTGGCAATCTCAATATTAGTAGTAGAATCAATCTCAATATTTTTTGTCAATCTTAAAAAGGATTTGTCATCTGTCTTTCTTCCAGCCTTCAGACGAGGAGGAGATTGTCAACTTGATGCTGAAGAAAATTTGCAGTCTTTTTGGGATCACATATAAAAATAAAAAGGACACCCTGCCACCAGATGTGAATGGGGGCAGTGGCTTGACCATTAATAACAGCAGATATGTCCTTAACAGTTCCACAATGGATGTAAACATTTCAGTAAACCCCTAAGAACATAGCTTTATATTTATGTATCAATGTTTACGAATGTGTCTGAACATTTTGTATGCACTAATATCAACATGCTAATTTATTCATGTTTTTTATTCTGTGCTTGTTCCTTACTGAAAGGTTAGAGGATGCTGTACTTCTTTGTGAATATGGTGTGATAGATTATTATCACACAGCATTATGCTGCTCTTTGCTGGGGTGAATAAGATGTTGGAAAATACAGTTAGGTCCATAAGTATTTGGACAGTGACACAATTTTTATAATTTTGCCTCTGTACACCACCACAATGGATTTGAAATGAAACAATCAGGATGTGATTGAAGTGTAGACTTTCAGC
>JBBPCS010000053.1:343187-353971 GCA_037974645.1 Hollardia meadi | reverse complement strand
AAAATTGCGAAGGCTTTTATTTTATATTGTTGGCAAATGACCATGGTATAAGCGGGATAATCAACGACTAGGTGTGCAAACAGTTTCTTGTTGATTATCCCTTACTTAATGTACACCTGCTGGCCAATCAGAATCGAGTATTTACCCAGACCATGGTATAATGATCAGTTAATAAATAGTTAATTAAGGAACTGCTGAGGAACACTAACCTTATATGTCTTCCTGGTTCTGGTTTACCTGTTGCAGCAGGGGGCAGCTTTTGTGCTGTAATGCTCTCTTTCTCTTGGTGAAGCTAGCACAGTGTATTTTATTATGGCTTGCATGGAAATGTACATATAGATCATTGCTAATATGTTCCAGAGTTTTTGAAATTGTTTTTGGCTGGCAAAACAGCTATTATGTACACATTTTCTGACTCTGACAAAATAAAAGTTGGACACCTTTTGTGCTGGGGGAGAGGAGGTCCCAGAGGAGGAGGAGGAGGAGCAGGCATGTGGTCCAAATCAGCCGACAATTAAGCTATTTTTAAGCGGTCAGCATCACTACTGCTACAGAATATGACTTTTATGTAGATAATAATATACTGTATATGTGGTGTGAATATAATGGTTACATTTTTTAAAACTCAGTAGCCACTTTTCCTAATCGTGGAGTAATGAAGGATTACGTAACTAGTCAGTATGATGAATTACTTTACTTGAGGGGGCACAAAAAGAGTAATAATGATTAAGGAATTAGTAATGAATGATTCGTTACTGGATTAATTATCAACTACTACCTCCTCATTAGAACTCATTAGTTCTTATTAACTAATCATTAACCAATCATTAGTTAATCATGAGCTTCTTAATCACCTTATCATTAACCAGCTACTCTATATAGTTTGATTAGGAGTTACTTATTACCAAAACATTCATTCCTCATTGTGTATCTCTCATGTATGTAACTTTTTCATATTTGTCTAATATTAGTTTGCTTGGTAAAACATGCTGCTCCGCTGACAGTAGATGTGCGCCTCTTTTATGTGAACGTGTACACGGCTACAATGGAAATCCTGGGTTCACTTACTAAGTTAATACCACGTCCATGTGACTGTTTAACAAATTTGCAGTTGTTATTCTTAGTGAAGCCAGTTAATGGAAACATATCCTGGGTTTGACGTTAACAAGCTGGGCAAAATCTGTTCCGTATTTGGTCCCATGTTTTCAGACTCAGGCAGACCACAAAAAACAGACTGGGTGGTCTTATTTGACCGTTTGTGGGTCAGTAGGGACTCCAGATACCCAAATCTATGTGCAAAAACATTGAAAAAGTGAGTTTTTCATAATATGTCCCCTTTAAATACATTTTTCCCAAAGATAGTTTCTGTCGTTTAAGGTAGTTCTTATCACGCTGATGTACTGCATGTTCAAGTGTTAATTTTTCTCATCAGTTTGGTTTTAATTAGTTATTTGATGCTATAAAAACTGGGTGAAACATCATGATTGACAGCTGAACCCTGGTCGCGATTGAGCAGGAACTCAATACCGCAGCTCCGCTGCCCGGTCTCTAGACTCTGGCTCCAAATGCGCAAGATGGCAGCACTCGTGTCTGGGATATTTTGGCTTCATTTTTGTACAATGGGAGGAAGTGGAGACGCGTCGTCCATCTTTATTTATGTCATTGGTACTGACAGAGAAGGTTCATATAGTCAAGATAAGAGCGTGTGCTCGCTCAGCCAAAAGGTCAAACATAGATCAAATCGATCCACCACTGCAAACAGCAGTGGGAAAGAGAGAATAGTGATGACCGCCACCGAGCAGCGCTTACTATGAGAAACATATGAAGAATTGAATCATCTACTAACCAAAAAAAGGTATTACAGCTGCCATAAATAAAACCAGAGAGAAAGACTGGCAAGAAATTGATTGATTGAATGCATACGTAGCGAGAAAATTACAATGCGTTCTCTAAATAGATGCACCTTGATAGCTTACCTAGAGTGTCTGACCTGCATAATGGGGTCACATGGTGATGCAAGTTCAATTCCAGCCTGTGGCCCTTTGCTGCATGTATTCCCTATTGTGATAGAATTTTCTGTCTCCCTCTTTCCTGCATATGGAAGTAACTCTAGCATTATGCTTAGGGTGCACATAGCTGCCTGGAGCTGACCTCCAGCTTGTATCTATCATCTAAGGGTGAGCTGACCTCTACTCCCCGGCAGCTGTAACTCAAAGTGTTGTCTCCATAAGGACAGCACTCAGCGGCTGTACGGAAGGGGAGTAGGGCCTTTACCTAGGAAACCAAGGTTATGAGATAGGGTGTGCTGCCTGAGGAAACCAACTGTTCCTCAGGCTGACCCCTCAGTAGACTGTTCTCAAGGTGATCAACTAGACACAATGCTACTAAGGTAGGCACATTCCTTCGTTTATGTTCCTATAGCCAATGGGGTGATTACACAGTTTTAGACACAGTATGCTACAGCGAAAGATATCCTTGTTTGGGGTTTGTAGTAATTCTTAGAAACATAGCAAGGGATAAATATCCTTCACCAGGGAGGAGCCCTTCAGAATTGGTTCTGGCATTACACTGTGCTCGCACTTGTACTCTCAGAGCCTGTTCTCCTCCGTAGCATCCGCCATTAAACTCCTCAACGTTAGACATCCTTGTCTCCTGAATCCTTTTTCATCAGAGATCATCCAATCTACAGATTTTCTATCTCACCTATTATTTCTTGTCTCACTTTTTAGCTGTTCTATCAAAAGATAAGGCTGAAATAATAAAACATCTAAAAGCTAAATTCTTATCAGATTGGGACCCTGGGAAAAAATCTTATTAACTGGGGCTCTTATGGTGGTCTAATTTGGGTCAGTTTTAGCACATAATTAAACACGTATGTAGATCTGTATCTTATCATTTATCATTGTATAATTTAGGTAATTTATTATTTATTTACATTGATTTTCATTAAACTTTATTTTTTGGACTGATAGTGGTAAATAAATTCAAATAGTATGGCAGCCAGAGTTCATCAATCAATCAGTGGTAAAATCACAGGTTTTCTGTCCTGTCACTGTTAAAGGAACTCTGGTTAAACAACTGAGGTTTACCCTGACAATTAGCCTGCCCCAGACCAGGTTAGTTTCCCAGCATAAGTTGCCAGGGTAACTGAGCTTGAACTATGTTGAACTGGCTTCATGGAACCGAATTAACTGGAAAATGAGAAGACTAACTAAAATAAGCCTGAATTACTTACCAAGAACCTTCACTTTCCCTCAATTGTTAATGTAAAACAATTTCTCTCATGGGATTAATGAAGTAGATCTATCTACATATCTAAACATTAACAACAAAACATCAACATATATCATTGTTACAATTCAAAAAGAATTAAAGATTTTGCTACCTAAAATGCTTCCTCCAACATCCCCATCCACATCCTAATTAAACCTATTGATCCCAGTCATTGATCTATTGTCACTATGTGGACACTAGCTATGCACAACGCCGTTGGTAAAGTGACAGAGTTATTGATCCCACAAACAAGAATTGCATATGTAGCCTGATACACTTACCTAATTCCTCTTTGGCCCTTTCACGTTAATAACATTCATTTTATTGGACTGCTTCCAAAAATCAAGATTCACTAACCATAACAATGGCAGTCCTGCTAGTGTTGCACACTTTACCGATACTAGAAAGGTATGGCATTACTCTGCTGTTAAAAAAGGTACAATACACCATTTTATAAATATTTTGAACTGTATTATGAGTTGTGTTGATGTGCCACAGAGCGGGGCAGTGTGCAGCACTCTGCTTCACCCTCCAGTCCCTGCAGGCAGAGTGGGAGTGTCTTTGACCAGGGAGTCTCTGGGTGGGTAGAGGACTTTTTGATCACTGGTGAAACATCCACCCTGTAACCATCCATCCTGATGGCTTCCAGTCTGCACCTCAGCCTACTAGCCTCCAGCCTGCTTCCTGACCAGTTAGCCTTCAGCATGCTAATAACAACCAGTTAGGAACCAGCCTGCATTCCGGTTGATTAGGCTTGGGTTTGTGAGCCTGCTGCCTTCCTGTCCTGGGTTGGCTAACCACAGACCTGCAAACCTCCTGCAAGCTCCAGCTCTTGAGTCAGCTAGCCACCTGCTGCTAGCCTCCTGCCAGGTCCTGTTCCTGAGTTGGCTAGCTTCCTGCCTGATTCCACCTCCAATGATTTCAGGAGTCTCCTTTCTGTGGGACCCAGCTAGCTATCGAGACAGCCCCGACAAGAAAGCAAGGCTCCCGGCAAGGTCGAGGCTACTTGTTGTCCAGGTCACTGGTCTCTTATCTGCTAGACCTTGATCTGGAGCAGGGCTGCCAAAGTTGGCCCATCATACATTTCAATTTGGCCCACCAGATATTTCTAGAGAAAGAAATAAGGAAATTGTAATATGAAGTGCTGTTTATGTTTACGTTTTATGTGAGGTAAAAATGCTTTTAAATATATAGGATTTCTAATGATTATTTTCATAATCTGAGCCCAGCGGGCAGAGTGACAGAGTGAAAGGAAATCAGGATCCTAGTACCATTTTGAAATAAGTGTTTGCTTTTGGCCCCTGGTCCACCATTAAGTTTTGGGATTTTTTTCCCTCCAAGGTAAAAAAAAAAGTTTGGGCACACCTGCTGTAGAGCCAGACAACCTCCAGACTGCTGGCCTCCAGCTAGTTGACCAGTCGGCTAGCCCCAGCCAGTTCTCTGCCTCGTGCTGCCCTGAAACCACCTGAGAAGCACTCCAGAGGGAAGCATGGCTCCCACTGGCATCATGCCTCTCAGCTGCACAGCACCTCGTCCTCATGGCTGCCCAGCACTGTGGAGGTCCTGCTATACAGCCTACACCTGCTCTTGTTTTCAGGTCAGGGGCCAGCCAGACCAATACCTGTTGCTGGTTTTCAGTTGGCAGCTCCTGCAGACCTCCAGTGCTGCTGCTCCTGTGCTGCAGTCGTCGCCTGTACCAGAGCTGCAGCAGTCTACAGTGGCGACATTTCTGCAGCCTCCTGTTTACCTGGGTCAACATCAAGCAGCTGCCCAAGATGCCCATTTATATTTTGTTTCTTTTTCCAAAATTTCGTACACTTAGTCATCTTACACATCAGTTTCTTCTTCCTTACATTTGTATTTTGCTCTTTTTTCTTTCATTGAGGACATTTTTTTTCAGTGACAAAGGGACTTCTAAGAGGTCTTAACTGTGACTATGTTGTCTGCTTTTCTCTCTTCTCTTCTCCTTGTTAATATTCATCTGTTCTCACTGCTGCCCCAAGAGAAAATGAGAAGAAACCCAATTTCTTGCTAGGATTTCCATACAGCGGTACCTTTACACCTCCATTCTTCCGTGCTGCCTCTTCTGACTCACTCCTGCCTGTCTTATTCTGACTTTTATCCTTTTATGTATCAATTTGTCTTCTTTTGTCCTACTACATCGCAACATATGATCATCGTATTTTGCATATCAACACACATCAAATCTTTTTTTTTACCTACACACAAAATATTTCAATAAAAAGCTGTTAAACCTGACTTAAACCTTTCAAAGTATGCTGTTTGAATCATACTGCACATTAAATCAAGTCTGTCCAATTTCACTCAATTTCACTTTATAGCACTTGCTTTTCTTTTCTTTTTTTTAAATTTCAAATCTGAGGTAATATTCAAAACAACTTTTCTCTCCCTCATCAATACACCTTTCACCCATATAATCACACATGCAAACACACTCCAGCATGGAGGCTGATGAATTCACTATTGTACTGCATGAACCTTAAATTGTAAGAAATTGAGATACCGCTGCTTTAATTGCTATTAAAAACATTAGACTGGCTGCAGCAATAACAGTTATACTAAATGCCGAAGTTCTGCTCGTGGCAATGCAGCTCAAATTAATCCAGTCAGCTTGTGAGGGACTGTGCCACAGAACTACATTGTCTATGGGCTGTCAAAGGTAATGTACAGTACAAGGTGTGAAACAAGCGTGATTCTGAGAAACCTGATCTGGGTTCCTATATTAATTAGAAATGACGACAGGAGGTGTCTGCACCTGCAGGGAGAACCTGAACATAACACAATGTATGCACCAAGTGTGAGATGAATGGAACATATCAACTGTACATAAATTCAATAGAAAGGCTGCAATAGATATGACATTTTCCAGCCAAGACCCACTGATTTCACATAATAGTAATGTGTGGTGGCAGCAAGGTGGCCATGTGTGGTCAATGAAAAAAGAGGAACAGCACTATTCTTTTGCTACATGCACTTCATAGCTCTGAGCTCCTTGAGGCTCAAAGATGTCTGGTTGTTGGCTCTTCTCACGCAACAGCTGTGTGTTCCATGCTGCATATTTCCATTTGAGAGAGCTGTTTGCATTAAATACAAACTATTGATGAGGACGTACGGAGCATTTTCCAATTTCTAATTGGCTTAACATGCATGACTGTTCAATGAAATTGTTTTGCCAAACCTTGATTGCTTTAAGCAGTGTTTTTGGCCCTTTGCAAAGTTCAAACTTGTACAGCAAAGCTTGTAAAGTAATGAGAGGATAAGTAATCAGTTAAGTGCTGACCCCCAGTGGTAACAACCTCGAACAGCACGAAAACCTAGAGGCACAAGTAAATGCATTAATTTTTGTGTTCATCCTGTAACATCTTTAAATGGAAAATCTGCAGGTGTTTTTTTTTTTAGGGGAATCTGG
This sequence comes from Hollardia meadi, assembly GCA_037974645.1. Lineage (NCBI taxonomy): Eukaryota > Metazoa > Chordata > Actinopteri > Tetraodontiformes > Triacanthodidae > Hollardia > Hollardia meadi. Next base: position 347,268 of record JBBPCS010000053.1, on the reverse strand, counting down.
TTTCTTTCCGTTAGCCCTCAGCTGCATCAGTTATTAGGCTTGCCGAGCCCATGTTATTGCTGATTATACTAATGTCTAAGCAATTTTCCTGATCAAGTGAAGGTTAAATTGAAGCACTGACTAATCTTTCAAGCTGATTTACAAGCCATGTTTGAAATATTTAACTCTGAAGATGGTTCTCCTTGATTCATCACTAGAGGGTAGAAATTATATCCATCTTCTTAATACCCCTGAATACCATTTTGCTGCTCTGCCTCTTATCTCCTGCCGAGCACCTCTCCTTACCCATTTCACACGTAGAACACGAATCAATAGCAGAGATGCAGTACCTGTTCTGTGTGCAGTCCTCTACTTTCCAGAGGGTTCGAAATTAATGAGGCAAAATGGAGATTTCAGCAGTCTGTCTTGAACTCAATGGACCTTGACGGCTCTGAAGATTAATGAGGCAAGCTTCTGCTGAACAAGCAAGTTGACTCTCAAAATGCTTGTAGACATGTTCGCAGTGGCTGTTGCACACAGCTCTGATCACAGGCCATACAGCAGTGAGTTAGTATGTGCTCTGCATTTTAATATCATGTATGCCCACCTACCATTCAACAAAAAATAAAGCAGTCAATCAGAAAAGTCACAATACTTGTATTTCTTTAATGAAATATAATCGACTCCTGAGGCTAGATAAAAAAGGCCAGTTTCTTTGTGCCTCGTCTAGCTCCTCAGTCTGACACAGCCAGTTAGAACACAACAGACCTGTCCAAAAACACACAATACACAACTGGTGTTAACAACTCCAAATTTTCTTTTTTGTAATACAAACTTAAAAATGTACAAGGCCCTTTAAACATTGACAAAGTTTCAGGACATACACAACTCAAACCAACTGCGTAAACAATACTAATTGAAAAAAGAAGGCAACTCTCCCAATTAATATAAACAAAAGTGCTCACTTTAGCTCACATATAGTCCAGGGTCAAATAATGGACTGACATTATATTTCACTTTCAGGATTTGTATTTGGTCTGCCTGAAACGTGAAGATGGCACAATAAATCAGCAGGTTTCTTTGTACCAGCCATAATGTTTAATTCCAGAAAAGTAGCTTTTTGATTTCAAACTGCATTTTGGACCTCAAACCAAATAGTTAAATAGTCAACTAGAAGACATCTGGCTGATACATGAGCTGTCTGCTTCAAGAATTGTGCGACATTTTTAGAAATGCCCTTATTCGCTTTATTGAGATTCAGATGAGAAGATTGATACCACCCTTGTAGCCTAACCGTACCATAACTATGAAGCTAGCTAGCTAGCATACTGGTAAGTTTAGCTTGGCCCTGTCCAAAGGCACGAAATAATCCAGCACGTACACCCACGTAAAACCAAAACTCGTACAGATTAACCAAACTAAATATAACATACTCAGTGAGTTAGGTGTGGATGGCTGATTTTATTACTGTCAGACAGAGCCAGGCTAGCTGCTTTCCTGTTTCCAGTCTTCATGCTAAATTAAGTTAAGCTAAGATAACCAACTAACTGCAACTTCATGTTTAGTGTACAGACATGAGAGTGGTATCAAAGTTCTCGTCTATTCAAACTGTTCCAAACAAACATTGAAAATTGGATGAAAAACTTTCCTTGTTTTGAACCTCGTGATTACATTTTCACTTGTAAGGGCCGACCACATGAGCTCCAGTAAAGCAGAGGTTTAGTTCACAACCAAATTCGGTTCCTTCATCTTGGTCCACAAAACATTACAAGTCTCTTCATGTGGGGGCTCAGAGGCAAAAGGCCTATGACCCACTGAGAGTCCCAAAGAAACGAAAAAAAAGGGAGGGGGGTTAAACTTTTTGTCCAGGTCTGGGACACGCTGAGGTAACATAGACAGTAATAAATTATTCAGTTGTTTAAAAAACACTTTGCAAGAATCATATCAATAATACAAAATGGTATCAAACATACATGATGCAACATTTTCATCAAACACATTCAGTATTTTTTTTGTCTTTTTGTCCCTGCCCCTACGATCCAGAGCCTGTTGCTTCACTGCTCAAGGACCAGTCACTGTTTTCCGTCCTCTGGAAACTCTGTGAAGTCCCTTTAACGGTAGCTGTAGATGAATTCTGCATTCCTTCTTTTGCTGAGGGTCATTTTCCACTTCATGCCGAGGTGAATTTGTATGCTGTTCAATAAAGGACTTTTTTCATACTGTTAAACTTTTCTCATTAAGAACTGAGTAATACAGAATTGTTCTTCCAATACCTTTGAAGTGATTAAATTCCAAATTATTTAATCACCGTTACAATCATTGCCAAGGCATACAGAGGCACATAGGGCTACAACGCCAATCGCCTATTTACTCGTTTTGTTATTCGATTTTACATTCAAACATTTTTGACCGTGCCTTTCATTTCACTTACAGATTTGAACAGAACACAACATGCCAATAGGAAAGTCAGAAAATGTATTAAAAGTGCAAAAATGTATTCCTTCATCCAGACAAAAAAATAACTTTAGTGCGTTAACAGTACAAGCCATTTCATAGGTTATTAAATTGTACATTCCTATCCACCTCACAGCTACAAACATTAATACACTAAATGTCTTGCTGCTCCGAGTGTGTGGTTTTCCTATACTAAACTTAGTCTGTAGCTAGATTAACATGGCTTCAAGCCCTAGGAGCGACACACTGCCTGGTTCAGACAGGCGTTCCAACTCTGATAGATTCTGTGGAGGGCTACGGTATGTATCACCAAACTAAAGGAGTGTTGTCCTTTGCTGAGCACAGCTCTTCTTGTGACATTGTCCTGAATGCAGCGGTGCAGTCTGAAAAGCCCCAAAGTTAAAATAAAGTGACATCACATTATTTTGGTTAGTGGCCAGTGCAATTCAGCTTCTCCAGCCTGTTTCACATCTAAAACACTAAGCTCTCACTATCCCTCATCTATTCTATTTCATTAGGAATTTCATACAGATCTTTTGTAAAACAGCATTGAATTTGTTTACATTGCCACATATAATTAGATATTTTTAATATCACAAATATAATTGTAATTTTATATATATTTTTTAGATTTAAAAAAACAAACATGGAAAGTAACTTGAATCTGTTAAGACTACAAAGACAAAAAAAATATCAGGGCTATTATTCATACAGTACTGATGAAGACTGCACTAAAGAGGCAACCTAAATTAACCATATGGATCTTCAAATACTTGATGTAAAGTGATATACTGCTCTGACGATGGGAGTGTCTGTAAAAATGGCTGCTGATATGTCAATGTTGGTATAAACCCTGTAGTTGTTTACATTAAAGTGTAACCACATGCACCGACCAATCTTACTCTCCTTTACAATTACAATATTTAAACACTTATTCAACAAGCTGATTAGACCACATCGTTCACCTGTCAACATTTTCTCAGCATCTCTTCACTTTTCTTTCGCTTGCTACGACACGTTCTTCCATCCTCTCTCAACTGACATTTCAAAACCAGAGCATCACATGGCCACAAGGTGAACGCTACACTCTGAGAATTGGCACTTTACTCATCAACACCATACAACATCTATTTTCAATACTAAAATCACTGTCACCACTTTCACATTCATCCGTCATGCCCTCATGTTGTCCACTCTACAAAGGGAGAACACAGACAGCATATCTAGAGATAACACAGGTGCTTTTCTTCCAGAAACTGTTGGGAGTGTGAGGATAGAAATGTGATGACTTGCAGGTTGCCGAAGTCGGAGAACACAAGGCGCCATTTTGACCCGGTTCCTCCCTTTTCCTTCCCTTTCTCAAGAAGACAAAAGTTCCAACAATCAGGGTGATCTGGATCTATTTGCTTTTTCCTGCAGTCAGTCATATTGTGCCACATTTGATATTAAAGTCAAAAATTACACCTGATCGAGAAACAGTTCGGTGACATTGTAGTTCTGTGTTGGATATAATGGAAGAAATATGAGACCTTTGAAAGGGAACATAAATAATTGAGAGATGGCATAGCACTCATTCAAAGGCATTGTGAGGAGACATCAGTCCAATATTTCACAATCACTTCTCCTTTCGTCCCTCTGACCCATCAAC
>JBBPCS010000053.1:328917-343087 GCA_037974645.1 Hollardia meadi | reverse complement strand
AAAAACCCCCCCCCCCCCCCCCCCCCCCACCCATCCCTCAGTTTTGTGCTCCAGAGGTTAACCACTGCTGGGAGTTCCTTTGGGGACATCCAAAGGTATGTGGGTGTGCGTGTGGGTGTGTGTGTGTGTATTATGAATAATAAACAGGACGAGGGAGGTCACAATATGGCACAGTGGAACCTGTGGGAACTTGCAGAACGTTCTGCTCTCCATTTCATCTTCTTTTTCTTCTTCTGGTTTCGCTCTGGGACCTGTTGTCTGTGTGTGCAGAGAAAGAGAGACAGGGATGATAAAATCATCTTAACTCAGGATCAATTTACTCGTCTTCTCTAACACCTTACAATACAATAATTCCCCTGTAGTTATAATATAGTTTCAACTCCTATCATGTAAGGAGTTCAGTTAAAGTCAAAGCTAGTATTAAGGAATAATTCAACATTCTAGGAAATCCATTTATTGCTGAGAGTTAGATAAGAAGACTGATGCCCCTCTTATGTCTGTACAGTACAAATGAGGCTTTATATTTACCATACAGACATGAGAGTGGTATTGATCTTTTAATTTTACTCTCATTAAGAAAGCAAATAAGCATGTTTCCAAAAATGCCAAATTATTTATTTAAGGAACTATCCAATTAAGTGCCTCTTAAGTCAGTGTTGTTGAGTGTCCATTGTTCCTTCATTTAACTCTATTTCTCCTTTGTTGTTTTTTAGCACATTTTTTTCCTTGAAACACTACATAGTCATGCAGCATCTGTGATTAATGCACCAGTAAATCCAGCAGTGACTGAATCATACAATGGTAGCTATACAGGTGAGTCATGCTAAGCTTAGAGCCAATCAATAGTACAGCAACTTACAACGAGGATGGACTGAACTACTGATGCATCATCAGAAACTAGAGTTACCGCCTCATGGTTGTATGCCTCAGCGCACCAAACAAGTTGCAATTTCCATCCATGTCTGTCCAGACTCATATAATATTTGTAGTAACTGAGAGAATTTCGTCACATGGTGCAACGCAAATCAATCAGCAAAACCAATGAGCTTGTGGTGGTCTACACTGCTTCAAATATGGTTGTTGCTGCAAAGAAGCTCCAAATTCTAAAACGTGGAATCCTCACACAGCAGCACAGAAAATCTATACGATCTACTCTCCCCTTCTGTGCCTAATTTATGGTGTTGAATAATGGCAATAAAAGGGTTTTTGCAGAGTATTATGATGTCACAGTGAAGTTGACCTTTTGGATATGAAATGTCATGAATTCATCTTCATTATCCTGTTAGACATTGGTTTGAAATTTTGTCTTAATTAATGTATGAATTCTTGAGTTATGACTAAAGATTAGTTTAATAGACTAGACTTTGACCTCTGACCACAAAAATCTAATCAGTTCATCCTTGGGTCCAAGTGCCAAACTTGAAGAAATTCTCTCAAAGTGTTTCTGAGATATCGTGCTCACAAGGATGGGACGTACGTACGTAGAGACGTACGGACAGACAGACAACTGCTGTCGCTGGCGCAGAGGCATAAAAAAAAGCACAAGCATTATTTCTTTATCCACCACCTGTATGAGTGGCTTTCTACAGTCTGACCACAAGAGGGCAATGTTGATTCATGGATTTACTCCCCTCAATTATGAATATAGACTTTCCTCATGAGTCAGTCAGCCGGACCTGACATGTGAATGGTAAAGTCAGCTTGACCACTCAAAGCGCTTTACACTACAAGTAGGCATTCACCCATTCACACCCATTCATACACTGGTGGCAGTGACTACCTTGACTACCACTCATCAGAAGTGGTAACCATTCACACACATGCACTCACACACCGATGGCACAGCATCGGGTGCAATTTGGGGTTCATTATCTTGCTCAAGGACACTTCGACATGTAGATGCCCCATGTGGACAATGACAACTCTCTTTAATCTGAATTATTTACAGAGGAATACAGCTTTGTATTCGGCTATCTGAGTACAGGCCCTAACAACCTGTCACATGCCTTATTTTTGCTTATTTGTCTTTGAAAGAGGATATGACCACATGTAAAACATGGACACGGACCAAATGCTTCTGAAATTTCATGTTTTAAGACAGGAAATACTGTAGCTCTGGGATTTTTTCTTTGCTTTTCCACTCTTCCTATAAACACTTTCACTGCCCTCACATACCAGCGTAACAGACTCTAAGTGCCACTAATCTCTAAAGAAGTGAAATACACTTTGGAAAACAATTGGGAAAAGGTGATAACAGCATTATTTTTCATGTAAAGATCTCACAGTATTTATCTCCAAAAGTAACAGGGTGAACATGAGTGAATTTGGAGCTACCTTATAACACGAACCAGTTCATGAAAGGCTTTGTCCACATTCATTGGAGGATCCTTGGCACTGGTTTCAATATAAGTTATCTGAAGAAACAAGCAGAAATATAAGTCTAAGCATTAGTGATATTAGAGTGGTATTATACTGACAAATGGAAGGAAAAAAATTGTGACATAAAAAATCTCACACAATTATAATCAATAAAATAAATCAAATCCTAGATCCACACTGCAACCCTACAGACATTTTCAGAAAACTATAATGGCTGACAATTGACACTCTTACAGTAGGTAATAAAGAGTGGTCTCAGGTTTTCCCTATCATTTTTAAAGTTTGTGTTATTTCTGATGCTGGCCTTGTTTTAAGAGTAGTTCTCTCAGCTCAGTGACATTGGTGCCATCTGTGAGGAAGTGATGCTTTTTGCAGATCACAGTAATCACAGATTTCTGTCATGTTTTCCTGCTTCTGCCTGTTTCAATGTTCATGCTGTGTTCACAGAACATCCAAATTAAGCCAGTGGAATGTGTAAACATATCCTTTTCTCTGTTTTATCCCTCCATCCAGACTAAATTAGCATTTTTCTAACTGAGCTTTTTGAACAGCTCACAGAATGTGTCTGAGTATCTTAGGGTGAATTTATCTAGATTTACTAATCGTCTACTGTTCAGCTATGGAAACCAGTTTAAGTTATATTCTGATTTTGGATTAAATAATTGTAGCCACAAGGACACACTTCTGTGAGCAATGATCTTTCCTCTCACTGATGTTTCAGAAATGCTGTCATTGTCCTGAGTCTCTGTAGTGCACACAGGCATGTGTAAAAACTGTTAGAAACTCTGTTAAAGATATAAAATCAGGTGACTACAAAAAGCCTACAATGAGGATAAGTGCTTGAGGAAAGGTCCTACACTTACATTATGTTTTGCAGCCATCTCTTGGCCCTGGTCTGTGGTGACCTTTCTCAGATGGACCAAATCCACTTTGTTTGCCACCAGCACCATGGGGAAGGCCTCCCTGAGAGGAAAATGAAGCACACACATCTCCTGTATAACTGAACAATGCATTTCCAAGTCACTTGCAGTGTTTATAAGTGTCTCATGGTCTAGAGACTATTCTAAAGACCTGTTAGGTTTACATTTAGGTTAGAAAGATTATTACATGCTACACGTATTGTCTGTGAGGTGTCAGATTTCTGCAACATTCATAATCTTGTAGAAAATGTGCTACAGTGGAGCACCGCTAAATATGGACACACAGCATCTTACTCAGTAGCAGTTTCTATTTTTGTTCCCTCTCAAGCTCAGTCTTATTGGCTACTGTCAGAGAACAAATACAATCTCTTCTCTCACAACTGAAAAATAAACAGCATAACTGATTAGAACTGGGGAAACAAATCTGCTGATCTGCCCAACTAGTTCATGAGACTAATGATCCTTAATCATTCTAATCCTGAAACATATGACAACACTACCTATTAGCGCAAGGACCATGTCTGACTGAGGCAGGCAAAGTATATTCAAAATACTGAATATATTTAATATTTTGAAATTTGGCATGTGTGGTGTACAGGGTTGGGTAGGAACAAATTAGATTGAAATTGTTATTACATACATCATATTACAAAAACTAAGTAACTATAATCAGCCCAGATTACATTCAAACTAGAACTACCGCCTCACGGTTGTATGCCCTTTGTGCAACAGTCAAGTTCGAGTTTCCACCCATGTCTGTCCAGACTCATATAATACATGTAGTGTATGATACACCACATCACTACACTACACTACATCACCTGAAGCTCAATATCATCAGAACAGCGCTTAGAGCTTGTGGTGGACTACAATGCTTCAAATATGGATGTTGCTGCAAAGAAGCTACAAATTCTGAAACATGGATTCTTCACACACATGTTCAACCCGGCAGCACAGAAGATCTAAACAATCTGCCCAGTTTGTGTCAAATTTTGTCATAATTAGCGTATGAATTCTTGAGTTATGACTAAAAATTTGTTTAATAGGTCACAGTGACTTTGACCTTAGACCATCAAAATCTAATCAGTTTATCCTTTATGTCCAAGTCGACATGTGTGCCAAATTTGAAGAAATTCTCTAAAAGCGTTCCTGACATATGATGTTCATAAGAGTAGGACAGACGTGAGGTCACAGCAACCTTGACCTTTGACCTCTGACCACCAAAATCTAATCAGTTCATCATTGAGTCCAAGTGAATGTTTGTGCCAAATTTGAAGAATTTCCGTCTGGAAGTTCCTGAGATATCACGTTCACAAGAATGGGATGGACGGACAGACAACCCAAAAACATAATGCCCCCGGGGCTAAAATGTTTAATTATAGTTACATTGTCAAGGTTCCATTTTTGATTATGTCTTTAAATTTTAAACTTAGCAAACTTTTTCATCAATATGAACAAGCAGAATATGTTCTACTGTATATCAAAGTAAGTTACTCCTCTCCAGTGTTGGGTGTAACGTGTTACAAAAGCCCTTTTTACACAGAGATTGCTCAACACCGCTGCAATGAAGACCCTTCGGCGTAACGCGGCGGATGATGTCATCCTCTGCTTGGACAGCAAGTAGCTCCTGAACCTCGTGTTGTCTCCCCAACAATTTTCAATTGCTTCTCTTCTCATTTCAGTTAGCTGCTAACTGCTGTTAGGGAACAACATTCACCCCCCATTACGCCTCCGTAATGTTTATACAGACCGGCAAGTCGCAATAGAGGCGCACAGTCCTGCCTTGAACAGGTTGTGTAAAAGGGGCTAAAGTAAGGCATTAATAGTACTCAGATTACTTTTTTGTTGTAACAAGTAATGTTACGCATTGGTTTTGTAATTCAAGCAATAGTAAATAGTTACCTTTTCAAATAAGCAATCCGGGTTTTTTTTTAAATATTACTGTATTTCACTGTTTCTTTTGTTGCCATTAATTGATTAATTGATGATTAATTGTTTGTTGATACATGACATACTGTCTGCTACAAGAGCCCGTGTTTTATTGTTTTCATTGAGGCTAGCGTAGGTTGTGCCTGTATGTCTCCGCGCAGTTTTCTGTCAGAACGTTAGCAGCAGGGATAATTGTCACGTGAAGGCAGAATATTTTCACATCTAACTCTGTGATTTAAGGATTTATTTCAACCAAGTTGTCGAGTTGGTGATTGTTGGAAAAGTGAGCCAATACAAACCAAGACAGTTTTGGTGAGTTTAATTAAGTTTATGTCTCATTTGAATGAAGTGTGTTTTACGATGGGTTAACAAGGCAATTAAGCTCGTCTTGGTTTGGTGAAAGAGAGAAACTTGAATTCAGAAGGTGTACAGTTGTATTTTTCTGTTAAATAAGGAAAACAGGTATAAGATTATATTTCCTTTTTTTGACAATTTGTGCGTTTATTTTGTTTACTTATTAGTCTATGTACGAAGGTAGTGATGACTGTTCAAACCCACCCCCTAGCTGAAACTAAATCACAAAGGGGTTGTAATTTTTGGTAACGCAAAAGTGCTCTAACGAGTTACTTTACTCAATAGGTAACGCTGTAACGTAACAAGTTACTTTTTAATGGCTGTAATCTAGTAATGTTTGCATTTGCAATGAAAATGTTTTGAGATGTTTAAAGAGAAAAAAGAAAATCTGTGGAACTTTGGAATTATTGTGTCTGTGTCTATTTTTCCACGCAATATTTTCAATGTTTGTAATCCAATGGATTATGTTACTAATTACAAAAACTGGCACATATTTTGTAATCAGCAACTGGTTACATTTCAAAGTCTGGTGATGTATTAGTCCTTAAATTGGTCACGCACATTGTCAAAATCATACCACATCAGGTCCCAATATGATGAAACTCACTTATTTTAGGAGTTTGGGCTAAAATATATAATGGACTTCATTGATGCAGCACAATCATGAGAATGGGATTTAGAAGGGCAATGTGGTCAGAAGATCATAAACAAATCCCCAATTACATCTGACAGAGCTACTTCCTCTTTTGGACTCTTTGGTTTACTATATTTACTAGAGTAGTGCTTTTGATTGTTGTAGTAGTTGGTTGTATTTGTTAATTCTGGTGCATTCTCTTCTGTTTTAACCACTCTCAACTTGAAGACTGACCCGTCATTCTGTGATGAAATCATAACATGAGTAGGAAATGACCTAATCATTTCCGAATCATACCCCAGTTTTCCTTGTGTTGTGTTTGTGCATGGAAAAAAAGAGATTTCTGCTATGTATTGTTCAGCTAAGCTGTTGTAACCTACCTGTCTTTGACTCGTAGTATGAGTTGATGAAATCGGTCGACATGCTCAAAGCTGGCCTTGTCTGTCACAGAGAAGACGATGAGGAATCCATCTCCTGTCCTCATATACTGCTCCCTCATAGCACTGAATTCCTCCTGACCGGCTGTGTCCAGCACTATGAAGATGGAGGGACACAAATGTGTTACTTGATGTGGATGGGACTTCCTTTTTCTGACTTTTTTATTCAAAACACACCCATATGATGTACTGTATTTCACATGGGCTTTGAGCATACTGTAGGCCCACTGTATAACTTAGTAGGATTACAATTTTGTCATTACGTTTCCTATTACATATACAGACCACCCTATATTTTTAATGTGCATTTCAGTGGCTGTGAAAATTGCTCAATCAGGCATATCAGCAATTTTTATTTTATTTTGTTATTGCACCACCTGATTCAACAATATAGTCATAGTCATAAGGTATGAAAGCAGCATGTAAATGTTTAATATTTGCTCGAAAAATTACTGAAACAATCATTTGATTATCAAAGCTTATTTTCTTTCAATTGATTAATCGACTAATCATTGCAGCTTTAATTGAAATCAAATGAAAAATGAAAAGATAAATAAGATGGAAGATTAGCATGGAGAGATCAGGTCATTTTCAGCTGCTGACTGAATTGCACATGCACTTCTACTCACCATCCAGTATTGCCCACTGTCCATCTATCTCTGTGTGTTTAAGATACGAGTCCTCTATCGTGGGGTCGTAGTCTGGCACAAAGATCTTCTGGAAAAATTGGATGGTGAGGGCACTCTTCCCAACGCCACCATCCCCAACCACCACCAGCTTGTACGTTGGCAGGTTGTCACTTGGCACCGCGCTGGTCGCCATCGCCACCTTGACAGTGGTGGTAAAGGTGGGAAGTAGGCTAGAAGGTGGCCGATGAGACACACCTGGCTGAGATGGAGGACCGAGAGAAAGAGAAAGGAAGAAAAAGGGATTGACCATAGAGAGGGGAGGGGACAGACAGGGAGAACAAGGGAGAGCTGCTTTTTCATCACCATGGAGACCACAGACCACAAGCAGAAAGACAGAAAAAAATAGTACAAAAAAAATAGAGAAAGAGAGGCCAAAAGAGAGTTCAGTATCCTTTCAGGTCACCTACAAAACAAACTTTCACAGCTGGGTAACAGTAATTTAGATTCAACCCACCACAGAAAGACAACAAGCGAAATGAAAACTGTACATGGCTTTATAATACAGCAGACAAGTAAACACATGTTAAAGTAGAACTTTTTTTATGGAAAAAGCTGATGTTTTTCCAATCTTTTTCCACAACTGTATCAACTTGAGAATTTATCCTAGATGGTCAAATTAAACCACAGAAGCATGCAAAGTTTTGTAATGTGGCAAGTAGCAACCAGGGTGCTAAAAGGGTACCTGGCTTACTGATTAGATGCCTTGATCATAAATGTTCATTTGTGGTGGATGTCAGCATGCAAAATATGAGGGGTAAGTGAGTAAGTGAGTAATCCATTGTCATTGCATTATTATTACAGAAACCAGACTGGTTACAATTTGAGGCATGAGACAGAGTTGATACTCTTTTTTGGAGTGGGGGGGGTTACAAATGGAACTGCTACTTCTGCTGTCTTTTCCTAGCCCAACAACTGCATCGTATTTCTACTGTGGCCTAAAAACAAATGATAACCACACTTATGATGACTTATGATGTTATGGTCCTGCTTAGGAAGGTAGTGCTTAGGCACTAAACTAATTAGACTGCAGGCTTGCAGGCAGCTCAACAGTAAACATACTTTTAAAAAAGGCTTGATATGTGCTTTTAGCACTTTAGTAGCTCACATAACACAGTGTTATGTGAGCTACTAAAGTGTAATAATGCTCTATTTTCATAACCCTGTGGGGCAGCACAGATAGCAGACAAGCGTGCCAGACAAGAGCTTCACTGTTTATAGTTATCAAGTCTCCTGTAATTATATTGGAGCTGTATGTACTTTCTGACTTAAAGATGCCTTTGCATTAGCACATTTCCTGTGGTTGCTTCTTCACATTAAGAGCTTTCCACTGGAAAACCACAAAAAGACTTTTATTGTGAAGCAGCTACAGGAAATGCAGCCACATTTGCCACCAAGATTAGCTGTTACTGCTTGTCAGACCTTACTGCCTTACTGCTATTGTGATGAGGTGTCGTGTCAATGGCTCGGTCACAGCATGGATCACTGTATGGAAAAACAGCTAAAAGCAAGCAAGCCTCGTTGAGCCTGGTTTGGCCTTATAACAGACATCATGCTAAGGACATCTACTCTCAGTAGCCCACTAGAACCACAGAGCCAGCAGAGAAATACGATGGCTTCAACAGAGATGGAGAACTGTAGTTTGTAATTATGCCTTTTTGAAAGCAAAAATAAACATGTATCTAGCTAGAATATGAGAGGTTTAAAAAAGAAGTGTTTTTCCACACAAGTGAAGTACAATCGAGGCTCAATAAAAAAAAAATATATTTAAACATTTGCAAATGATTCAGATGATTTTTTTATACCTCAGGGGGGACAGCTGTACTGTATACAGTAGTAAACAAATATGTAATTTGTACCCTTTCTTTACTATTAATACAGTAATACTGTATGGTTAAAATCACTTTGACAATGACATACAGTAGGAGCTTTAATATTTGTCATGCTATCTTATGCTGTTATGGCAAAAAGCTCATGCCAGAGCTGGCCACAAAGACAAAGAGAGCTACAGAAGGAATGAGACATGGGAGGGACTTAAGAGTGGGAGATGAGGGTGAGAGAAATCGGGACAGACAGAAAGACAGAAGAGTGAGGGAGGGAAAGCAAGGTCACACAAGGACGAAGTTGGGGGAAATGTTGCAATATAGTGTTGAGTCGATACAACAGACACCACTATTTTACAGTGTGCTCTCCAATTTTTTTTATTGTTTTTTCTCTTTTTAAATGACATTTAAACTTATTTTTCCAGACATAGAATTCATGTTTTAACATGTTTGAAATAATCTTGACTGTAAACTACAACCACCCTTGACTTAAACTTGGTCCAATCAGATGTGACGTTCAAATCGCCACTGTGACGCCATTTTATAGACTTGTTGCTCATGATACCTAACATTTCAAGGTGCAAAGAAAGGTAAAATCCAGGTTAAAGTCAAATGGATTGGATGATGTTTTTATAAATGGGTCCCCATTTTGTCCGTGTGTACTCATAGGCTGCACAAGGACTTACAGGGCAACACAATACATATCACTGCTGCCAGTTTATCCCACTGATCAACAGTTGGCAGTGGTAACACGTACAGAGAAATGTAGCAAAGAAGTAGAAGACTACAAGCTAGCAAACATTGATGTAAACAATTCATGATTTATAATATTTTAAAAAAAGTGTATTTGTAAGTGTGTTTTAGGAAGGCCTCAAGTAAATACTAAATATAACTCTGTTTACAAGAAAACAAAGATACCAAAGAAAAGATCTAAATGTTCGCTATGATAAATTACAAATCTCAAGAAGGTTTCTGCAATTTTATTTTTATACAACACTGATTTAAAATGAAACCAATTACTATCTGGAAGGTAGAACATCTTTAAATGTATGGTTTGCTTTAAAAACATTTTGGCCACGATTTTGGAAGTTATATTAAGCATATGTGATTTGTAATGAATGGGTTAAAACATGCAAACCACCAATACAACCCTTTTAGTCAAGCCATCCATAGCGTAAAGACAAATTTGAAATTAAACAAAGTTAATCTACTCTGTCTTACTGTGGAACCTTCAGATTTCTACTTTTCATTAAACTGTAGCAACAGCCAAAAGAAGACAAAAAAACACATTCAGACACTACTAGCACAACACCCTCACCACACATCCAACAACCCACGCACCCATTCCTCCCTCATCCACCAGGAAACAGCTGTCAGCTGGCTACAGTCCATCCTTTCCTGCTTAGCACAATGTAGGGAAGGAAGATGTTTCCTTCCCTTCTAAAGACCAACCAGCCAATCAGCCTGCCATGTCAGGCAAAGAATTTCCAAGCCAAATTCCTGATGTTAAAAAGCCTCTTCAGTCAATCAGTTGGCTGGCTGTCATAAAGTCACAATAAGTAAACGTCTCTGCCACTGTACAATTTCACAATACACTGCCTTAGATGGCCTTGTGGAGAAAAACAAAAACAGCTTGAGAAGCAACATGAAATCATAGCAACTTTCACCAGTTGTGGTTTGCAAACTAGTCATGTCTGGTTAGCTGTAGGGCTGAAAGGATTCCTCGAGTAGCTCGAGTAACTCAATTACAAAAGATCATTGATGCAAATTCTTGGCATCAAAGCTTTATTTAATCCATACAACTATATACAGTACACTGTGTTTCTAACAGATGTCTATTACTGACACACAACGCTGTGGACACGAGACTCCCTATAAACATTGTATTTGAGCCGGGGCTATGCCTTACGTCCTGCATCACACAAAGTGTTGTGTGTCTGATGCACATTCTCATCACCTCACATTGGTTCGTCTTGTCACTTGTAACTTCAGACAGACATGATCATCACTGTTTTGTGCTGTATCAACATGGACTTATTACTTTAACCCAAAACATGATCTTTTCCTAAACCTAACCAAGTACTTTTACTTCCTAAACCAAACCAAATAGTTTTATTGCCTAAACCTAACCATGTAGTTTTGTTGCCGAAACCTAACCAAACTACTACTGAAAACATTGAAGAAAAAAAAATTGTCAATACCTGAAAATACTATGTTCATCAAAAAATAAAAAAGTCATTACATGGTCACAAAACCCGGTCTCCCAAATAACAGTCCAAAATAAGAACCATTTAGCCATCACAACTTATTACTGAATAACTTAATTAAGATTGTCCCTCTTAATACAATTCCACCTGACTAGGGTTTTCCAGCAGGAAAATTCCTCATATAATCGCCCAAATTGTCTTACAAAGCAGAATATCACATTCCATGTACAAAGATGTGAGACAAAATATACAAATTATATGAAAACAACGTGCATGGGCTGAGATTGTCACGGAGCTTGCTAAAGCCTGCTCTGCTACTTCCTGCAAAACCACGCCCATTCAGGTGATATACCAAGATTTTAGTGATTCCCGTGGATACAGGATGTAAAGTGATGCCACAAATTGCAAAATGGAGAAAAACACCAAATATAGCCAAGATGAAGAGGAGAGACAGGCCAGAAAAAAATGACAGAAATTTTGGATCATTTCACGGTGAAACTAAACGAAAACTCTGTAGATTGTGTTTACTATGAAACTGAACTAACCTACCACCATAGCACAAAGTCAGCGCTTACTATAGCAGAGAGCATCCAGTCTACACATTCAGGTCACAGGGAGTGGACTTGACACAAGGCAACGTTAACATTAGTATTTAACATACTGGTAATTCAATATGATTGCTGGTTAAGATGAAGGCTAGTACGTTAATTATGGCTATATGTAATGGCTAGTTAAGAACGTAAAGCATTACAGTGGCTAGTTATAATGTACCTAAGTTAGCTAAGTTTTGCTCAAGAAAATATCCATAGAAAGTAAAATGCTGCAGTCCCTTTGTGAAAGCCTGAGCTTCATTCATGTTAGGATAGTCATGGCGCGCACACACACACCTACTCCCCTCATAGTAGGGGTGCAATAGAACGTTGTTGATCCATGGTCCGTATGGATTGTAACCCATGGTTTGACACGCATGGGGTCTGCAGATTAATTGCAAAACTTAACCATCATAGTGTTTTATGGCTGCTGTTACTTTATAAAGTAATAATATCCTAAATCCTATTCATAGATGCAGAGCTGCAGTGAAAAGATCAAGAAGACAGTTGCATGCTGTGTTTTACTCTGAAGCGAGATGAGCAACACTTTCACCTCCGTTGAGTGAAATCCCCTTGGCTATGACTTTGGGCATTTTTGTGGTTTAACTGGGAAACTGGGTATGCTTGATTGTTATCCTCACTGCAACGTCGGAAGTTGCTGCTTTCCCTTTGACTCACAGCTCCACTCTCACCAGAGCAGCCCCACTCTCTCTTTGCCTGTCAAGCCCAGCCTTCTATCTTGATAGGCCATTACTCGAGACATGTAACCAATCAGATAGAGCTGTGTGCGGGACATTGACTACAGAGTGCTGACCACAGATGTATCAAAAGAGCTGGTATTACAATAATTATTTTATAAAATAAATTAAATTAGGATACTTATAATACATCTATGGTGGTGACTACAGACAGAGCACAAAGTAGCAAATTTCTAAATTAATATATCCGTAACCCTTTTTTCTTTTTGCCGTGATTCGATCCGAACCATGAGTTTTGTGATAAGTTGCACCCCTACCTCATAGTAATGCACAAAATACACCAGAAAGCAAAATATCAGGTAGTGTAAGTAGCAACTGAAGCAGAAAATGCACCAATCTAATACAACAGGTAATGTTATATTCAGTTTATTTTGAATCCAGGGAGTAGGGTGAGCAGGGGGTTGTTTCTCTTTATCATTCCACTGTGCATCCATCTCAACTATAAGGGTCACTCATACAGTAAATTAACATGGAAGAATATCATTGCCTTTACTTCAGACATGAATAAACAGGCCTTTTACACACACAAAACAGTGTTTCACAAAGTAAAATCCTCCTGTAGAAGAAAAAATATAATCCAAGTATCCACAAAAAATGTGTTACACGAAAGGTAATCCAAGTAGTCCAAATTAACGGGCAAAAGAGCTGTCTCGAGCCAAACTAACCATAAGATAACCTTCTTCCTTAACCGACTGCTGACTAATCAGCTTTTTCATCTGACTTCTCGGTTATAATACTAGGAGGCACACTTTACCACAAAAAGCCCAGCTATACATACACTGCACATCAAAAACTAACAGCAACAAATGTGCAACTAGTAAATAACTAGCGACAAAAAAATATGTCATGATGTCTTTGGCTCTTACATTCTGAACATGCAGTTACTGTTAGTTCATAACTGGCTAATGTACATTTATTTACTATGTTGAATGGTTGCCCTACACCTGCTGCCCCTACTCACTGCAATGAATGAACAATTAATTGTTGGAATAATCAGTTGAATACTCTGTCGCTAAAATAACCCATAGCCATACGCAGAGTTTGCGGGGAGGCAATATATATCACTACATTGAATCTAAAATAGGTCCAATAAAAACATTGCATATTCTAATTGTGTACGTATGTGCAATCTGGAAGTTGGATATGAGTGAATATCCATATTTCATAGTTTTCAATTTAACATGAAATTAGTTCATGTGTACACTAAATGCTTTAAAAGCTGGGTACATGGAAAATGAAAGCTTAACAGTATAATATAAACAGATTGATATTTCACTAACAGACTTTAACTGTATGGCTGCCAGTGCGCTTCAATTGCGTGCGCTCATGTGGGAAAGGAAAATGCCCTATGTAAGCATATGTGTGATTAAAGTGGTGAAACTGATTTGATGTGCTGTGTTGTTTGGCTTTATGGCAAGCTTGGCACTATTGTCTTCTGTTACTGTATGTAACC
>JBBPCS010000053.1:306723-328817 GCA_037974645.1 Hollardia meadi | reverse complement strand
TGTGTTCAATAAAAGTCATTACCGATTCAATCTGTGGTGTGTTGTGCTGCTATTGGGTTCAACCATAACCCGTTACAGTATCGGCATGAATGTTTCAAGAACAGAATTGCCAAAGTATCAAAGTACAACTTGTCCAAATATTTGGACAGTACACAATAACAGCAATATGAGCATTAAAAAAGCTATGGCAACCACACACTGCTGAGTGAAATAGTCATTAGCAAATGTAATCATAATCACAACATAACTAATTAATGGTTTTACTGCTGTTCTGGTGTGGTTTGTCCGAGTGGTGTTGCCGTCCCTAGCTCTCCAATATGACAGACACGCTCACGCATGCGTGCATCACATCGTGCAGCGACTCGGATCAGGACTTTGCATTTCACCCGGGGCCACACCTTACGTCCTGCATCACACAAAGTGATAATATGTAGTGATAATAATTATGAATATTATATTCCATTTCTGGGCCTGTATCCCCTGAAATCCTACACACTGGACCTTTAGAGCAGTATGCTTGGGGATCATGTTAGTACTAGCTGGTCAGGTGACAGTATGGACAGGGTGAAGATCTGGAAGTGTGCAAATATGTCCTCTTGGTAAAGCTCTTCACTCATTTCAAATTAATTTTTCGACGACTTGAAAAAGGAATTGTTCTATCCAAAATCATACATCCATAATGCATTATCAAACAGGATGTATATGATATGTTTTTAGCATCTGTTTTTGTTTTTCCAGTATGTTCGACGTGTGTTTGACGTAAGGATCTATTGATTTAGGCTTTGGGTGACTTGTAGAAAGCAATCAAGAGGTGGTGAATTGATTGACTGGGTTACTGATTTATTCATTCATTGAG
Source organism: Hollardia meadi (assembly GCA_037974645.1). Classification (NCBI taxonomy): domain Eukaryota; kingdom Metazoa; phylum Chordata; class Actinopteri; order Tetraodontiformes; family Triacanthodidae; genus Hollardia; species Hollardia meadi. Next base: position 327,961 of record JBBPCS010000053.1, on the reverse strand, counting down.
AGGTCAGTCCACTGGATTGAACAGCAAGTTGATGGGATCTTAGTTTGAGAATCGATTGCTTTGTTTCTGTTTTCTTCAGATGCAACGTTTAGAGAACCAATGTCCATGAACAAAATTCTACTAAACCAAATGATGTTTAAATGTTCTCACAGAAATGTGGCTAATTTTTTGATTTTCGCTTTAATGTTCATCAAAATGCCACAGTGTCCATCATGTCCATGTTGAAAAGGACAGTTAGTATTCAGTGTCATGGATCATTAAGCACCGGTGACGTCTGTGTCAGCATTGATGCACCAACACACAGAATGCATGTATGTGCACATGCATCCATGCGTGAAATACACACACTGAATCCAATGCACATCAATGCCCAGCAAATAGCCTCTTTGACCTCTATACGTGTAGGTCTACTTCGCCACTTGACGTCACACATGAGCATGCCCACATATCTCTGATCCTATAAGATCAGAGAAAATGTTTTAATTTAGTTGGTGCTTCAGGCTGGTTTAAAATGCCAAGGACCAAAGAGCACCAGTGCAAGGTGCCATTGATTCCAGTATCATCTTTTTTTTTTAAATGCTAATGCAATTTTGGTACCTGCCTGACTCTTTCCACAGTAGCAATGATGTGGATTCTTCCAGCTATGGAGATGCTCCCAGTCCATCGGGGGAATTATCATAAAGACACATGAATGTTATGAACACACAAAATGACGATACTCTCTTGTATTTATGCTTTTTTTTCAATTCAATTCAAAGAAGCTTTATTGGCACAGGAAACAGCAAACGTTTACATTGTCAAAGCATGTGTGCAATTTAAAAAAGACATACATAAACAGAAGAATTGCCATTTTGCTGTTAAAAAATATGTATAAGCAGATAAGTAAAAAATAACTTCAAAATTGAAAGTGTAGACTTGTAGTTAAGTGAGAACTGTGTAAACACTGCAACATTTTCTTACTCTTAATGAGCTTTATAGCTCATAGAACCAAATAAAATTAGAATAGGGGATTCTCTCACTCTTTCCCTTCAGATACACACATATTACACACAGTGACACACACTTCCATCACCTCTCGCCTGTTTCCATGGAGACAGTAGTGAGCTGTTTCTTTCCACTAGGATCAGAGCGTCTGTCTTGATCACAATACATATGCACACACACATGCATACACACACATACACTGCAAAGTGATGAATTTTTTTAGCCTCAGCCAGATTAGTCTGTACTGCAATGGCTATGTGATACTGCCCTACATACTGCAGGGCTTATCCCTACGTGTGCAATGTTATATTATCACTCTGTTTACAAATTACAAATGATCACTCAGGTGTTATGTAGGTGACTGTAATAATCTATTTTCCTTCTGTCTAAGTCTAGTTTGCACATTTATCCAATTCATATTTTACATGATGAAAGTCATTTAAAAGTGTGTGTCAGTTTTCATACTTGTGTTTTAATAAAGAGATAGAGCTAAATACAGCAAGCCAAATAATTAGAAATTTTCATAATGCCCAGTCCTATGGGGGACAGTTATTCCCATTTGTTTTCCCTACAGATGCAGTGAAAGAGACAGCTGAAGACCTTTTTGTTTACTGACACATTAGCAGTCTGTACTTATTAAACCAAAATTACTTCCTTGTGGTTGTATGCCCCCATGCACCAGTCAAGTTGTGGTTTACCTTCATGTCTGTCCAGACTCATATAATAATATGCAGCGACTGATAGAGAGCTTGGTCACATGGTGCAACAACAATCACCTGAAGCTCAATATCAGCAGAACCAACGAGCTTGTGGTGGACTACAATGCTTCAAATATGGATTTTGCTGCAAAGAAGCTACAAATTCTAAAAAGTGGATGCTTCACACACACACATGTTCAACCTGGCAGCACAGAAGATCTAAACAATCAGCACATTTTCAAGGTGGACACCCAAGATTAGTGTCACCAATTCAGTATCTGAGCAAATGTGAAATATGGTCACAATCTGCCCTTCTGTTCCTGAGTTATGGTGTTGAATAATGAATAATAATAATAATATTAATTATTATTCTTATTATTTGTCATCATTATTTTATGAGTTATTGATTTATGCCTAAAAATGTGTTTTGTGAGGTCACAGTGACCTTTGACCACCAAATTCTATCATTGGTTCATTCTTGAGTAAAAGCAGTTGTGCTAAATTTGCAGAAATTCCCTCAAGGCATTCTTGAGATGTCGCGTTCGTGTGAATGGGACAAAATGGACGGACAACCTCACAGACAACATGAAAACATTATGCCTCCAGTCACGGCTATCGGCGCCGCAGAGGCATAATAAAAAGTACTGGAGATAAAACATCTTGAGAGTGCAGTGAGGTGTCAGAGTGGTGCTCACCTAATCTGGCCTGCTGCAGCCTCTTGGTCTAAATCTGAACTGAAATTAAAACAAGTGATCAATGTGTTACAGTACTATATGTACAGTATGCACATTCTTTTAAAAGGGTGTCGGTACACTTCCACCTCAACACTAGCACCATACTAACTGGCATAGGAATAAAAAGGTTCATCCAAGGTTCCACATTAATAAAAACCCTCTGAATACAAACCATTTTTACTGTTTTAGGAGTTGCACACTGTGGTCTGAAATATTGCAATAAGAGGATCATGCATTCGTGTAAGACAGTCTCAAATGCTGCACAACTTTCATTTCCTCCTCTACAATCTCACACCACTGTCACGTGCAGCCCATGATGGAAATCAGCTGTTTTGTACCTGCACGGTTCCAGCTCTCATTTGCATCCTGTGCATAAGCACCAAGCTTGGCCGCTTACACCATTAAAATTTAACAACAGCTCACAGGCATGTGGCCTTGTCTCGAAGCTTTTCAAATGAGCACACATCGTAACAGGTCTGCAACAACAGCAACCACACTTGTTCATTCCTGCCCCTTTCTCTAATGTACGCAAGATCGTGTGCATGTTTGAAATGTGGAACATGGAACACATGCATGCTTGTGCAACGGCACACAGTAATTGCAGGGGTCTCTTGAAAGAATGGAAAATACCAATGGTGCTGTAATGAACTGTTCCTGTATTCATTACACCCACAGGTGACAGCAGCAGCTCAGTAAAAAATAAAAATAAAAAAGAAGTTGGTGAGATGAAAGATGTGGCTTTATTTTTCATTCTGGTGACTTTTGTTCCTTATTTTTCTGTTCTGATCGTTCTGATTTTTGTTTTCTGCTGACTGACCTTCTGTATAATTAATGTTCTGATTTATCTGTTTCTCTGACAGTAACACATAATGTACAGAACATACAATAAAAACAATAACATATTTTTCAACTGACCTTTAGTGACCTCTTTTATCAATAAGAGACTACAGTAACTTAAATTTACATGTTGTTGTTGTTTTTCCAATAAACTCTATCTTATAATTTTCTACCCCCTTTTATTATACACATAAAATATGGCTATGATTTTATTTGTTTTATAGCCAGTGAACAATTTGTCATCTTATAAAGCTGAATTCAGTATTTGCCATAAAATTGACAAATGCATAAAATTCAGTTTTTTTTAAATATTTCTTTTATATATTTTTTCTTGTTTCACACTATACATTCAGCTAATAACAGTATATTCAGATATGATTCAGATATGATTTCTTACTATTTTAAAATTCCCTATTATGTTATATATTACGGTTTTTTTTACACTTTCTAACCTCAGTTCCTTGTCCAGAAACAACAGAGGAGGGAAAAATAATCCCAACTCTCCATCCTGGATTTCCTGGAAAAAAAAGAAGAAGCACATTCATACTTCCATTCATCCCTGGATGGACTCCCTCAGTCATTTCAACTGAATCTCGTTTTGACTGACAAAGTCAAGAATGTGTTTCCTGTTTGATGGCAGCTCTCGCTGGTTCCAGCTGCCCTGCAGGTCAAAGTTCAGGTCAAAGTTGTTTTGCTGTATCTCATTTTTGAAAATGGAGGCGTCAATCTTGCAGCGTGTCATCATCCATTTTTGTAAAGTATTATACAGGCAGACTATTGTCGTCACAGACTGTACACTTTGGATGGAGGGAAAATGTGACCATATTGGGAGAAACATCTCTAAATTTCAAACTGACCCCAAATTCACACCATTTACACCACCGCTTTAAATTGTTGTGGCGGGATCGTCTTCCTGCCCTTCTTGAAGTGGAACACACCTGTTATTATTATCATCTGGAAATGGAACACCAGGGCGCTCAGATTGTAGTGGAAAAACTATGCTCTTGGGCAACAAGTGTTGTTGGGATACTCTCAGAAGGAGGCACTCGCCACACAAGAGGCGGGATAAACACAGGACATCAGTCCATAAGGGCTCTCTCACACACGTTCATTTTATTTACATTTTCTTATTAACCTTACCTACGCGTCTTTGGACCATGAGTATTTCATTTATCCCAGTGGGAAACTGCAGTGTTACAGCAGCCATGTCACACATAAGAAACACAAAAACAAGCAACATTCACGACTCATTCATTGTATGTTTACAACAGGGTTATAAAGCATCCCTATATGCTACTCACAAAAAAACAAAGTATATATGTAGACGGATTAATAAATAGTAAGTCATAGAAATAAATTATTTTTATATTAGAGTGTGGAGGATGAGGTAGGTGATGTTAGATGTTAGCATAACATAATAACAGGTAAATAAAACTGATAAAACCTAAAAAAACAACAACTATAATCTTAACTGCAAACGGAACTAAAACAAAAAAATTAGCCCCATACTCGCCATTGCCCGCTAATGGCTAATGTCTTTTTATGGCAGGGTGCTTCACATCAGATTTATTTCAAATAAATATTCCATCATTAAAACGTTGCAAAGAAATTATACTCAATATCCCGTCCCAGGAAATGCATTTTAAACTGATCAATGGTATTTAATTTTGACAGTAATGTTTGCAACTTTTTGTAAAAGTGATATAGAAATGGCAGACCACTTTACACTTTTCCTGCACACACAGACCAAATTATTTTAGGATCACTTAAGTGACTGGTTAGAAACTAAAATGTTTGGTTCAGTGACTTTTCCATGAGATGATTTTTGACTCTATAAAGATTTAAATTTTTCCTGGGAAAGTGTTTCGTTCATAAAACAAGATTGTTCAGGACAACTCCAAATTGCATAATCTTCCAAAGAGAACTGTTTATCTTCTTTGCTGCTTTGAAGTTCATAGAAAGGATTGGAAACATGCAGTAGGTACACTGTTAGACTTTGCTGTAATTCTGCAGTTATTTACCACAAAATGCACAATAAAATACCAGAATTTTTTGTGGTTCACTACTGTAGCATGCATTGCATAGTGGGTATTTTTAAAAAATGACATCTAATGTAATTTATAGTGATTTACTGGTTATTTAGAATTTGCAGTATTCAATACCGCCAAACATCAGTAGTGCCAGTGTAGCTGAAGAAGAAACTTCTAGCAATGAAGGCAAAGTAAGTGTGTCAGTAAAATTTCCAAATCAGCTCACATAGTGTGTCGGCAAATGAGGTTTTCCACAGTGTAAATTATTAAATAAGAACATATAGAGGAAAAGAAAAGGGATAAGAGAAGATTTGACATCCAGATGTGATCTTTGACTTGACAACCTCAAGCAACTAAATGAAAAGTGTGCCTCACCGACCAGCAGACGTACATCAAATGGAGCTGGTGCATCGTGAAGCATTGAGGTAAGGATATTTTATTATTTGTCATACCATATCTCTTGCCTGAAGTATAATATGATCCAAATTCTGAGACTATAAGCTCAGTAACTGATAAACTTAACCTAGCTATTTAACATTACTGTTTTCTAACCTGGCGTACAAGCTTGCTGTTGCTGCATTTTAGCTAAAGCTAGTGTTAGTTAGCCTACCTCCGCCAAGGAGATTATGTTTTAACATACGCATTTTTTCATTAAAAAAATGTCGGGTGGTAGGGTAAGCATTTCAAAGCAATATGGTGGGTGAAAAAGGGATGTGTGTTTAGCATATATGCAAAAACCTGTTCAAAACTACCTCCAATAACTCTTTTGTCTTGTTTTTTTTTTTATTCATTGTAATTTGTGTCTTGTGTGGTCGGTGTCTTAATATTGTATTTCAATAAGTTTTCTTTATTGTTTATTGTTTGTACATAAAGCAACAGTGGGTAGAGAAAGAAATGATATGAAAAGAGAATATATGATTGAGTTTGATGATAAAAAACAGAGGGCGCTGTTGCGCTGGTGGTCAAGGCCCTCAAATCCGAAAGCAAAAGCGAAGAAGAAGCAGCAGCAGCAAAAACAGAAATGGCATTTTCGTGGTCCGTCCCAAGGAAGGAGATCTCCTGTCCGGTCTGCCAGGATTACTTCAAAGACCCTGTTCTTCTTCCCTGTAGCCACAGCTTCTGTAACGCCTGTGTGCTGCGGTGGTGGGCGACGGAACGAATACGCGAATGTCCCGTTTGTAAGACGCTGTCGTCAACTAACGCGCCACCGCCTCGCAACTTGGTGCTGAAGAACTTGTGCGAGGCGTTTCTTCTGGAGGTGGAGTCCGGCGTCGTCTGCCGCCTGCACTCCGAGAAACTGAAGCTGTACTGCCTGGACCACCGCACACCGATTTGTGTTGTCTGCAGGAATTCAGTTAACCACCGTAACCACAGATTCACACCCGTCGACGAAGCTGCAGATTTGGGCAGAGACGGTCTCCTGGAAAACCTGACGTCCTTGCGGGAGAAAGTAAAACTCTTCAACAAAGCGAAAGAGCATTTGGAACAAACAGAGGAAGACATTAAGAATCAAGCTCGGGACACAGAGGAGAAGATAATACGGGAATTCAAGGTTCTTCGGACGTTCTTGATGGTGGAGGAAACGGACAGGATTTTAGCACTGAAGAGAGAACAGGACCATAAAATAAATCTGGTGAATAATAAGGTAGTACTTCTGAGCTCAGAGATAAATGCTATGGAAAGTACCATTAAAACCGTAGAAGAAGGGCTGAAAGACGAGGATACGTCATTCCTGTTAAAAGTCGATGCTCTGACGAAAGCAGCTCAGCGCCCCCTGCCGGATGACCCAAAGCAGGTCACAGGAGCCCTGATTAACGTTGCCAAATACCTGGGAAATCTGAGCTTCACCGTCTGGTGCAAAATGAAAGAGGTCGTGTCATACACCCCTGTAATCCTGAACCCCAACACCGCCCATCGAGAACTGCACCTGTCTGAAGGTTTGACCAAAGTAAGCTGTGGACCAAAACAGCCCCCCGCTGTGGTGGCCCACAGCTGGCCAGAGAGGATGGAGCAGCACCGCAGCGTCCTGGGCCATGAGGGCTTCAGTTCAGGGAGTCACAGCTGGGAGGTGGAGATCGGAGGCAACCAAGTGTGGGCACTGGGTGTGATGGCACAGGAGGCCCAGGGGAAGGGAGACACACTGTCTGGGTTGTGGATGGTGAGGTTTTCTAACGGTAAATACACAGCGTTCTCCCCATCACGTCCAATGTCCGTCCTGCCGCTGAAGGACAGGCTCCAGAGGGTCAAAGTGCACCTGGACTGGGACAAAGGAAAGCTGTCCTACTCAGATCCAAACACTAACAAAGTCATACACACCTTCACACATGCATTCACAGACAAGATGTTTCCATACATGAACACCTGGAATGACCTCCCACTGAAGATCCTACCACTGGCTCTCTCTGTAGCAGTAGGCTAACGCAGCCGTTTGAGAACGGCAAGAAGATCAGACTGCTACAGTGACGTAGATACTTGCCTAAATGTAACCTGAACACAACAGAATGAATGCATGAAAATTGCAAGGAAATGTCGCCCTGGTTTGCAGCAGTATTGGGAATGTTTAGCAGTTGAATATTCAGAGATGTGTGCAATGTGAAATACATTACAACTACCAAAAAAGTGGATTGAGTAATTATAAGAACATAATTTTAGCTATATTAATGATGTCAAATCCAGAATGGTCTTCATAAAGATCACACACTGTAAAGGTGTGGTTACAACATGCCTGTGAGGGTAAAGCAACACTGGGAGACCTGCCTAATAGTCAGGAGTTGCTGTTTTTCAGCTTGAACATATTGTCCAGTTTGTACTTGACTGCCTTGCACATTGACAAGATGCCTTGGCGGTCACGTACTGTAGCATTGAACAGAAGTTTCGGTTGATTGATTTTTCTTTTGCGTTCTGCCACACTGTTGGAGTGCCTTTTATCTTTTATTAGAACTTAATTCCACATTTTCTTAAGCGTGACTTTGGATAGATCCCATTTATGGAACCATAAAAGAAAAGTATGTTCTGTGTTGTGCTGTCCTTTGTTGAAACTCTAAGTATTTAAGTTTATTGTATTAAAAATAAAGCAACAGTCTTTTGTGAAAAAAGTGCAAAATATATAACATTATCAGGCTGTGTGCATGGGTAACGGATTACCAGGAGAATTCTGCTCTATAACAAATCAATGCAGTTGGTTAATTACTTCCATTCAAATGAAAAATAATGCGCTAACTAAGTATTGTTCATGTTTTACAACTTAATCCCTGTTTATTTTCAATCATCAATCATGGCTTACACATTTCTGTTACTGCCAGCAGACTATAGGATGGTCAAACACACAAACGCCAGGGGGAGCATTTGCAATTTAACATCTGAATTTTTTTCTTTCAACTCAACCATTTACAACATGTGACATGAAGACAAAAACGACATTTGGGCGTCATAATGAAATGTGGGCAACATAACAGGCATAACTCCACTCTCAATGGGACGATGCATTCAACATGGCAATAGGTCAATGGGTAAATGAATAATACAAATATATAATATAAAACAAAAGAGAGATGGTATATAAATAGTATAAATTAACTTAGCAGCAATATGGGCAATATCATAAAATGAATGTAAACCTTAAAGCATACTAACTGTATGAGCACATGTCTAAATGTTTAGAGTTTCGATAGACTCAAAATACGACCTAAATTCACTCATTTAGGGTTCAAACGATGAACGACCAAGAGAATTTGGCTCCATGGATAAGAAATTTCCCCAGTAAATCTGATAAACAGACAATCCGCTAAAGTCTAAGTTTATGGTTTTGCTGCCGTTTGTTGCCTGTGCTTCTAAATTACGACACGCTGTCGTAAAACCGTAAAGTGATTTACGTACAGGATATTTTGTAATCCTGTAACCGGTTTCCTACTGTCCGGCTGTCCTTGTAAAGATGTGGAGAACATGTGAGTGTAAAAAAGACGTTTCCGTACTTTAAAGACAGTAATTGCTTTTAGCTTTATTGTGTTTGTGCGTTTGCATTTAGTAATGTGTAACGCTAAAAGTAGCATTTCCTTATTCGATCAGTTAGCTGAGGTTACAGTACAGAGTAACGTTAGCTAGATAACGTGTAGTAAAACACTATGAGCTCAATGTGTCCCGTTGTAGGGGTACAGTTGGGTAACGATAATCTTGTGGCATTTTAGTGTCGTTTTTTAGTATTTAAGTGACATGTAATGCCTAGAGACAGTGATTAACATGTACTTGTAGGCTAACTTCAATTCTGTAGTGCTGAGAAAATCAAATATAGCTGAAGTTTTGACCTATACGAACATGTAAATTTCACTCAGCTTGTAACAGCTAGTGTTAGATAAGACAAGACAAGGAAAAGACAACTGTTAAGTCTTACCCTTATGGTACATTAACCAACATACCATTTTGTTTCTGTTGGCATGGAGCTATCTCGGAGTTAGCCTCATACCAAATTATTGTCATGTTCCTGTATCTCCCGGCATTACCTGCATATAACCTTCAACTGTTTCTCATTTATAGTGAGACATGTTGTTTTACCATGAGCGTTATCTGTACACTGGAACATACAGTAACATAATACATTAGTTGTATCAACTATTATCTGCCCATGAGTCTTTTTGTTAACCTTGAAGACATCTGACTAGAGGCTGTTGTGTATATGTAAAGCTAACTGAATAGGCTAAAGAGAATATCCCTTCAGCTGGACAACAAAGGTTCAAATCCCTGCCTGAAGTGTACTTGAAAAAGACACTTTAACTCTACCTAACCTCTTTGAATTCACTGTCAGCCTTCGGGCCTGTTGGTATATTCATGAAAGTGTTCTCTACCTCCTCCACAGATGCCACCTACTGAAATCTGCAGCACCTAAGTGACACAAAATCACTCAACATGGCGTCACGCTTCCTCAAATACTCGGTGCTTGTTCAGAAGTACCGGGCTCCGCTGCTTATCGCAAGCTGTGGCGGGGTCTTCGCAGCCAACTTGTTCTACCATGTGTTCCCTGACATGTCCTTCCGTCCACTCTATCAGGCCTGGTACAAAGGAGAGCCAGTCACGCTGTCTGAGAAGCTCGAGGATGTTTTCCAGCAGGTAGTTTTTCATACCCTCCTTGCTCTCTTCAGTCAAGATTTTTAGAAATTTAATAGTATTTGTTGCACACAGAATTAGATTTGTATAGTTACTTCCAAGTGATACAGATACAGAAAGATAAAACACGCAAAGAACATTACATGTAGAAATTAAATACTTCATTGTCTAGTACTGTGCTACTGAAAAGTACTGTATTTGAGCATTAACAGTTATGTCAGGGTTTTGGGCATTATATCCATGCACAAGCTTTTTACACTAGCTGTAGGAAAATTTTCAATAGAACACCTTTTTAATGTAATAAATTACTGCACTCACAAAGCATATATTACATTCACAACACAAATTCATCATGGAGAAGCAATATCATTAACATAGAGTAGCACACTGAATAAAAGGTGACATTAGATCTAAATTTCAGTGTTTTGTTGGCATTTGTAGGTGATGAAGGACTATGGTATCAGTTCATCCAAGAATTTCTCTGCCTTTGCCTCCTTTGGGTTCCATCCGGTTGGTGCTGGTGTCCCTTGGCTTCCTGCAGGGGCCCAAATCGGCATCCCAGCAAACTTTAACAGCACGGCCGACGACCTGAGCGGAATCACCAACCGCACCATTTTCATCAACGGCAAAACGGTGGACTGGAGCAGCGATGCTGGCTCTGCTCTAAGGGAGGCACTGGTGTTTTCCCTTGGGGCACAGAAATTTGCAATAGCACGTGAAGTGGCCCGCTTGCAGTCTGGAGGACCTGTTCTGAGTGCTGTGGTTGCCCCGTTTTGTCTGGGTGTGGCTTGGGTGTACAGTGTGGTTCTGAAGCAGATGTTTGGGCTCCACGGCGGGCCTGCACTGTTTCGTGGGGCTGCGAACATAGTGGCGCTGGGGCTCGGCGCCGTGTCCTACTTCCTCACCTCGGATGCTGTCAATCAGTGGATTGACTTTAGCTCAGACCGGCGGGCAGCGGAAGTGTCCCGTGATTATGCCAAAGGAGGGGTAGAGTTTTATGATAAGATTCTGTCCAGAAACAGGACACTGCGCTCCCTGATGGGACAGAAGGGAGAGGATATGTATGCTCCCAGTGGGAACTTGTTTCCTGCTCACCTCCTTCAGTTGAAACAAACACCGTACACATTGAGGAGGGAAGGGATCATCACTCTGCTGAAAAGGGACAAAGTTTGATAAGAAATGGGGGCTGTTGTTTTCAGAATTAAGGTGGATGTCAGTCACTGGGCCTCTCCTGGACCTGTCATGGTCTACTATAAATTGCGTGAATAGACTGCTGAAAAGTAGCAGGGTGGGTGGGTTCCTGAGCTGTATCCATTAGCAAAAATCTGCCCAAAAAAATTAGCATACATTTCTTTGAAAACCTGCTGAATGTTATTGTGTGCAATATTTTATGACTCCTTAAGTGAAGAACTACACAAATTACAAGACTGTCTTGCAATTTATGTAGATGGTTAAATTTGTACCCCATGTACAGATAAGCATTTTGCAGCCTGTTCAGAGCATGTGATGAAATACATGTTGAATAAACATGGGCCAATGGCTTTTGTCATTCAGAATAAGGTGTTATCATTTTTGGGTCTAGGTATTACAATTAGAATGATTGGTGTTGAAAAAAACTCAGTTTAACAGCTTGGTTCACCCAAACTACAAAAAAATTAATAAAATAACATACTTTTATTGGTATTTCTTCAGCATGTACCCAAACTTCCAAACAAACACAAGGGTTTTTAAGTGTTCAACTGAATGCTTCTTTGTAACTGCATGAAAAAAATGGTTGTTTCACTATCTTCAGGTGTGTTACCACTCGGTGAAAGATAAAACATAAAACCATTATGGAGGAAAATATATTAGGTTGCTATTGAATGGACCAGCACTTCTCTATATCTAATCTCTATACTGTTTGTGGTTTGGTGTTATAAACATGAAAATGTGAGTGATAAAGCAATGAACCTTAGTTACCAAGTATTTCATGAGTATATCTTAAATGAAGTGCCAGCTTTCTTTTATTCCCCTGTGGCGTTTTTACCCATAGTCATCTATTTATCCTTATAACATGTAATTATGTTCACTATGATGAACAGCAGGATTCTTTTACACGCTGGGTTTTCAGTACATTTAAGAGACTAGCATTGTGTACTACGCACATATCATTTGCATGACCCTAACTAATTTGTTCAGTGATAATCTTAATATGCAGCTTATTGTGACGCAGAACTCATCATAGAGCCCCCAAGTTCCCTCAGGTCATCTGTCTGCATATTAACAAGGTTCAGATATGGTGTTTTAATTACATTTCCAATCTTGTACCCTGTGGACTCGGCTAAATATAGAAGCATGTAATTAATAGTGTTGCAGCTAGACGTACACTGACATTTTACATTATTTTCCTTTGTTAGACCATGTCATAGAAGTAGCTACTGTGGAATCCAGAATCCATTGTGTGTTGTGTGTTTTCCTCTAATGGGGTCAATAGACTCCAAACTGGAATGCACATGTCTTGATAAAAATCTGAACAATAAAAAGCATGCAGACGGCAGAAACTGGTGGAGTAGAGGGAGTGTTCCTAATCAGGACAGCTTGGGTTCAGTGTTCTCTGACAGCAAGTATCCTCTCTACAATAGTGCCCTTGAGCAAGATGCAGAAACAGTTCCAGTTCTAGGGTAATACAGCAGATTGTGGGTTTTGACTCATGGCGCTCTTCATCAAGAAATGCTTTGCCCAATAGGTGAACTAAATAATTTTGTTGTACCAACATAACGATGTTATCACCAGTCATATTATATTGAAAACACTTGAGAAAAGAATAAATACATAACTCATTAGGAATGTTTCTGTAGGTCTACCTCATCATTTCCCCTACTACAAAGTGGCTTTTGGATATCGTCAACACAGGGCTTATTGTTTTGTTCTCACCACTCCGCTTCATCTGCTTACTTCATTGTATGCCAAACAGAGTTCCCGCACAATGGTCCATTGTTAGGTGCATGTAGGCTGTTTCTTTTTGAGCCACTTGAGGTCAGTACAGCCTACATTACCACTCTCATTTTTTTTATTAATACCTTTCTTTTGCAGTGTCTGTGAATGACCGGGCTACCGATTCATGTGGTCATTTTCATGATTGCCATTCATTTTGAAAGTCACACCGATATTCATTCTGAAATTCAGACTCTAGTGGCGATGGGGCTTCTTTTTTTTCAAAAATGATATTCAAGTTTCTAATGCTTTTCAATTAATATTCAGGTGTGTGTGTGTGTGTGTGTGTGTGAGAGAGAGTTATGATATCAGAAATATCACAGCCTGAATTCACAATATTGATTCTGTTGACAGAAATCATTATGTAATGCATTTGACCCATACAGTAAATAGAGCATTCACATACATTTACAGACAAATTCATTATAATTAAGTATACAGAACAATTTCACCATACATAATAGAATGCATGCAAGCTGCATTGTCAATAAAGAACCTAATTTAGCATGATTCAGATGTTATATGCATTAATGGCAATGTTATTTTTTTATAATATGTAAAACAGTAGATTGTGTAATTTATTATAGGCCTACATATTCCACATGTGTTGTTACATTAGTCGAATACAAATACATTTTGCAGTACATATTATTACATAATGTAATATATGTTATGGCAGTGGTTTTCAAAGTGGGGTCCCCAGGGGTCCTTAAGTGGGGTCCATAGTAAAAAGGGAAATAGTTGATCTTCACTATAATTCCATTAATAATTAACACATTGTCAGAATGTATGTCTATTTTGGTCATGGTTTTCATACACTTTCTGTAATAAAACATTTATGAGCAAAATCTTTATCTGACAGGGGGACCCTGGGACAAAATCTAATCAAATGGGGGCTCCGTGGTCTAATTTGTATCAGTTTAGGAGCCCTTGACATGAAAAAGATTGGGAACACATAGTGAGCACATTGTGAACATCTACTGACAACAGCATTTGATTGACACAAGTGTGGGAATATTTAAGATTAGCCCAAAATAAACTCGGAAACAAACTGCGCGCCTCCTACTCCGTGGCCCCGCCCCTGTGCGCTCGGTTTGCGCCATTACGTCGCTATGCTAATCGCTGCTGTGCTGCAAGGCAGGCAGGCAAGCAGGCAGGCAGAGCAGCTGCAGAGAGACCAGGGATCGGTGACTGCAACGGGCAGGCTCATGTTAGGAAAGTCAGAAACGCAACATTTGCCCATTCTGTAATTTGATGTCCAAATATTTTCACTTTTAACCATTTTGCTGGTCATATTTCTTTATTTTTACGCCTGCGTGGGAATATATTTTTCATTCTGTCGACCTGAAATGACTGCTCGTCGCCGTGTCTAGCCAATGGTTACTGCGGGGGCTCCCGTCTTGTGGATTATCCGTCGTCGCCGAGCAAGTTGCATGGTCGAGCCCGGAGGAGGCCCCGCTCTGCTGGATGGATGTGTGTGAAGCAGCGCCGGACTCCGAGTACTGATGAAGACGGTGATAATGATGATGCTTGGGTTTCATCGGCAGAGGGTGAACTGATCTTGGATGTTCGGGGTATATCGCCCCAACACAAACCATTTCCTCACACAGCAAAACATATATTCCTTAAAAACTGGACACCCCTGGAGCAGTTTATGACGGTAAGAAAGACACTCATTCACAGGCCACCAGTTTTTACAGCCAGCTGACGTTAGCTAGCTACCTAGCTTAGCGCTGTCACTTTTATCCAAGTTGCTCCCTGCACAACTAAAGAGGCTAATGCTGCGAAATAACATTGGGGTTACACTTTTTCAAAGTGTTGTTATTTCACTTGTGTATGTTCGAGCGAGGTCTCACAAAAAATACAAAGCCCCTAATTTATATTTTATTCCATAACCTTAAAGCCAGTGGTTGTGTAGCTGGCTTGTTAGCTAGCTGTTTCTCAGCCCATTCAATAACCGCAGCTTACTTCACATAGCTGCGAAACAGTAGCTAATCCAATGTTGCAGCATTTGTATGTGTTAAAGGTTTTAAGTTAAAACTTTGTTCGACGTTTCTCAAGTCGTCATTTATATTTTCGTTAAATAGGCCGTTAATAGCTAATTCATTCTCACTGTACAATGAGCCCTTTAATGACAGAGTCCAGTTGGCGTTCAATGGAACCAGTGCGGCGTCAGTAATGTTTCGGATGTGGCTTAACCATGGCATTCCTTTAAGATACGTAGTTATTAATGATTATTGGGTGATTTGCGTTGTCGTGTTTGGGCGCCGGTGTTGTTTGACAGAGCTAACGTTAATTTGCATTTTTTAAAACCATATAGCACCAGTGGTAAATAAAGCGAATACAGATCCTCCACATACGATCGAGGTGGGGTTTTGTCATTCATTGCTAAATGATTGGTGTAGCGTCGGTTGTTACAAGTGTTCTCATGTCACATCCTAAAAATGTCACACGAGGGCCCCCGCATGGATAAGCTCCTTATTGCGACCCTGCTTTTACGCCCCCATGCATCAGTGATCGTTCTTTCTTTTTTTAGTAGAGTAAATGACAGAAAACGACTTATGTCAGTTGACCGAAAAGCTGTTAACTGTGTGGTGTTAAGTGATGGACTTGAGGGTTTGCTGTGATGAGGCGTCCTCCTTTTTTTCGATGACGTAATCCTCCACCATCCGTGCCACATCTTTTGGGTCGCAGTCGGCTCCTCTGCTGCCTGCTGCTTGCCAGTCTGCTGCCGCTCCGTCCTGTTTGTCTAGCCGCCCTCTCTCCCTCCCTGGCGCTTTCTTGTCCCCTTCTCTTCCTAAACTGCACAAAGACTTCAGAGGCATGCTTTAGAGACACTATTGGTTCTGAATGGGAGCTCATCAGAGGAGGGGAATTGTGAATGAAATCCAGTAGCTGGGTTCTGTCTCAAGCGTTGTTCAAATCGGCAAACCCAAAAGTGTGGTTGGGGGATGCCTAGGGATCCGTGAAGGGGACACCAAAAGCCTCCCCAACTCCCATGACATACTGTGTTTAACCTGTGTAATCTTACTGTTTTTAAATTAATCATATTGGACAGTAGCAGTTGTTTTGACAAGAGCTTTTCTACAGTATCAATTTATGAAGGAATCCATATGTACAACAATTTAGCAAATGGAGGACCAAAAATGTACGCCTTTGACCCAATACATGGTTGGTCTTGACCTGAATACGTTTGGGAATCCCTGTCTGAGGCTGATTGTTGCTAAAGCTGAACTATTTATCTTGGGATTCAGGCCTGCCATGTTGCACATTTTTATTTGAGACACCATTCTAGACTGTTGATTGCCACCATATTACATATTAAAGCTGTGGTAGTAAGGATTATTTTGCAACAGTGGATTTTGAGCTCAGCCAGAGTAAAGATAGGAGAGTCGGGCATTCGGGTTTCTTTAAAGGCACAATCCTGCACATCCCATCCCTGATATAGTAGGATTGGAGGCTGTGCCCGCCGCTGTTGGCAGACAATCATGACTAAATAAGGCAAATGTTTTTTTTCATGGGTTTTGTAACATGCAGTCTGACCCATATTATAAATTCATAAATGGTATGCTGAGGAGAATCCTGGAGTCAACTTTAAATTTATTTGCCTTTGCTCTGCCCAAACATAAAGAGATCCTGAATTTTAAGAGTGGATGGACTCAGCTGGTGAAGATTAAATTGCCTGTGGCAAAGACCCTGGTTTACTTGAGCAGCACACCTGAACCTGCCATCCCCATGGTGTACAGCAGTGTGTGTGTGTGTGAGAGAGAGACAGTGAGAGACAGCAGATAGCGAAGAAGTGAGGAAAAGGGGGCACAGGTGTGTCAGGGGTAATGGGGATAAACTGCACCTGGTAACAGGGGCCAGGGAGATCTCATAGGTGCAAGTTGGGACTTAAGTAGTATCATCAAATCCCGAGGCGACTTGCTCAAATGTAAACATGGATATTGTGCGGAGGCAAATTGCAGTTTACCCTTACTTTTTTTCCCCCAACAATTCTTAGTCAACCTCATAATTTTGTGTTTTGTTAGTCAAAAATGACTTATCATCCCTGCCAATTGTCTTGACTGTGGATGAAATTATTCTCAGTCTTGGGGCATAGCCTGCATGGCCTGTAATATATGCACATCTGTTTGAGAAACTGTTAGCCAACATTGCCTGTAGCTCGACACCAAAGGCAAAAATTAGGTTACCTTTAGAGTTTTGCTAGGAATTTCTTCTTTATCTATCATGTGATGACGATTCGTTTGGAACTGAGGAAGCTATTGCATGTTAAATAATTATGTTTTACAGATAGTGCTACATCTGTGATGCTTTGGTTGATGGGTGCAAGCCCACAGTAGGCTGTTTCATTGGTTTTGATGTGGTAAGCTAATACGTCTAGCAAATTCATGTCCAATTTGACAGTCTTAGACCTCCCACCACCGATTTATCATTGAGCAGTTTTTGCAGATGTTGTCTTCACAGGTTTGACTAGTGCCTGTAGAAAAGATGCATACAGCTTCCTAGTTAAACATCATAAACCAGCCCAAGTCAAAGGTCAACCATTGTTCCTGCTGGTTTGAAAGGATGAGATGTGTATACACTGTGGGACAGGCTAGGACCATGGAACATTGTGTGACTCAGTTCTGTTTCTCTGCTTCATACGAGAAGTCACTGTTTAGTAGGGCTTGTAGTGCAAATTGAATGGATGAAGTCATTCGACAAAATACTATTTCCTTATGCATGTAATATGTTTTTGGAATTCCATCTTGTCTCACAATTGTGTCACTCCAGGACGATGTCATCTAAATGTGACCCTGAGCTGTAGCTTCATTCCTTCCTGCCTGCTTCTTACCTCTTTGCCTTGAGTCATCTGCTCTTCCTTTTTTCTCTCTATCTTTGCCTGACACCTTATGTCTGGTTAGTCTAAACGTTGCAACGGCACACCCTCAGCATGGTGCTCGGTGCTGTTGACAGCTTAGTATTGGTGTTAACTGACAGTGTTAGTAAGACGACTACTGGCTGGGTGCTGCAGGCAAGATACATTATCAGACTTCAAAGATGCTAGCATTTGCGTATCTAAATTTAGTTGGCTTCATTGCCAAAAGAGCTGTAAAAAAAACCTTGGGTATTAATTAACTTTAACTTCTGTCACCATAATGTAGTTTTTTAATTCTGTGCTACTGAGTTGCAGTTGTTTTTTTCACCCCATACACAATGCTACTAACCTTTTAAGATTGTTCACTAGATCCTCCTCTTTATTTGAGTGAGACGAGGCTCTCTGTGACCTACACTGACTGTTGGTGACAGCCCTGTCAAAGAGCAGCCTGTTCATGTTAAACCAAGAGGACCAGCTGCCTGCCCATTCCATTATAACCCTTTGGAAAGCTCACAGTCCCATTTGCAGTTGGGAAGCGCAGTAAGCAGAGCGCTTGATAGACAGAGTTTGGCCATTTCAGTTCACAGTGGCTGCACAGCGATCCGATTATTGCCAAGTTACTGGTGATTTTCCACCAACTTATTGTGCATCTTGCATCAGTAATTGCATGAATGGAAATAACGTTCTTATTATTCTCAAATGCAAGGCAAAAGAGTTGATATGCATATTTACAAATATTCCCAATTTGGCACAGGCCTGCACTACAGCAATTGTGCCAAACTTGGCACAGGTTGATCACCATCATTGTCCTGAGCTGCAGCACTTTCAGTCTGTCTGACTGGCAGTCTTCAAGTAGTGAAACAGCCAAACAGCCATCCATTGACATAAATATCCAGCCAGATAGCTGTTAGAAAGGCAGCTAGTTAGTGGTCTGTTGCTGGGGCGGATATGGCACAACTCTTTTGCGAAAATCATCTCCCAAACCCCAAACACAGCTGTGTTTATTCTGTGCAAGATCCCACAGCTACAGAATGCCAGGATGAAGGTGCCTTGACAGATCTAGACTTCCAAAATGGAAAGCAAGTAGTGCCATATTAATAGTGACACATAGCATTTTGATTGGTGCTAAAGAATAAATGTATCGTGTGGATGCATCTTTTAGGCTTTTAGCATTGTAATCAAAATATTATTCAGAAAAGAGATACGACTCATGATTAGATATGTTTTTAATCAGTGATTCTTCATGCTTATATAAGAATGTTCTTTGGAGTCTTGTGACTATGAGCCATTTTTTGTGAAAAACTATTAAATGACTCAGTGGTACCTTTTCATGAAATGTGAGTGTCTAGCGGTTTTAGCTCTCTGTCTCTTCCATTTTAAGATTTTATTTTAGATTATTGTCAGATCAGGGTCACCTCTTCCATCCCCTCCCAGTCACCCACTGTCTCTCCCTCTCCCTCTCTCTGTCCAGCGCTGGTATATCTGGATCATGCAGAACTAATCAGATGAAACTGCACATTATGGTAATGGTGTTCTCAGTCAGTGGGCAGTCATAATGCTTATCCAGCCAGAGAGAGGAGCTAGAGACAGACCCCCTGTTTCTTACTCGGGTATGGTAAAATTCATACAGCATATCACATTCAAATTTACTCTACGTGCTCTCGGAGATCTCTCTGTTTGATTTTTCTGAAGACCACTTTCACCTACAACATGACTCAACATTCAGATTTATTCAGTGAGATTGACATTTTACTCCACTAGCCCACAAGCTTGTAGGCCTTGGCAACATAAATAGAGGCTCTAAGATATCTTGTTTGTAGTTCATCATCGGTATCAGCCCTGTTATGAGGGCCCTGTTGTGTGTTCTAACCCAGTTTCTGAAAAATGCAAGGCTAGATTACGCCAACAGAGCCAGGAGATAAAGCTTGCTAGATTAGAGTTTAGGGACTGTGAGATAGACGTAGCTAGCCTTGCAGAGGTTGGATTAAGACAGTGCAACATAAAGACATTAAAAGTATTAACATGATCATTAATGGTCACTGGGTATGAGATGGATAGAAGCAGGCATTGCCTTTGGAGGAATGATCGTAAAGTTTGGCTGGACAGGGGGTAAGTGATTGGCGTCATCGAGTGGATGGAATATGTGAAGCAGTATTAATTTGGCTTTCTGGGTTAAAAAAAAAAAGCATAATGCAAGTTTTCAAGTTTTATATATTAAATAAAGTTCAAATATTTTGGAATTTACGTTTTTACTGTAAAGAAACCCATGTAGCTCTATATAAAGATGTATTTTCACAACAAATCAAATGCAATCCCTGTGGTGCTGCCCTTCAATAATGAACTAAATTAGTACTTTCAGTAATTATTATTATTATCCACCTTTAGAAAATAATGGCAAAACATTTTATTAATTCAGCTGATAATTATGAATATAAGTTTTGGTGTAAGACGGACTCAGGGTTAATCAGTGATTACTGTAATAATAATCAAAGAGGTACCTGTACCTACAGGTATTCCCAGTTTCTTCAAACTTCACATTGTACTGTACATTTCTAGTCTTTGCTGTCTGCTAACGTCGACTTGCTTGTGAGCACTTACTCCACAGGGTTCAAGACTGGGTGGACAGTCGTGATGGATTAAGGGAAGCTGTTTGTGCACTTTAAACTCAGGGTTTATTACCTCCACCAAGGAGATTATGTTTTCACCCGTGTCCGTTTGTTGGTTTGTTTGATTCACCAGAATTGCGCAAAAACTACTGAATGGATTTCCACGAAACTTGGTGGAAGGATGGGGCACAGCCCAAGGAAGAATCCTTTTAAATTTTGCCGTGGATCCAGATAAACGGGCTGTTTCAGGATTTAAAAAAAATCTCTTTCTTTAACATTGCGAGATTGGGCATTTTCTACATTTTCATTATTTTTCCAGAGAATAATGCATGGATCTTGATAAAAAAAAAATCTGGCATATTTAGAGGGCTGGTATCTATGAGTGTGTACAATTTAGTGCGGATCCAAATAAAAATCC
>JBBPCS010000053.1:289430-300262 GCA_037974645.1 Hollardia meadi | reverse complement strand
GTGTGTGTGTGTGTGTGTGTGTGTGTGTGTGTGTGTGTGTGTGTGTGTGTGTGTGTGTGTGTGTGTGTGTAAGTAAATGGCTGCTCCTTGGCACTGATGACTATAATTTGCATAATTGACTCACACGCCATACTGAGACAGAGAGCAGATGGAAAAAATATGGAGAAAGAGAAAAAAAAAGTGTTTCAAGGAAAGGCTTCTCTTGTGTTGTGGCCCAGTCAAAATCAGATCTGACACTGGTTGTTAGAACCCTTTAATTTCAGGAAAATTGGGATGCGCTGGGAGATTGTACTGTGTTATTTATACTCTGGCAGCTATCCTTTTACATCTCAGGCTCATTATTTTAAATTCTCATTTTGTTACAGCTGTATTTTTCCTAATATATTATTAATGGAAACACTGAGAAGTTCATGTTTTCATGTGAGGACTCACCTAGTTTGACCCTTGTGGCGTTCAGGTGGTTAATGTTTACTGTAGTTATATTTTACTTACATTGGCATTTTATCTCTGTAAAAGCCATTGGTAACCTCATTCAACCCTATTGTAAAAGAAATAAGAAAAATCAAAGTGCAGCTCTGAAGATCTAATGGAAATTACAATCTAAAGCTTTTAGTTATCAACCGGTTACCATCCTCACCAGCAAATAAATAGTCACACAAGTTAATGATTTATTTTCATGTGTGAATGTAAAAAACAGTCTTAGTGAATGTTGAAATTATGTTAATCAAGGATTTAATAGTCTCTCTATAATACAACATTTCTTTATTTCACTAAGGTTTGGTAAGAGGACAGACATCAGTCTGCAGAGTGTGTTTTACGCAGGACATGGTGACTCGCACACGAACGTTCTTTCTCATTATGCATGTTTGTTGCAAAATAGAGCAAAGGTACAAAATGTATGCCATCATAAATGTACCTTGAGGAGTTTTCATTGCAAACATACATTGTTTTGTTTACATTTTGATCAGTAAAATTGATTCTCCATCAGTTGGTTGTTGTTTAAAGTCTGTGGCTCTTTGTGCTGTATCTTCAGTTGTTATTCAGCTTGATCTAAATATAGCATGGTGAAAGTTACTGCTTTATTGAATGGCTAAATGCAGATGCGATGTGCAGTATTCCTATTCACTGCTGCAGCATGTCTTGATAATTCTTCTAATCAATGAAGTCAGGCATGCTGACTCAGGCTTTTCATTCATGCACATGAAGAGGCTTATTCCATATGGGTCTCTTTTCTCTTCTCTTCTCCTCTTCTCTTCTCCTCTTCTCTTCTCTTCTCTTTTCTGACACTTTAGCAATCACATTACAAGCTGCACTATATGACTTTACCATCAGCCAGGGTAACATATGGCTATCCCTAAAGCAGGTCAAGAGGCCATTCGCTGCCCACATTCCTTAAGCTGCAACTTCCCTGCCCCCCCACCCCCACCCCCACCCCCACCGTACCTTGCCCTACATAAAATAAGTAGAATTAAAAAGGATGATGGGGGTGGTCAGATGTAGGTGGGGGGAGGAAGATGGTAGGCGGAGGAAAAAAGTGTGCGACAAACATTAAAAACACTGCATGGGAAGGGGCGGCAAAAACTGGCCGAAGGTTAATGAGTGTTGGGGTCTAAAGAGGGACGGGTAAGAAGAGGATCCAGTAAAAGACCTGGAACAGGAAGTCATTTTTTCTTCCAGGCTAAGAGCTGATCTTGGCCTCGCTAACTAAATACCAAGCGTTCCTCTTTGTTTTTGAAGACAGAATAACAAAAATATTACATTGGGTCAGGTCAGGTTTGAGTCTGTGCCATGCCAATGCCGCAGACTTTTACTCTGTGGTACAGAGAGTACGCAGAAAGAGGAGAAGATCTATGAGGGATTAAAGTTGTTGTTTTGTTTTTTTTATTTCATGTATTATGAAAACTCACAGCAGTGACACACACACACACACACACACACACTGGCACACATCTGTAATTGACCACCTGTTTGTCTATGGCCTAGTTTACACATTATGAAACACTGTGCAATGTACCATTCCTTTGGGAATCCTAACTGCTATAGCCTCTTGTTTCAATTGTTCCAAAGCAACACAAAGGGCCAGAAAAAGCATGTGTAGCACATCTTTTGAGATTCTTTTGAAGAAATCGGGCGTATAAATAGAAACGTATGGGGCAAATGAAGTTCAGTAGTCGACCCATATTCAAACTGGGGAATGGCGTTGCATGTTGTGTAACTTTTTATCCTTTTGAAGACTTTTGTTCTGTTGATATAATTAAGACATTTGAAGAGAATCATAGCTCAATAGGTAACAATTGGATAACTTTTAGTGTAGAGCTTGTGTGTTTGTGTGTATCCCAGTTCAGTTAAGCTATACACATACCTGATTTTTGATGTTAGATAACGGTGTGTCTCAGTTTGTATGTTTGTGCATGTAAATGTATTGAAGTGGGGGTGTGTCATTTATGTGTTAAATGAAGTGTGTGTATTCCTGTGTACAGACAGGAAGGCTCCAGAACTGTCTGTGTTTGCAATAAGCTGAGAGAGCCAGAGGAGCCCACCACTGAGGGAAGCTTTAGGGTCAAGACACACACACACACACACACACACACACACACACACACACACACCCTCCTGCCTGTTTGTAAGCTCTGCTTACTGCAGGAAGCAATAATGTTGACGTGCTTCCTGAGATCCGGAGGCTTCTCTCAGGGGAGTGTGGCTGCCATGTCCAGGTCAGCAGAGCAAAACTGAAAACACAACAGAGCAAAAAATTTTAGAACATCAAGAATAGAATTGAGTAGAGTAGAAAACAGTCCAATAGAATGGAATAGGGAACAATGCAGTAGAGCAGGACAGGACTGAAAATAATGAAATAATACAATTTATTAATTAAAAGATGAACAAAACTGTGTAAACTTTAGCTACAGAGTCGGGACTGGGCATTTTGAGGAAGAAGAGGAAGAAGAAGATAAAAGGAAGAGGATAAAGACAAATGGGAAATACCGGAGGATTCATCAGCAGAACTGTCTGGATCAAAATGATCACTAAATCTGAAGTCATGTCTCTAATTCATACAGCACAATTTCTGATTTTCATTCTGCATCACCCGGGTGTTGAACTCACAACCTTTGCGACCAACTACATGTCGTGATCATGTTGAGCTACACAGAGAGGTGCTTTGACCTTGCAGGAATCATGAGTTGGCTTCACACATGGTGATGACTAATGTATGATGACTTGTCAGCAGAACAGCCCAGACCATAATCATTTCAAACTTATTAAATGACAAAGTTCTTTAAAATCATGCGTCTGTAATCCAGTGTTTCTCAGTCCTGGAGACGCCCTGCCCTGCATGTTTTAGATGTTTCCCTGCTCCAACACACCTGATTCAAATGAATGGCTCGTTATCAGGATTGATGACAAGCTGATCATTTAAATCAGGGACACGTCTAAAACATGCAGGGAGCATTATGCCTGATTAGGTATAAGATGTTCACACTGCATCACCTGGGGCTCAAATACATTCTTAGCCCCCGAGGGCAAGTCATGATCTCACTGAGCTACCTGCAGAGTGAGAAACCAGCTGGCTTCACACTATGACTTAGACAATCAGCAGGGCTGCATGTAAAGGCAAAGTTTAAACTAGTGTAAAAAATTCAGTTATCAAGACAAAATTCTCAGAAATTTTGTACTTCATCTATACAACAAAGAGATGTAATTTCTTTTTACAATGATTGATTGCTCCATACGTGAGACATTGATGTGTAAAGATGCTCTAATTCGATTTGACTGCAATTGTCTACATTTGGGTAAAATTCTAAATATTGTCGTAAATTCTTTTTTTGAAATAAAATTCAGAAATTTACCACACTTCATCCACCATAATAGCGAATACTATCGTACTATACCTACTATTGGCACACAAAGCCACCTGAGGAAGTTTGGCACAGGACTGAACCTTTGTTCAAGGTAAATTTTCATGCATGGGAAGGCAGATTTCCTGGTAGTAGTAGTAGTAGAAGTAGTCGTAGTGAGAGGATGTACAGCATATAATTTACACTAGAGTAGACTGTATAGCTTAATAAAACTAAATGACAACAAAATTAGTTGGTGTAAAAATTCAGCAGAACAAACCAACCAAGTCAGGAAAAATGTGCCCAGAGTAAATGTTTGTGTAAAAAATAAGTCCATTTTAGCTTGTTGATGTGTAGACTAATTCATCAGTTTGCTGCAGGCTTAATTACCAGCCTGGTCTATTTTGGTAAAATCAAATATCACGATATATTTGACCAAAACCCTGTGCACGCTGTGACCGTATGTGGGGGCTGACCGTCAGTGCTTTCCAAAGATGTTTATACCAAGGATTCATCTTTTGAATACAGATAATATAAACTCGCGTACAGAGGTGAGTTACTACTTTGGGCACAGATGATGCGGCCCTTGGTCTTTGAATTGCCTTCAGCTGGATGGCAGAAAAATGTTAGGACAGGAAGAGAGCAGGGAGGACGAGCTGGCCTGTGGAGGGATTCTGTGTGTCAGACCTCATCATCTGTGTATCCCCCTGCTCTTCCACAGTGTGAGCCACTGATAGGAGAGCGTCCCTCCTCCTTCTTTCCTTCCTTCTGCGTGGCTTCATGTCTTGCGTTTCTCTCTGCTAATCTCGCCGGTCCATTTGCTCTGTTTCCCAAGCTGACTGTGCTGTGGCTGGCATCAGGGTGCATGTGTTAGTATGCATGCTTGCTTGTGCGCTTGCACGCGTTTGTGGCTGTGTGTCTGCCTGTGCTTGTGTGTGTGTGTGTGTGTGTGTGGTTGTTCTGTTGGCAGTCAGGATATATTGATCTCACCAGATCTCACGCCTGGTTGGATATTACCTGCCATCTGTCAGCCTCTGGATCCTACGCTTGTAATGCAGCTCAGTAGCGTCTCTTTGTTCGACCCTCCCTGCCTGGTACACTCTACTCCCCCAGTTTGTTGCACAGGCCAGGATTCCCACCGGGCAATGGTTAGTGTAGGTGGTAAGCACTGTCACCTGCTGAGCTGAATCAGACACACACTTATGCATCTCATATTGTGGTCAGATTAGTTACTAAATAACAACATAAACAATTGCCTCACTCATATATACAGTATGTTGTGTGATGTAGAGCCTCTGCTCACTAAATTCAGACGAGGAAGTCTCCAAATGGCTGTCGCAACCACAAACTTGGATAACAGACATTATGAGGGGTTATATTTCTACACTTCTCCAGACACCACAGATTTTCATATGCTAAGAAGTACGAAGTGACTTCTTCTATGTTCACACATTGCTGATTAAGCCTATCACTGCCAGATAAATCTCTCTTTATTTTGCACTATACTGGAGTTTTTAAATCTGGAGTCTGTGGTGACTTCCCCGCACTGTTACTCCAGCGATGCGTTTTACGTCAACCAGCAAAGATTGCTTTGACAAAGTTGAAAGCGGAGCAACCATAGTGAGGGAGTAGACTACAGCAGACAGCAGTATGTCAGAGCCTATGGCGTCATAAGCATGTCGGCAGTGTTTGTATAATTACTCTTTCAGGAAGGAGGAGACAAGTGGGGCACTGAAGGTTTGATTATTTGCTGGAAAGGATAACAGTTATTGTTAAATATTTCTGTACCTAGCTTTGTTTTATTTCCTTTTTTATTTCAGTGCAAAGGCCCAAGGCCCTTTTAGACGTAATGCGACAATGGCACCACTGCTCTCTGAAAAACCCATTATTTCCTGTGGCTTTCTAGCTCAAGCTCAGCATCAAGCGCAGCTATGATCATGTTGTGTCTGCCCCAGAGACAGACTTTTTAGGCTGCCATGTCAAAAAATGGACAGGTGTACCTATTGACTTGTTATGTGACCAGAGGTGATAAAATATTATATTTCCTCTTTGATGCAGTAATGTGAAGAGTAGCTACGTGGTGGTCTTTTCTGGTGGTCCAGAAAAGATGGGTTACCAGAGGAAAGCAAACTTCAACATGTTAAGTCATCATCCATTGGAATTCAATCCATTCAGACATTTTGAAACATCCACATATGTTGCTAATCGAATTAGAATGCTTCCTGTACTTTTACTGCTTCATATTTTGTTGAGTGAATATAGCATGTTTAAGAAGCAATCACACAACAACTTATACAAGGAATTATATACTGTGCATATCAAACCACCTGTAAAAGTTGTAATAATCTCATGTACAGTATTTGAAGGAATATTTTCATCAATAAAATGTAAAAAAGTGTGAAAAAAGGAGGCCAAAATGACACCTACAAATTGCTTTTGTCCAACCAACAGTCCAACCCAAAGACCCTTTATTTACCAAAGACTCCTCATTTACTATTATGAATGACAAAGAAAAGCAGCAAACCCTTGCATTCAAGATGAAGAAGACAAATGTTTTTGCTCGAAAAATTAGTGAAATTGTTAATTGTTACCAACTGATCTTTTTTCAATTGACTAATTGTGGCGACTCTCGTAACTTGAATGTCTGCAGGTGAGAAGGCAGGCTGTTGCTGTCGTAAGCGGTGGCCTTAAGTATAGATTTGTGTGCATGTACACAGTGTGCGCACTGCCTGCCAGCGGCCATGGGGTGTTTGTACTGATGTGTAGTGACAAGCAGCTCAGACATGCAGAGGGCCCTCCATATATATGCCGTATACTCAGACAAAGACGCTCACACAGAGCCATCGTTACAAATACAGCTGCTCTTGATGACGGGGCCATGACCCATGTGGGGTTATAATGTCTCCTGTCAAGATGGATCACCAAAGAATAAAAGCAGGAGGCGGAAAAGGAAGGGCATGGATCCCACTGCAATGGCATATGTTCCCCAACAAAACATAAAAACATGAAAACACCTCTGCAACTAGACAAAAACAGAAAGAGCGCTTGGGGAGTTTACGTACAGATGGAGCTTTTTGTCAGAGTTTTCCTCTCAGGTTGATTTATTGAGAGTAAGCACACGGGCCATCTTTTGATATGCAATTATTCTGCATTAATCATTGACAGCTACAATGATGATGTTAGCCAATATTAATTGTAATTTAAAAAGAATACACATTTTAACTGGATACTTTACAGTTGAGATGTAAACTTTATTATCACATAAGAAATATGACATAGGACAAAATAGGACAATACAAATACAAGACAACTTGAAATTTTGAATGCTGAACCTTAGTGGACATAAATTATTTCGAATAGTCAAACAATTTGGGAAGCTTTCTTGCTGATAGTTAGAATATGAAGCTACCGCTAGCAGACAGTCAGTTTGGGTGTATTCAGCAATCAAAAATCCATAATCGTCGACAACACTACGTTGTATTTCAAGAGTTAGTTTTGTCGTTGGTAAAGCAAGTTAAGAGGAATGCGTTTCACCGTCTGGTAGGTGCTGTGCTGCTGCTGTGACTAAGTTAATCTCAGTCACAACAACAGAATTGTGCTGTTAAAAGCCCACAGCCGGAATTAGCTATGAGTCAGAAGAAGC
Source organism: Hollardia meadi (assembly GCA_037974645.1). Classification (NCBI taxonomy): domain Eukaryota; kingdom Metazoa; phylum Chordata; class Actinopteri; order Tetraodontiformes; family Triacanthodidae; genus Hollardia; species Hollardia meadi. Next base: position 292,783 of record JBBPCS010000053.1, on the reverse strand, counting down.
ATAATAACTTTTTTGTTTGCCTTGTTTGAATGGAGGCAGCGATTGACCAGGCAGCGAGAGAGTGAGGGATGATTTTCTGTTTCACATCGACAGCCCTGTTCACTGCTCGGAACGCTCCTCCCCACCTTCCTCTACCTGAGCTTTGCCATTGAAAACCTGTTGCTGACTGCTCATATTTGTCAGGACCGCTGTTACAGTCAGCTGTCCCACTCATCACGTATTTGATTGTATTAAATGCACATATGATATCATCAATCATCATATCAATCACAGGCCCCTGAATTGAATTGATGTCATATCATGGTGGCTTTTATGATATCAGCAAATATTTTATTGTTGTCAAAAAAATTTATATAATATCGTATCACTTGTGATTTACACCCTTACTGGTTAGCATAGCTTAGCGCGAAGACTGGCTCTGTTTAAAGGCAACAAAATATTAGGTACAGGTTGTGTACAGGTTTTATTTAACCTGTACACACTACAATGCTCACTCTCATTCAGTGTGAGGCTGCTAGGCAATCAGTAAAGAGTAAATGAGCATATTTCCCCAAATTTCTTTAAGGAATAAATGAAATAAAGACACAACATAAATGAATCAATCTGGAATCATTAAAAAAATAAGTGTAAATAAATATTAGATGTAAAAAATACACTCTATTGAATGTTAACACGCAGTATATGCCCATACCAATATATCAGTCATAAGCCAGTATCGACCAATAGTAAGTTGGGCTGTAATTAAAGTGTATACTGCAAAATATGAGGTGCCATATTTGTGAACTTGGATTTGAGGCACATGCGACCAGTTTGCCATCTACGAAAACATGGAAAGCAGTCAGACGTGGCTTCGGTAATAACAAGCTTTGGTGTGTTCGAAATGGAGCAGCTTCAGACTGAATTATATTTATTTATTCCTGCTGATGAACGGACAGAGCTCCCTCAGCCGCTGTTTAATTTCCCAATCAATCACTGGAGCCACTCCAGCTGACGCATGCCGATGAAGTATTGATAAAATTTAAAATAATTCTGAACAGATGGAGGCCGCATGAGTTGACGCAGTTGTTGGGATGCAGTGAAGATTAAAATAGTTTAATCAAGTTTTTTATGAAAGCTTGTATGTGTCAAACCAGGCAGCTGAAAGGACTAGATATCCTGATTGTTAATTTTTTACTCACTTTTCACTAGAAATACTCCCTGCTGTTCAAGATCAAATACAGTCACATTGCAAAACAATTCAACATGGAGGGTTGCAAATATTTTCAGCTCTTCAGCTCTCGTTTTATTTCATTTTGCAGTAGCTTGTGAGTGTTTTAACGCTGGCCTGCTGTAGAGTCAACACATCCCCTGTTAGGGAACGTGCAGCTTGCCTCTTCATTGACATTCTTCTCTCATGAAGCAGTCAGTCTTTGCTGCTTTGCTCTGCCTGCACAGGCTTGCCTCGCTGTGTGGCTGTCTTCACTATCATGTCCTACTGTACATCGGTTTGTTGTGTTCTTTGTAGAGTGGCTGGGGCTCTTCCTAAGGGCGTTTTCTTACCGTAACACACTTGAATAGTCATATAGTATGTATACATTCCAAGCATTGATGCCATGATGCTCCATTTCTTTTTGTGTCCTACTCTGTTTGCCCTCTTGTTTCTCTCGCTCATCAGTTTCTCCTCTCTGCTGTGTGTCGGTTTGTTGCAGACCCTGGTAGGAGCGTGATGAGCGCGCGCTTCCGCTTGCCTGCTGGCAGATCCTACAATGTCCGGGCGACGGAACTGGAGCGAGACAGGCAGCACACACAGGTTGTGTGCAACATACTGCTGCTGGACAACACTGTCCAGGCATTCAAAGTCAACGTAAGTACCGCTCTTCCTGGTGTGTTAAGTGTTTTACTTTACTTAACTTTACTTTTAACGAACTGAATTAGACAAGAATTTAATGGCAGAATCCAATTGATGCCTTGTCAATAATCAATATTTTGCTGCTTTGGATGCTTGTAAATCTCTGTGATCATCTTGTTATGCCATCTCTCATGTAGTCTTTGGGTACTACAGTCATGAGATTATACATTAGAATATTTTTCAAGCAAAACAACAGAAGTTTTGTCGGGCCTCCCCAGGAGGGCACGGGAGAGTTGAAGAGGGGGTGCGGAGGGAGAGACATGAGGCGTTACGGGAGTTATAACTCAGTCAAATCTGAACACAAAGACACGATGCACATCTTTAGATTCAGCGTGACTTCCACTTCCAGAGAGTATCATTACGTTTGAAGGTAATCACAAATAAACCTGAGAATAATGACACTCCTCATAACTCAGAAACAATCACAAATCACATTTTTAGGTTTTCTTTAGTACGAACTTCCAGTGATAATTGTCTCTACATCCTCGGGTACTTTGCAAACAGGAACTGCTGATTGCGAAGTCATTGTATTTTTAGTGGTGTCATTTTACTAAAATGTAAACAAATATAAGCAAAAAAACCAAAACAAAACACTGTAGCCCACAGCTTATGTTTTTGACCGTAATAAGTTCCATCAACAGTAAACATTAATACTTGCACAAAACAATATTATTCTCATGGGTTGATTTTATTTTATTTTTTTAAGAGGTAGGAACCCCTTTGATACTTCAATCTAGAAAACCCATCAAATTATCATCAATATAAAAAAAAACATGAAATTCAAACTAAACTATATATGGATGTGAGAAGCAAATGAATGAGCACCTGAATAATCTCACATCAACCCAAGCGAAACCCCAAAATAGAAGAGCCAGTATTGGACCTAACCCTCCCTGCCTCCACTTCTCCCATTACTGTAAATTCCCCCTCAAGCCCTCCTCAAATTAACATGAGAGTGGGTGGGGGGAAAAGCCTCAGACTGCTGACTTTTAAAAGGCATCCCACATCTGAATATAACAGATGTGGGATGAAACTAAAAGGTTTGAAATGTCTATTCTCACACTGTCCTCAGTATTCCCTCTCACTAGCCCAGAGGTTTGATTTCAGAGACAGTCCGTCTTTTATCTTGTTTTACAGGCATTCAGTCACACACAAACACACAGTCGCACCTTGAGGGAAGAGAAAGAGGAGACTTGTATGTGACAACATGGCCTGTGACTGACATCACAGTCATCTGTCACATTATACGATAACACATTTCCTTCTCTGTCTGTCACCATGTGTTTGATCAGAGTTTTGACTGCGTGTAGGGAAATTCCCATGTTGAGTCAGAAAATACAATTCCTCTAATAACTTTTCCTCTGACAAATCACATCCTGTTGGTATTGAATTTAGTGTGTGTGTGTGTGTGTGTGTGTGTGTGTGTGTGTGTGTGTGTGTGTGTGTGTGTGTGTGTGTGTGTGTG
>JBBPCS010000053.1:268679-280068 GCA_037974645.1 Hollardia meadi | reverse complement strand
AAGTGTGTATATATATATGTATGTATATATATATGTGTGTGTGTATATATATATGTATGTATATATATGTATATGTGTATGTATATGTATGTATATATATATGTGTGTATATATATATGTATATATATATGTGTGTATATATATATATGTCCAACAGACAGCAGATCTGTGTACTGTCACAGTCAACAGTCATTTCTTCTCTTGGCTTCCTCCCTGAAAGCATCTAGGGAGATGCTCTTGAACTTAATACATTTGTATCTGTACACTGTAATTAACAGTGTTAAATAATATTCAGTTTAAAATTATTGTTGGTTATTGTTGTTGTTATTATTATGTTGGTTGGTGTCAATAAAGGGGCAGTCGAGTTCATCTGATAAAACTGTTGGGGCAACATCAAAAAAGTTGAGAACCACTGGTTTATATTATCTTAAAATGTGAGTAATCTACAGACTGCCTGTCTTTAATGTGTGAATGTACTTGTGTTACTGTTGAATTTAGATAAACTAGTCACCTCATGTGTGGCATGTTAAAGTGTTAATCAGTGGCCCACTAACTGTTGTCTTCTCTTCGCTGTGAACAGAACGAGACCCGGGAAACACTGTTGGGTTTCAACATGGTGAACTATCGGGCCTGTAAAAACCTGTGGAAGGCCTGTGTGGAGCACCACACATTCTTCAGGCTGGAGCGGCCCATCCCTCCACAGAAGAACTTCTTCGCTCACTACTTCACCCTGGGCTCAAAATTCAGATACTGGTGAGAACAAGAGGACACACACACACACACACACACACACACACACACACACACACACACACACGTATACAAGCAGACAGAGAGTCCTGCCCTGACAGCCAGAATTTGACAGATTGACATGTACACTCACTCATTCAGACACACACGGACCAGACTTGTATTTCCTTCTGTGATTCTCGGCAGTGCTTCGGGGAAACGTCAACAGAAGCACATGTTTGTTTGGAAGTTGTTGCAGTTAGTGAGTGCCTCTCATACTACCTTTACCCTGAAAACCACCTCAAAAAAGGAAAAAAAACAAAAGCATTCTGTGCATGTTACTTCAGTCATTGGTTTTATTGGTCTTAGACTCTACATTTAGTTGGAAAGGGGATGGAGAAATTGAAATAAAATCATTTCTACAAACATTTGCCTCAGTACTGTATTATGCCATTGTCTTGTGACAACTTAGTTTCACTTCGTTGGGAACTTTTTTATTTCCCTTTTCTATGAAATATGACTGAGAAATCAACTAAGAGTTGGAGGTTGGTTAGCAGTCATCAATACACATACATAAACACCCGACAGTAGGTAACGTTGCGTCTGAGACTTGCGTTGCCTGCCGTGAGTAGATGCCAAGTCAGGTCTATTTGCGTCTTTGCATTGACTTTTTATGTAGCCAAGAGAGTGGAAAAATTCGGTCAGTATCTTTTTTTTTTCAGGGTTCAGCAAAGTTTGCTTTGCCACTGAAAGCATGTTTCAGTTGCCATTTTGTTGGCATAGAATGCAAGTTTGTAGCCTGTTTCATTTTAAATAGTTTTTCAGAACAGTCCATTGACTGTTGTCTCTGTTCTGTCTGTCTCTAGCGGGCGGACAGAGGTGCAGTCTGTGCAGTATGGAAAGGAGAAAGGCATCAAGGATCGAGTGTTCGCCAGGTAATCAACATCGTTCTTTGCTAGTTGAATCTAGTCATTACAAGCCTCTAAGGGTAGACTAAAGGAACTTTAATGTATCATTGCTATTGTTTTTATTTTGGCCACAACTGAATTCATGTTCACGTTCTGTGCAGATCTCCCAGCAAGCCATTGGCCAGGAAGTTGCTGGGTGGAACAGATTGGGAGTCTGTCAGCAGGAACAGCCTATCAGATGAGAGACTGGAGACTCAGAGCCTGCCCACTCGCTCACCGCCTGGGACGCCCAATCAGTGAGTTTCAGGGTTCATACCAGGTAGTCATATTCAACCTGTTGAGGAATCTTTAAATTGACTGTTTTTACAGCAAATTAATGAAACTGTCTAATTCGTTCAGTTAAAGGGAAGCCAAATATAGTTTTATCTTCATTTATTCGTCATTGTTAAGTCACTGCATTCTACTCTTTGTTATAAGGTATCCTGTTCTGAAACGGATCCCTCTCTTTGTTTAGCGAGCTTTGGTTTGCCTTTTGCTTTTGGTTTGAGTCATTTGAGGACTCTGTTGGAAAATATTTATACCACGGAAGGGTCCCTTAGCAAGTCTTTGAAGCGCAACTGTGACATCTGATCTATGACTTCATTATTTCCCCGCCAAAAAATAAAGGAAACATTCGATAATTTCACATCCATTCCTGCACTTTGCATTAATAACAGTTCTAGTATCAGTACCAAGACAATACTCACAATAAATTGCCTAAATAAAATTTTTGATTTACAAACTGTCTGATTATAAAATAAGAGGAGGGGTATTGGATGCCAGCTTTCGGGTACGTCAGTGTTTGGTACCTGAAGCCACAGACATATTTCAGTTAAAAACTTTTTGAGACTGTGTTCCTATCCCTTTTAACATGATGTGTCTTTGTGCGTTTGTCAGGAACTCGCTGTTTGTACAAGAGGGCACACGACTACGCCCGTCGTCCGTTGGCCACCTGGTCGATCATGTGATCCACGCTTCCCCCAGCCTGCCTGTCTTCTCCTCCAATCACAAGTCGGCATCGTCCACGCAGGCCAACAGCATCAGCTTGGACTCCACACCGTAAGTGTCACCCCTGCTGGACACACTCACATTCTTTCCTTTCTTCCTCTGTATTCTTGTTTTTAATGTACACACGTCCTGCTCACTTAATTTAAAGCTGTTAAAAACAACTTTTGGCTTGGTGGTAGGAAAATAAATTTCACTGTAAACAAACTGCCTCATCAATAAAGCAGCCATCCAAAACAGCCGCCCTTTAATTTTGAAGTTTAATTTTACTCATCTGTGTTAGTGCCACTCTGTCTGACTTTACTGCTGAGCTTGCTGGTTTTTAAATGTCTGTGTCTGTGGCTTCTCCCAACAGTTCACACCCTCTCCCAGCGTCACTTGGCTGGCCCCATTCAAAAGATGAACCCTTTGAAAACAGCCTGTAAAATGTGTTTATAGCAGGTAGCAGGGCGGAGGGGTTGTACAACAGGGCTGAACTAGGAATTACTGTGTCTGTGTGTCATACACTATAAAATATCTGATGAATTCCTTTAAATACTACAATAAAGTTCCACGTTTTCATTTCAAGTGAAAGTGTTCAGATTTGACTGAAAACACAAAACACTGACATTTGGAATCTGTCTTTGTTCAATGTCAGTGTTGGATCATGTCCTTCAGCAGTTTAGTATTTGATAGCTAATTGATCACAGACCTGGTGGAGCAGCAAAGACTTGTTTGAACATTGGCACTCTTGTTCAGTGGCTCGCTCACACATGCTGTGCGAGCCTCTGTCCAAAGCTAGCAGGCGACAGAGAGATGGAGAGAATAGAGATGGAGGGACGGAACATTTCTCAGTGGGAAATCAGAGTGGTTAAGTAACATTACAGTGGTAGTTCCGCTGCCTGCGAAGCCACACACACACACGCAGAGAAAGAGAGATGAGCCAAGTTGTTGGCTCATCACTGTGTTACAGAGCCGGAACGATGACATAATCACCTGCTCTCTCTTCCTCAGACAACAAACACATTATCTATGCATATCATTTTGTTGTCTTTATGTGGTTGTCCGTCGTTTTAGTTATTTTTGTTTGGGATGCACGATCATATTGGCATGTCATCGGCAGCAGCAGATAAAGGTTTTGAAATGAAATATCAGCATCAACCTGAAATGAACATTTCTGCAGATATGATGAGCTGATAAGATGACACTTTAGTTATGTTAACCACTGACTAAGCAGTTTTCTTATTTTGAATATGTACATTTTGAAAAGCTGTTTGCCATTGGGCCATCTCAATAACTGGAGAAACTGGACTGAAATAAGGTGGAAAACAATATCGACATATCAACCAAAATAAATATCTTTCATCCCTAATTACTGTTTCCAAAACCCGCCTCGACTTTGCTCCTATTTATGTTTGGCTGGTCATCAGTCTTCTCAACATCTTTTCTCTGTCAGTTTGTTGACAGATGTGTTTGAAATCTCAAGAATCTCAGAATCACTTTCTGACTTCGTGTTTTTCCTTAATTTGCACATGAAACATCATTTTGTGACCGTGTGTGAATTAGAGACATGACTTCAGGGTTTAGTGATATTTTTGATCCAGACAGTTTTGCTGATGGATCCTCTTGTATTTCTCATTTGTCTTTATCCTCTTCCTTTTATCGTCTTCCTTCTCTTGGTCCCAACTCACTGGTGTGCAGCAGCCAGCAATAATTTTTGTTGGAAAAAGTGCTATATCAATAAGGTTTGTTATTTTTATTATTTATTTGGGCCATGAATAACCCAAGTGTGGGAAAAGATCTGAGTGTTGGCTGGACCATCCTAATCTCAGATATTACTAACGGGCTGCAGATATTTAGAAAATAGTTACAATTTCCAAAAGTATATTATTGTCAGAAGACACTAGTTTGTGTTTTTTAACAAGCTGTGGTGGTTCCATATTACCTCATCCAACAGTTTCAGGTCCATCACTTTCCTCAGGTCCCATAGTGCAGTCTTTTCCAATGTTCCTCCAAGATTTTCCTCCAATAAAAACTAAATTAGAATCAGCTTTTTTCTCCCACAGGCCACAGTTATACACTGTTGGTTCCAAACACAAGCAATACAATACAACCATAACCCTTGGACGATCTCTCTATAATGTTCCGTTTTTAGTTGCGTAGAGTGAAAATGATCTGTTTAGCCAACCACAGCACGTTACAGCGATGGTTTTCAACATAAAGTGCCTTTATTTCATTGACAGGCTCAAAGGAACAAAAAGGTAAAATTATAGAATATATTTTAACACAACATTGCATGCAGCTGTGTGCTGTGTTATAATAAATTACTTTGTAAGCTGCAATCAGACGTGTTTCTTCACTGATGCAAAGCAAAAATTGGCTTCGGGGAAAAAAAAAAAGTGTTTAAAAAAACCTCTTGGGTGTGCAATTAAAGTTTTTTTTAAAAGTTTTTTTATTTGAACTTGTGGTTCATGATGCTTTATGGCACTTTTGTTTTTAGACTCATGTCAATCGACTGTCACTGTGCACACGTATTTAGTTGTGTCCTCAAACTTAAAAGCGGGGCTCGGTCATGTCCAGTGGAGACACGATTCAAAGCTGCTTCTGCCAGGGCCCTGGCTAAGTTGTGGTGAGGTGATGAAGATACATATGTATATTCACATCACTTGTCTTGTCTGCGTCGTGTTAAGGAGGAGGATGTACAGTCTCAGCTCATGCCTGCTGTGCACTGCCCTCCTTCTGAAAGCCTGACCTGGCTTTGACCCATAATACATGTTAGTTTCACTGGATGTATTTAAGACACAAAGTGGCACCAGTAGCAGCAGCCAAAACAAAGGCAATGCTATTTGACTGGTAGTCTGGCCCCTAAGGAGTGTTTGCACACACACACGCACGCACGTACGCATGCATGCACGCACACACACACACACTTAAAGATACAGGCATAGAGTGAAGTGACACGCTTTTACCCCCTAGAGAGTGAGCCATGATGCTGCTGAAAGCCTTACCTGACCGACCGTGTTGTTTGATCATACACACTGACTGCCTTTTATTGTCTGGATGATGGAAGGGCGGTTGGGGGGTGGGGGGTGTTTTCCTTCCTCTTGCAGCCCTTTTATTGAGGTTAATGCATTCTGACTAACACAGTGCTATTGAGCCTCTCTGTCTTTTGCAATCTCTTTCTCTTTCATTTCCCTTTATGTGTTTCTCTCCATTTGTCTCGTTTTCCTTTTCTGCCACAGTACATCTTAAACAAACAGGACAACCTTCAGCTAGATCCTTACTAGTGTCTTTAGCTTTGTGCGTTTGGTTTCCCTCTGTCTTAAAAGACCAGGCTGTTAGCATTGTTTCTTCTTGTTAGTTATGCTGCTAAATATCAATTTGTGAGATTCATTTTGTAATTATGCACAATTGTAATTAAGTCATGTTTTGGTCTTTACTGGATCCGTGTGATGAATAGTGATGCAAAAGGGAAATATTGTCACAGCTGGAGCATGTGTTTGCCCATTCAGATGGCTTGTGTAACTACTTGTTTGCAACAAAACTGTCAACATTCATCAGAAGTCAACACTTTTTCTTTATTTCGGTCGTCCTCTCTCTACCCCTGTCTCTCTTCCCCCCTCTCAGGTCTCCAGAGGGGGTAGACAGTCAGCCTCCAGCTCTGCCCCCCAAACAGCTGAGCAGGAAGACCCTGAATGAGATCATCCAGGCCCACTCGCAGCAGAGCCTCCTGGACAACCACCTCAACGAGATGTACGATGTTCCCGTCAACACCGATAAGACCACGGTCAGTATGGCAACATGAAACGGCGCAGCTGCATGAAGCGTTTTAATAAAATTAAATAGAGTTTAATTTGGGAGTAATCGTCTCGCAGTAATCAACACTTATGATCCATATTAAACACATGTTGAACAAAACCATGTCCTTGTAGGGCTGAAATTTCAGTGTGTTACCAAATATATTCACCTCTCAGGAACTTTGAACTGAAGGAATTAAGGTTTTAGCTTTATTGTTTTGATTTTAAAAGAAATTTGCTGTATGTTTGAGTCTCAGTCGCAGCAATCAGCCCCCTATAAGCAGCCATCTCCAGTAGACAAATTGACTCCTACTAATCGTTTCCTGCCCAGTGCAGGAAGTTAGTGCAGGGCTAAAGTGAGAGGTAATATTAGCCCTAAATTTGTCAGCTTACATTTGTTTGTCTGCTGAATTGAAAGTATGTAATTATTTTATTGTCTGTGAGTTTTTGTTTATTTTTTGCCTCCTAGTGCCCCTTTAAGTATTGATCTTAAAGTTAAGATGTGGTGTTTGCATTTCAGTCAAGCACATATTCAACACTTGAACGGAGTAACTTTCTTTTTTCTTTTTTGTTAACCAACTTTATCAGCCAAGTAATCTTGCCTCGTGTTAGAGCTGCAGCCAATACTCCTTTGCCCCATGAAAGGATGCTATGGAAGAAAGCAGCGTGTGAATTTGATTTGACTTTGCTGTTGCAGCTAAATGGAGTTGTCCCTCATGATAATCTGGTCCTGATCAAGATGAGACCAGACGAACACGGACGTTTCGGCTTCAATGTCAAGGTGAGAGCTGACACTAGTTGGGACACAGTAGGAAAAAGTGTGTTTCACGTTCCTTCTATCTTTTCTTCATTTCACCTCCTTTTTTGTGCCAAACCCCTGGTACAAACTGTCTGCATGCATTGTCATTCTATACTTCTTTCCCTAAAATATTAACCCTTCCCTCAGAATAAAGGGCCTTTGTGCAAGGCTTTGTGCTTGTTAACTGGTCTTGCTGACATGTGTGTCTGTTTGTCTCCAGGGGGGAGCTGACCAGAAGATGCCCATCATCGTGTCTCGAGTGGCTCCGGGAACATCTGTAAGTCAACAACCACACCACAGATGACTACTACTGCATTTTCTTTCAATAATAAAACTAATGTAGCTTCACAAATAGACACTATTTTAGCATTTTTGACCTCACCATTCTCATTGTCTCCACTTGTCTTCTCTGTCCGTCTGCCCCTCTCCTTCAGGCTGACCTGTGCGTGCCTCGCCTCAACGAGGGCGACCAGGTGGTCCTCATTAACGGACGGGACATCTCTGATCACACCCATGATCAGGTGGTCATGTTCATCAAAGCCAGCTGTGAGAGCCACTCTGGGGAGCTCATCCTATTGGTCAGACCAAATGGTGAGTTGTTTCTATTGGTTGGAATTTACTACCGCGTCTACTCCACTTTTTTATATCTCTGACGAATACAAGTGATGGTCGAAAACATACAGTAAAGTTGCACCGAGGGTTAGATTTACTGCTTTCTTAGATTGTCAGATATTCCTGTTATTTTGTCCACCTCCTATATATTTCCGCAGCTATCTCTTGTGGCACTATTTTCTAAGTTGGTAGAGAAGAAGAAGTCCTTCCTAATTTCCCCACTGGTTACTACTATGTACTTTCAAACTAGTGATTTACTCATTCAGGACAGCCCTGTCCAATCAGCTGTAACAAAGCTTCCATAAATAACAGTTTTAGGGGGCCAGGCGATGTATGAAACTCTTTTTTTTTAAATTTGCTAATGGATTTTCTTCATAAAATAACAATAGAATGAGGTGACATCACACAGTAAACAACAATAAACATTGTTTGCTATTTTTTCCCAGTGCTGTAAACCAAATATCCCAGTCTTTGTTATCATCTTGTGACCTCAGTATGAACGTTTGTCATGTATCAGTTGATATAAGCTATTGTTTCTCCAGTTGGTCCGGCCATTTGCATCTGCTAGTCGATCAGTGTAACTATTTAGTAACAACTAATCTACTTTGTGTGCTGCAACCTGTTTTAATTTTGCGATGCATGAATCTCAACTTTGTAAACACGTAAGCGATAACAAGGCAAAGTGTAACACACGGACAGCTGGTGCCGCCCACTGAAGATTAACAGCTACACATCTGGTCACCAGTTTTTAATTCTTCTTCTGGTCTTTTCTGGTCTGCTCTCTGGTCTCACTTTTGTAATTTTAAAGATTAATTTCTCCATTTTGATTTCTGTACATCTCAGCTATATGTATTCACCATGTGGAGAAATGGCAAAGCGTCTCCTTTAATCGGCATCAGAGAAGTGTGGGGGGGGGGGCTCTTAAAGATGATGAAACATGGAAATTCTTGGTATTTTAACTGGGTCATAAAGGGATTTATGTATTCGATCCTCTCTCTTACATCAGAGCAGATGTAAGATTGCATCAGGCAACTGAATGCCTGTCCATTTGATTTCGCTTTTTTATGAAATGTATGCATATACATTTTCACAAAGATGGTGGCATATTTTCTTTCATTATTTACTTCAAGATAAATCAACTCCTTTGGGCCTCTGTCTACATAAACAGCTACGTGTGTGTGTTCTCAAACTGTAGCATATTTCCTCCCTTTTCCCATCCAGCCATCTATGACGTGGTGGAGGAGAAGGCAGACTCGGAGCCAGATTTTCAGTACATCCCTGAGAAGTCCCCTCAGGACCCCACCCAGCTAGACCAGCATGCTTTGAGGGACTCCATGGTCACGCTAAAGGAAGGCCTGGGCAGTGGAGCCATACTGGCACAGTTTGATGTGAGGAGAAATGAGATAAACACACACATAAACAGACATGGCGCATATCTGCTCACACAGAGAAACACACAAACATTAGGTTAGAATCAGAAGTTTGATCAATGGGTGTTGAGCATTTCGTCACACATTTCTTTCCCCCTTCACGTTCTATAACCTCTGTAACAAACACAAACACATTGACACATAAATGTACACAAGTCACGCATGAATGTGCTCATCTAGACAAAAATGCCGGTATAAAATATAATGGTCTCAAGTGTTTAAATGCTTTTGTACATTTGGAACATTCACATACACAAAGAGGGCAAATACAATTGCAATCTATGTTTGTGTTTGTTTTCTTCCAGCAACTGTACAGGAAGAGGCCGGGGATGACCATGCTGTGTGCCAAATTACCTCAGAACGTTTCCAAAAATCGCTACAGAGACATCTCTCCGTGTACGTCTGTTTCCGCTCTGCTCATGTCTTCAAATATGTTCCCACTCGAACCTTTTGTTCTTCCCATCACACACTCTACCTCTCCTCCACTTTTTTTCTTCCCCCCTCTTGAACCTCTTTTCTTTCTTCTTTGTCGGTTATTCTCTCTCTTTCTGTATGTGCACTCATACCCACTTTTGTTGTCTTCTTGGCTCCCTCTGCAGATGATGCCACGCGGGTCATTCTGAAAAGCACAGATGACTACATCAATGCAAATTACATCAATGTGAGTGTGTTCTTCCTCGTTTTTCATCTCTCCGTCAATATCTCTGTGCCTTGTGGGTGGTCTGTTTTACTAACCCTCCAAACACATGTTGAAACACTGTGGTGGCCGCACTGGTGAATGAATTAACCACATCAGCTTTACAAAGGAATAAACCCAAGAGTTAATGTTTTGCACGCTTTTGAGTCGACCAGTTAAAGCTAACAGCAGCTTGTGAACTTTAAGAGGGTCTTCTTTGGTGTGAACATTTCTTTTTTATTAATTGAATCTCTTTTCTGTAACATGACTGGCTTCATCTGTATGTTTAAGTAATGCCTTTAAACTCTTTGTTGTAAATACCTTGTAATGGCTGTATTGAACCTTACAGATGGAGTAGCACACTGAAAACAGTTAGAATATATTCATATGAAGGAAGAAAAGTTTTGTAATTGATTGTTTAACTATGTGGCTTAATTAATGTGAGCATGAAGCAACTCCACTGATACATTTTTCTCATGAATGTGATGAATAGAATACATCCTGTTACACATTGTCAATCTGACATTAGCCAGGTGTAGCTACAAAGACCTTCAGTTTAATTTAATTCTTTTATGAAGTCTTTGGATATTCATCCTATACGTTAGTGTGGATGAAAATTTAGAGACTGAAGGTCTGGTGGTTTTAATAATTTTAGTTTGTCATTTTAGTTTGTTTTTACTCTTTCACATCCCGCTGTGAGGCAAAAAGTAAAAAATCTTCCTCAACAAACCTAAACTTACCTGACTTTTCTTTTAATTCGGCACATACATCCATTTGGACTTATGAATGTAAATTATGAAAGCTTATGAATGTCTCATGTTTGCATGTACCACAGAAGAGACTGGGTTTCATATGGTGTCTGGCTACATATTGTACATGTCTGAAGAGGCCACTATGAGAAGACACGGTATCTATTTGACCAACTGTTGTAGCCTCTTGTGTAACCTCTGAAGAAGATGATGTTCTGGAAATAGTCTGTGTTTAGTCGACTTGAGTAGTTGCCATTGGTTTGCTGACTTGCTGGAAAACTATAAAAGACAGTGTGTCTGTCTTTCCTTTTTATGCTTTCGCGGCGGCGACAGCCGTGGCCGGAGGCATCATGTTTTCTGGTTGTCCGTCTCATTCTTGTGAACACGATATCTCAGGAACAGCTTGACGGCAATTCTTCAATTTGGCACAAACATTCACTTTGACTCAAGGATGAACTGATTAGATTTTGGTGGTCAGAGGTAAAAGGTCAAAGTCACTATGACCTATTAAACACATTTTTAGTCATGGCTCAAGACTGCATACGCTAATTATGACAAAATTTGACACAAAATGTGCTGATTGTTTAGATCTCTGCTGCCAGGTTGAACATGTGTGTGAAGAATCCATGTTTCAGAATTTGTAGCTTCTTTGCAGCAACATCCATA
>JBBPCS010000053.1:238271-268579 GCA_037974645.1 Hollardia meadi | reverse complement strand
ACCATGTGACCAAGCTCTCTATCAGTCACTACATATATTATATGAGTCTGGACAGACATGGATGTAAACTGCAACTTAACTTGTGCACGGAGGCAGACAGTACAACCGCGAGCCGCTAATTCTAGTTCCTTTTGAGACTTCTCCTGATTTGTTTCTTGTGATAAGGTGCTTTTCCTATTGTAATTACAATATAATTATTCTTAACCATTAATGCTTTTGTGTATTAATTTTATGAAGTCTTGTGTGCTTGCAGTTACTTTCGGTTTGCAAAAAAAAATACACTTAATATCTTATTTAGTTCCTTCGCTGCATGTATTACTTGAGTCTGGACAGACGTGGATGCAAACTGCAACGTGACATGTACAACTGCGAGGCGACAATTCTAGTTAATGTCAACAGGAAATTATAATTAAATGGGAAATTTACAGCAGTGTTCTTAAGAAGTGGGAACAAGATGCATAATTAAAAGAACATCTCTGTTTATTTTTTAAGCTTGTTCAGCTGTAACTTTGGCACTCAGTTCTGACTTGAATGTTACAATAATGTTACTGTGTCTGACCTCGTAAGTGACTCAGAGTTGAAGTGTTTGTACCTTTTAGAACATCTTGTTGCAAACACACAAAGCACATCCTTTCACTTGAAATGAATAAGAAAGAGAAGCTGTAAAGTGAGATCCTGTGTAACCTGACATCTCTGTATCTCATTGTCTGTGTCTCTCTCTGTAGATGGAGATTCCTGCCTCCAGTCTGATAAACCGCTACATAGCGTGCCAGGGCCCGCTGCCCAACACTTGCCCTGACTTCTGGCAAATGACATGGGAGCAGGGCTCCTCTATGGTGGTTATGCTGACGACACAGGTGGAGAGGGGGCGGGTATGTAGAAGAATTCTTCAAAGATAAGGACCACATTTGAACTGTAGCATCTTTTTATTGTCCATTAATCCATTAAAAAACTTTATACACTTTATAGTCTGACACTCAAACACAAAGAGAGTGCTGTGTCCTCTGAGTGAGTCTGTTTAGTGACAAAATAATAGTTTTGTATCATGAAATGCTTGTCTAGGTGAGATACTTAATTTCTGAATGCTTCAAAATAAGCCATTGTTTACAAAAATAGTATTGTGAGTTTGTGTCATTTGTTAATTTGAGCGCTATTCATTAAAGAGGCCATATTATGCATTTTGGGGTTTTCCATTACCTTTAGTGTGTTACATATCTTTTTGTGCATGTACAATAAGTTGAAAAGCCCAAAGTCCATGGCAAAGAGAGCTCCTTACTCCCACAGAAAACACTGCCCCTGAAGTGCCTGAAACGCCTCATCAGTAGTTTAGCTTTTACTTCCTTGGCTTTGTTACATCACTGTGTCACACTTTGCATAATGCACACCTTTGGGCTGAGCTGTAGTTTGGCACGCCCCGACTAGGAAGAGTCTTGTTAGAGATATCACCATGTCGAGGGCAAATTCCCTTTGTATGGACCACCAAAAGAAAAAGCAAGAAATCCTTGGTTAAACTTAATTTCTACCACGGCCAGCTGACCAATCCAGGCACACTAGGCTTTTTGGGAGGAGGACCTTAAAGAGACAGGAGCTAAAAGAGAGTGTGGGGGTGAATAGGGTGCTGCTGCAATGGACAGTATGGGAAAGATAATGTGTTTTTTGAACATTAAGGCCTGTAAACATATTCTGGTATAAACCTAAAATAAAAAATATTAACTTGCAAATGAGCATAATGTGGCCACTTTAAAAACATGAAGTGAGTAAAAGTTGTGTTGCTGTGAAAACAAACTAAGATCCATTAGTCATCAAACCAGGTGTGAATAAAAAAAACAAAAAAAAAACATGCTTGGTTTGCACTGCGGATTTCTCTTGAAATTAGTGAGAAGTGTAGAGAATGTATCACCTCTGGAGCTTTTTAACGATTCCAGATGGACTGAATGTATTATATATGCATTATATTAATGTACTGAACATGATAGCAAAGAGCAGATGGCTAACATAACAGTCACGAGATGCTGTTCTGTAGCAGAGCCTGACCTCTGACCCCTGAGCTGAGAATAACAGTTGTGACCTGTCAAGTAAGTTAGATGTTGAGTTGTAAACAGAATACGTTGTGTGTTTGTAGGTGAAGTGTCACCAGTACTGGCCCAACCCAGATAGCAGCACCACCTACGGAGACTTCACAGTAACGTGCCACAACGAAGAGGGCAACTCTGCCTTCCTGGTCCGGGAGATGACTCTAATGCACACACAGGTAAACGCACACAAACACATAAAAGGATCAAAGAGGGACGGGAAATTAGAAAGCGAGAGGGTGTGTGCTGATAAGAGGAGTAGGTTAGGGAGGAGGGCGAAGGCGACACAATCAAAGAGAGGGACCAGTGTCTCAGGAAGGATGAGGACCCCGAGGAGGTGTGTTGCCATGGTGACCAGTGTGGGCTGTTCTTTTTCTGGATGCCGCTCACTGCATGCGGGCCACGTATCGGGATCCGGTTGCCATGACAACCACCCCAGCCACTCACATTGCTGGAACAGAGACAGCGAGAAACCAAACGGAGGAAGAGAGGAACAGAGAGTGGGACGATGACGGTTAGAGTTGGACGATGCAAGTTTGTCTCGTGATGCTCACAGCCGTACTTCAACGTGTCATGCTGAACTTTTATTGTGCATCCAAGCTGAAGGCTTTTTATTTGTTTATGGATGCAAATATTGGTGCACAACGCTTGCCGGTTAGATTTGTGTCCGACTTGATCCCGACTTGCTCTGACGTCATGTGTACGTAGGCAATGATAATCTCACAAGATCGAGGCAGCCGCAGTTTTTGGAGCCAGGTGCCGCAGTTGCTCTCCACCGACTGCAAGACCCAGAGCATGATGGGAAACGCCTGGCTGTCGCCTGATCAAAGAGCTGATTGGTTTAGAAGTTGACTCAACAATATGACGTTTTGTGGCAACTTTTCATTTTTGTTGAATTGGAGAGATTTTGATTGAATTTGTCAGATTTATTCTGTTAACAGAATACATGTTGTGTGGCTGATGGTGACGTTTGTAGTCAGAAAGACTAAATGCATTCATATTATAAACTCCATACAATACATTATAGCTGTAGTCTATTGTAGCCTATATCGACATTGGACTGTTTTAATTATTGAAGTGTTTATAACACACAAACTTCTGGAAGGATGTGAGGATTCACAACATTCTGTAGAGAAGTGAAGCCCTGACAGTCTGAATATCTGACAGATCAAAAGCTGTTGTCTTTTATTTCTTTCCTCTGTCTTTGTCTATTAATGTTTTCAGTTTATTTATGCAGTTTGAGAGGAACGGGTTTCTCAGATGGTTTATATAAAACAGCAGAAAACGGATACGATGATGAGTTAGATGAGAATTCATGTAAAAGGAGGTTAAAGAATGAACAGATTGCCTGTATAGCATTTTAATATGCCACCCTGTAATAATTAAAAAGATTGGACATGCAAACAGACTAATATATGGTCTGATATAACATTTTAGTAAATCAGAATAAGATCAAACAGGATGTGAGTGTTTCTGTGACTTCCTGTACAGATTAAAGGCTGCTGGAAACTGTCCAACCTGAGCGCAGCCTTTTGTTACCGGCCCCTGCAGCCGCCTGCTCTCGTCCATTTTCCAGGCGAGATGCTGTTCATCTAGAACGAGCCTTACGTTAGCCAAAAACAGCGTTTTCAGCCATTTTTAATGAAATATTACTTTAACAATTAATTAAATGTCACTATAGTTGGCCAATCGATGAGTCGATTAATCGTTGCAGCTCAGCTCTTCTACTATGCCAACGCGTTCTCATCCCAGCTCGTCACATATCGACGTTTTGTCATGCACCCTTCTCGTCATATCCAGACCCTCAAGGTACCCTTTTGTGTTGCCGGCCGACGCACTAAACCTTCCCTGACACACGACGGACCCTTTGGCGTCTGTGGGTGAAAGTCGTGTGTGCGACCCTCCACTCAACCCCCGACCTCCACTCCTCTTGGCGCTTTCTCGCTTTTGAAAATACAGTACGTTGCGCTACGTCATCTGCTGAAGTCGTCTGATATTGACGGCTTTACATTGCTGCTACGTTAAACCCGTGTGCGTCCTTGCCTGACACCAAAGGGTACGGACGCAAAGGGCCGTGACAAAACGTCGATATCTGACGAGCTGGGCATGAGGACGGGCTGACCCCGCTGGCATTGAGGTTAAACACTAATTGAAAATGAGATTTGAATGGAGGATCAAATTTTCCTGCCGTTTCCTCGTGATCTCCTGCTGTCTGTGTTTTCCTGATTACCTCTCTGTGTGTTGCCCATGTATCACGGCCTTTAAAATATATTATGGCTGTAGAAGGAGGCAATTAGCATTCTCCTCTGCCTGTGATTGTTGCTATGGAGATAGATGTGTTACCATGGTGATGCAGCGAGGATATATTAAAGAGGAAGGGCTGTGAGTCACACATGAAGCAGTGGTCAGTAGTTATCTGCTTTGCGTTTTGTGTGTGTGTTTACGTCCTCATCACTGTGGCCCTGTTGGCTTTAAATCTCGCTGACACTTATTGTCTGATCACTGAGTTCACATTACCTCGCTGTAGTGTGTCTGTTTTGTCTTGTGACGTGCCTTTTAGGTATATTGTGATTGCAGCAACATGAGATTTAGATTCTGCAGTAGAGCAGTGTCTGTTGTTTGCTGTAATGGCAAAGAACAATGTGAATCACCAAGTGGTCCAGCTGAGTGGAAAAAAATAAAACCACTGTTTGTTATCCACACTCCCTGTTTCATAACGTAGTTTAAAGGCCATAATTACACAAGCAGGGCGCAGTGCACTCTTCCCCTAGGACACACAGCTCAAAGAAACACGCTATGAGGTTGCCCACATGAAATGCAGAATGAGAGTGTGTGAATGATATCTGAGAATAATTAATCAAGCTCGGGTCTTGACTGAGGTGAGAGTGAACGCCTTCGGTTTGTTTCCAAGGCCTTAAATAATAAAGAAGCCGTCCAGGAAGCCCATAAAAAACAAAAACAAATCTAAAGTTATTTGTCTCCTTCTTTTTCACTGCCTGTGTGTGTGTTCAGAGTGAGCAGCAGAGAGAGCTTACCCAGATTCAGTACCTGGCTTGGCCGGACCACGGCGTCCCTGATGACTCCACTGATTTCCTGGACTTTGTGGCTCTGGTCCGGACCAAACGGGCCGGACAGGACCAGCCGATGGTGGTACACTGCAGGTACAGTTGTTCTTTCTGTGAATTATTTGAAGTGGCGAACACTAGCTGTTTAATGTGTTGTTTGATGAACTCCTCTCAACTTTACTTCTCCGGCGTCTTTTATTCCAGTGCGGGCATTGGTCGGACGGGGGTTCTGATCACCATGGAGACGGCATTGTGTTTAATGGAATGCGGCCAGCCAGTGTACCCTGTAGATATCGTCAGGACCATGAGAGACCAGAGGGCCATGATGATCCAAACGCCTGTACGTCGACACATGGATTTGTCTGTCGAGCTGCTCCCAGCCACTGTGAACCATCCGCTAACATATCTCTCTGTATCTCTCCACCAGAGCCAGTACCGTTTTGTATGTGAGGCCATCCTGAAAGTCTATGAGGAGGGCCTGGTCAAACCACTCAAGAGCGCCATCTACCAGCAGAGAGAGAAGGTGGACGAGGCGAGGCAGGAGGAGAAGAAGGAGCAGCAGAAAGCAGGCGAAGGAGAAGAGACGGCGGCCACGGAAGACGGTGAGGCGGCCGTGGCGGAGTTGCTGGAAGGAGGTCTGGATGAAGAGGATGATGACGACGAAGAGGTGGAAGTGCTGGATGTGGGAGAAGTGACGGAAGAGGGGGAGGACGAAGAGGAGGAGGAGGAAGCGGAAGAGCCGAGCGTCGCCAGCGCCACCAGCGTGACCAGCGAGACAAGCGCGAGCCCCGATCCTGCAAACCTGTGACTTGTGACGGGTCGTCGGGCGACGCCAGGAGGAGAGAACAAAAGCACTGTTGCACTTTATGCTGACGAAAGAAAACGGAGAAAAAAAAGACAAATGAACAAACATGAAAATACAAGCTAGAATTTTAAAAAAAAACAAAAAAATAAATCCAGCTGTGTTGAATAGGTACCATTAGGGGGATATTGTATGTTCAGGGTAAAGAAAAAAAGTATTCAAAGAATGAAACGATGAAAGTACGAACAAATAAAATGTGGATGGGGAATTGCTGTAGTGCCATAAGTACGAAGGGGAAGGGCTGACCCCCTTGATGGATAGCTTTTTCCCCCCTTGATTTATTTCCCCCAGAGGGTGGCCCTGTCCCCTTCTGAGCGAGTCTGCCAGACGGACCTGCCTTTTTTTTTTTAGTGTCCTTTTAGCTGATAAAGAGATATACCTTATCTTTTGTTCCTCAGAAAGAGTATTTATTGTGTTTTAGTTTGTGTCGAACCCTGTCCACTGAACAAAAAAAAAAATCTTGTACGTTTGTATGAATCTAGAGCTTCATGCTTTCCTGATTAAACCTTAGGTAGTTTAAGTAGTGTGATTCCTCTTCTTCTAACTACTTCTTAATTTCTTTTGCTTTTTTTGTGTGTGTGTGTGTGGGGGGGGGGACTGATTTAATTTATTGTACTTGGTTTTTAATCTTTCTCAGCTTTCTTGTCTCACTTTCTGACAGCACAGACTGACAGATGGACAGCTGAAAGCACTTTGTGTCTCACCTCTTGTTCAATGCCGTGGCGAGTTGTATTCTTTATCCTGCTTTGTGCTGTGTTTTTGAGCTTCTAGACACACGCGCTCCAAGGCGGCCGTCGTTTTGCCGTGGTGAAGAACATAACTGGTTTACAATCCTCAGGGCCTGTGTTTACTGGGCACCTCTCTTTCACTTCTGTACCTGTCACGGCGACTAGCGTCGCTCTACGACTGCAGACCTCTCACTGTAAGACATGATGAGCAGTGATCCGATTGTTCAAAACAAATTCTCCTCACACTGCATAATTAGTTCAACACGAGAAAATGAAAACAGTGTCACAAAGAGAGGCTCTGCTAGACACACGGCCCCACTGAGGTACAGTCGGCTGATAAAGTTAAGGAACGTGGCTGAGTTCAGTTCAGTTCTGTCTTAAAAGTCATATGCAGGCAAATTGAGTTGAATCAGACCTAAAGTGGGCAGCAGGGATCCCTGCCAAAGTGTCCCTGAGCCCGACACTGACAAACAAAGCCCTGCTGTATGTGAAGCTCTGATTGTTTTCCCCTGAGCAGGACAACTTCAAGTGAACGCCGATCAACATCACAGATCAGTATGTTAGGACCTGAGAAACAGATGGCAGTCGTAGACGGGTCAGGAGTTCACAAGTAGTTGAAAGCTTTTTTGCAATCAGTTATTTGTTTTTTCCCCCAATGAATGAACTGATCTCAACCTTCAGTGTGAGTGGTGAAAAGTTTTAAACACTCCGCTGACCTCCCCACATTTGAATAAGCAGATTCTTCTTACACATTTTTTTTTTTTTTTTGCTTTATGTGAGCAATCTCATTACCCAGCATGCATTAAACTCAGTAAGACTAGTCGTTTGTTATAAATTCCCTCACTGAATGCTTTTTTAAAACTAAGTTTCAGTGGATTGTTCAGTGGTCACTGAAGCGGGGCTTTAAACCAACCTTTGCTGTATAATTTTCTTTTTTTTCCTTAATCTTCCTGATTGTCTGCCAGAGAACATTTGACGGTTCAAAGAAGCAGCACAAACAGAACAGTCAATCAATACTTCTCCTATTTTTTTAAATAGATTTTTTTTCCCCCAATGGTACTTCATTTTAAGGCTCATGTTGTTTTAAAGCCAAGATGATGCGTTGACGAGCGCTAAGAGAGTAAGCGATTACTTGTATTTTCAATTCACAAAACCTGGCATCAGATTGCTTGTTAAGTCTTTTTTTGGTCTCAGTGCAGGTTAAGCTGCCATTTTTCTTTACATAGAGGTATGAAATGACGTATAGCCTCCTCATGTTTTCTTATGGGCTGCTTCAGTACCTGCTGTCATTGGCTCCTTCCATGGATTCTGCTGGAAAAGCCTACTTCTGTGTGTGTGTGTGTGAGAGAGTGAGAGTGTAGATTTCGGTCTCTTTCTCTGTACCTCTCCCTCCGTCAATCTCTAACATATTGTTTGTTAGCTGTCTGGTCTAAGCCTGCTTGTCCGTTAACTGGAATGAAAGGTTGTGCCATAAAGCCACCAACCTGATCTAAAAGTCATTTTGGTTTCCTGGAGAAATGCAGATGGAGCCTTCTTGAAGAGTAATTTTTTTATTTTATTTTTAAATCTCAATCTGCCTGTGAGACAGTTCAAACCATGCTCATACCTCCCCCTTTTTAAACAGCTGAATCATCCTTTAGCCACACAGAGAGGTGGGATCAAGAAGAGAAGAATAATAACAATAACAGCTTTCCTCTTCGCTCGTCCTCTTTTTTTTCTTCTTCTTCTTCTAGTCTCTCCTGTATTGCAGCCCTCTTCCCAAAATCTGCCTAAATCCTTCTCTCAGGCAACATCGGCAGAGCTCACGCAACATCCACACTCAATTCTTCTCATTGTTCTTCCCCAGATGCCCCTCTTTTTGGATAATTTTACATGGATCCCACTCTCTCTGCATGGCCTCAAGACAAAATGACAAATCTGAGCAGAACACCGTTGGCGCAGTAGCACAGCATCAAGCTCGTTTTTTAACAGGAGGACAAAGTGAAGCCAGCCAGTGAATGACTGACTGAACAAACTATTTTTTTTTGACTTTTTGGTTTTGTGTTTAATTGACAAATTTGACAAATTCTTTGCAGACCCTGCATGCATGAGCTTATAATCAAGAACAAGAACAGCATTCAAGCCCCAGTGGCTTCTTCTCACCAGTTTCTGTATTCAGAAGCAGGGGCCAACCAAATTACCACCAAATGCAAATGAATTGGGGAAAGTGGTATTAATGACAAGTTCACAAAACTTTGGCAATTACTAACAAGAAAATTAAACATTGGCCTGGAAAAGTTAATAATTGATAAATCAGGGCTGCCAGAGTTTCCAGCTGAACATGTCCAGTGATGAGCAGTCTGTGTTCAAAGCGTCTTGTTGTTGACACATAATTGGTACTGTCTGTGCGTTTAGGGTACTGATCAAAGTTAGTTTGGAGGGGACCGGACATGGGGAGGGCTCGGGTTAGTTGTATTTTTGTAAGGATTAAACAGCTCTAGTTGGGTTAGGGAAAGGAGAGCACTTTGTAGAAGGCTGAGTGGCAGGTAGTGCTACTGGGGAAAAAAAAAAGAAAAAGTTGGAGACATGTTAAAATAAGTTGTTCTCTTTTATTAATTTGTCATTTTTTATTTTGTTTGAAAGATAAGACCAGTAGGGAACAAGACAAAAGAACTCCTAACTACACAGTGCCACTTGTTAATTTTGTGTAAATAATACTAGACCATGTAAATACAATGTTGTATATGAAAAAAAACTTTAAAATAAAAGGGAAAATCATTTGTGAGCAGAAAGATTTTGTTTTTATTTTATTTTTGATTCTTTGTTTTTCCCCCTTTCCTTTTTGAATGACTCAAATGTGACACAAATGGTGTGTATTTCAAGACTGCTATTTCAAAAAAGTTTGTTTTATTTGAATCGTAATCTATAACAGCGAGTGTATATATAATGAAACACAAAATAATGAGAATTGTTCAACCGTATTATACTCTTGGTTAACTCCTACCTGTGTTATAAAAAAAAAACCCTTTGTCCTCAGTTGCTTGTTTTTTGTTTTGTTTTTGTTTATCTGGTATCGTGTTTTTACGGTGCTTTGGGACATGTCTATAAGCTTGATTGTGAACAATTAAAGCTTGTCTGTCAAAGCATGGAGACGTGGTTTCAGATCACCTTGCTTTTCCACACTGTAAAAGTGAGGTTGGGCAATGTTAGAGTGAGTAGAGGGAAAAAGATGGCACCAGTGCTAAAGACCTCGGCAACAATCACTTATATTAACTTTTGAGATTTAACCTTAGAGTGAAGCCAGTAGTTTAATAGGTAAAAATGGCAAAAGTAGGTTTTCTAGGGAAACAAATTGTTGAATAAATGGCTTCCCCAATGCCTTGAAATAAGCCAACCTTAAAGATTTATGATAATGTCAGATGATTTGATAGAGTAAGGTACTTTCATAATGATCGAGCCAGAGGCAAAAAAAAAGGAGTTATGGAGTTAGTGGAAAAGGTGCATCTACTGTACTTTCTGAATTGATCAGGATCAATCACACACAGTTTTAGCATAAAAATATATATATATATAAATGTTACATGTCAGATTTATTTCTAGACAGGCACCATGCTTTGTGAGGTGTATCAGTGCTCATTGTAGGCCAACAATAATTCAGGGAAGCCTACTCAAATGTCTTTGTGTATAGATGTCAAGTACAGCTCGGTTATATGGTTGGCTTATTGCATTATGATAATATTGCTAGTACTGTGTGGCAGAGCATAGGCACATTTTTAGGCAGTATTACTAGACACTGCACAGGGTTAAAGGTCACGTATACTACCACTACACCATTCACATACATTTAAGTGATCATCCCATTGTTGATGCAGAAAAAAAATATGGCTCGTTTATATATACACACACATATGTTTATATAAACTACTCCTCAAATGACATTTAAGCATTAAAAATACTTGTTGATAGGAGAGTAATTTACTTAGTACTCTTAAACAGGGCCTCTGAACACACTGTGCTACTCTGGTACTCTGCTTAATGACCTCTAAACCCTAAATGAACCTCATTTCAAACAGGTTTTTTATGTCTCTGGCCACATTCGTAAACCTTTATCCCCAAACTAACCACCAGGGGGTGCCGTTGTCAAATGGTAATGGACTTCATTGTATGGCTTAAATTCAGAAAATGAATGAGGAGGCCCATACAATCCTCTAGCACTCGGAAGTTTTAATGAAGGTTTATCTTGAACGTATGGTTATTAGTATATATCGCTTTACATACTATATGCACAACAGTTTAGGAGCCTTGTTTCCTCTGGACTTGTATTAACTTATGACTCTATAACTGGAATTTTGTAAATATTAACAGCCATAATTAAGTGTTTAGTCTTTTAGATATAAAAAAGAAAATACAAACCGCATAATTTTAGCTCCAAAAAAGGAGGGCTTGTCGCTTTAAAAATGCTAATCAAGTTTTTGTTAGGGATTTATCGTGACGTCACATCCTGAGGAGAGCTTTTCCTCCTACTTTTTGTTGTGACCTGGGAGAGAAAATTATCCCATGGAAGTAGCGAGGTCGGGAAAAACAGAAGAAATAGAGACAAGTTACAAACAACGGGACTGTTAGGGGGTTGCTGTTTAGTCGTCGACAATGCAAGCGGACGTGCTTTCACCGTAAATTCATACGAGGAGGTTTCTGTAAGTACCCCTTCATCCAGACCTCCACGGATCCACAAGTGGCTGCGGAGCAAGTGTATGTCGGCTACGGCTTTCAGAGCTAAAGGAGACGTTTGCTTTGCTGTACGAGACACGCTTGTGAGGTCGGAGTCTTATGTATTGCTCGCGTTCACTGCTAACGGTTAGCTCCTGTAATGAAACAAGCGCACACCTGTTGCTTTTGCTTATATCAGGTACTTCAGGCCTTAACTGTGTACAATTGTGAGGCTAATTTATTTGTTTGCTTTATTAACGTTATTTCAGCAAGTGTTTTATACATTTTCCAGCCTGTTTTTTTTTTTTTTTTATATATATATATTTCGGACATTTAAAAAATGTTTTTGGAATAATGTTCGATAACTTCTTAAAATTCACTTTATTAACTAATTAATTTGTAACGTTAAGCTCCATCTCAAATATCTTCCTTATCCTTTGATTTCTGTATTCGTCGAATAGCGTTACACAGTAAAAATATTATTTTTAATATTAGCATTTTTATCCTCGTTGGTTTGATGTTTGGCTAGGTGTGTCATAGTAAGTTCATACGCTAAAAAATGAATGACATTAGACGGTTTAACTTGCTGTTAATGGTATTGGTGCTAACTAAGCTAACGTTAACTGAAATAACATTATTAAACAGTTGTTGGTAATTAAAATTAACGTTAAATCGATATGCGTTAGCTGAGTTACCTTATACAAAGTGATATCCGTTAATGTAACGGTATTAACTTGGCTATAACTTAACCGACTTTTGGCTTAAGTCACCTGATGAAAGTTACGTTGGTTAGTCAACGTTTAACACATTTATCACCTATAACGTTAACTGTCAATGTAAAAAACATGTAGACAGCCACACCGAGTTAGAAACAACCAAATCATAGTAGCTAGTTGCATTCTCTGGACCCAGGACGTTAAATGGGTGGATTGCTAATGTTAACTATAATTAATATGATAATGCAAACAAATATGGTGCACGTGCCAGTTCGCAGGTGCACCATTTTCTCAGTTAATGTCAGGTATTCATGGTGGATAACTAGCTACCTTCCAGCTACACACAAATAAAATAATAAAATAAAGTAATACAACTACAGATTCTAACACAGGAATGCATTCAGCATCTCATGTTTTTGTGGTCCCACTAAACAAGTTTGTCCACTTGACAAATCTCCCCTTATAATGTATATTTCTGATGGCCTATATGGTGTAAAAATTCAATATGAATGTACTGTATTTACATGTGTTGACATCTTCCCTTTTCTCTTCCAGGTGTGGTCGTGTAACCTTCCCTCTCTTCCCCCATCATGCTAAGTTTCCTGCGCAGGACGCTGGGGCGACGCTCCATCCGGAAACATGCAGAGAAAACCCGGTTACGTGAGGCCCAGCGCGCCACGACGCACATCCCTGCTGCTGGGGATGCAAAGTCTGTCATCACCTGCCGCGTATCCTTACTGGATGGGACAGACGTCAGTGTTGACCTACCGGTAAGAGGGGTTTCTGGAGATTGAGCTTTTCACATTGTGTGTGTTTAATAAGCCATAGTGGGGATGTTAACCAACCAGATGTTTGTTGGATGTCCAGCTATCATTTCCGAGGTTGTACATTTTTCTGTAAGTGATTTTTAGGGAGGGGATGCTTGAAAAAGTTCATGTAGAACGTTTAGTAGCTGTACAAGAAAATTGAGGTAAAAGTTGTCAATGCAAATTCTGTCAATGTTAAGTCCTTGGCCAGTGGTGACAAATTAGTGGTCTTACAGAAGGGAAAACTTTAACTTTTTTTTTTAAGGAAGCACAACTTATTTACATAATTTTTGAATGTAAGCCCATAGACTGTCTTGTAATGGATGTCCCTGTGTCTCTACATGTGCTTCAAATGTACGTACCGTTCTGGCGTTGATCAGGGGAAAGTTAATGCTGTGCAAATGGATAATATTTTCTGACAAATGGCTGTCAAATCGGTGTTGACTGTCAGTAACACTGTTTACATGCTCATGTGAAGCTGGAAAGCGACAGAGCAAGAGATGTACTAGTGACCATTGTGTGCCTATGTCAGTAGAGCAGTTCTTTTAAGCCTGTGTGTGTGTGTGTGTGTGTGTGTTACTGATCACCTGTAATTCCATGATCCTCTCTGAAGAACACACTTAATCACATGACAGCATCACATGACATGTTGGGCTCATAACCAACGAGACACAGCAGAACTTCACCCTCCCCACTCCTCTCTATCTTCTGTCATTCTTCTCTCTTTTTCCTGTTTTTTTTTGGTCATGCTATGTTATTTGTTTCTCTGCATTGACTCATCTTAGGCAAACTTTAAGCGTATGCGGGAAACAAACAGTGTAGTGTTTAAATGTAAAGCAACAATTTGGTGACTATAATTTTTAGGACTGAGGACATGAATATCTGGATGTTTTTACCCCACAAGATCAAATTCTTGTTCTCGGCTCACAAATTTTTCTACTTTGTGTTCCCACTGGCATTCCATGTATCAAATCTGCAGCATTCCAGTGAGGTCATTCTGGTATCTAACTGTCCTGTATATGACTGACCCTTATCTTTAAATCTAGCCATCTGGCATACATTACAAGGAAGGGGTGTTGAGGAGATTCTTGCCATTAGCTTAAACTCCAAATTCTGTTGGCTTTCTACAAAATACTGTCTAGCTTTTAATTTCTGTTTCTTTTTTCCCAGAGAGTTCGGTAGTTGCTTAAGTGCAGCAGTGAGTCTTGGGCGTGTTAAATGAAATCAACCAGCTTTTCAGAATTCCTTACCAACTTAGTGAGCAAGAATGAATAAACACATTTAATTCAGCACGTCTCGCAAGTGATGTCATGTCACACATTTTTGAGTCTGTTTAAGGCCTGCCAAATCATTAACATGTAATCCTTCTCATCAGCTCAGTATTGGGTGCATGAAGAGGTCAGACTCTCATTCAGTCTTTCTTCTTGTGGAACTTTTTCTGCTCTCTCTCTCTCTCTGTTCCTCCTTCTCTCTCTTGCTTTCACTCTCTTGTCTTTGGACACAAATGATGACTGGAATTTTCACCAGCAGTGTTGATTACCTTTTTTTTAAAAATGATTTTGCCCTAGCCTGAGTGGACTGGCATGCCTTAAAAACTCTCAGGAGTTTGCTGTGTTATCATCCAACTATCTCGAAGTGATAGTACAATAACAAAAAGACTCCAGTAAGGAGCATGGTTCTGTTTAAATGCTTTACCTTCCAGATAGCCTTTGCACTCTTGATAACATTGCCAGCAGCATTTCAACACAATTAGAGAAGAAGTGTAGAACAGAAGGAATCAAGAAGAGATTACTCTTGTTTAGTTAAAGATGTTGAAGTAAATATTTTAAAATAGTAAACACTGACAACACAGATGCAATCCAGTTATATTTTAGATAAGATGTCCAATGCAATTTAGTTATTATTGTTTCTTTCCCTAACATCTTCAAAGTGGACAGTGCATCTTGGGTTTTAAATGTGGTTGAAATGAGTTTCTCCTTCAAAGTTAATCAGATATAATCAGAGGTTTATCTTGGTGCTCTTCATTATACTGGAGTCTGCATGACAGATAACTGTAGTGCCTACTGAAACTGGAGGTACCAGTTTGTTAAGGCAGCACATTTGCACATGGAAACATGTAAAGCTTAGTGATTTGACTTTCCTGAGGTTGCAGGGGGCACAGAAGCCACTAGAATTGGTACAGAAAGTAACAGCAGAGGCATGTGCTAAAAATGTAGTCTTGAATGTTTTGTCACCAAGGCCTTATCTTTTGGTCGCGTGTGCATATTGTGAAGTTAAGAAGATGAAAATGTATTTTTGTTCAGTCAGTCTCGTAGCTGGGTAACATGTGAAACTGAGCTTTTAGTGGAGGAACAGTGTGACAAACCATCTAACAGTGTGGAGCGCAGGCAAACACGACTACTTCACACTATCTTTGTTTCAGCCAGACTTATCATTTAGTTAAACAGACTCTGAGAAACTGAGCCTTTTGCTGGCGGTCTTTCTTTGCTGTAAGTATAACATAAGGTATAAAAGCCTCCAGGAATTGTGGAGTAGCAGCAAGGATATCTATAAACGGGTTTAACACAATTTGGTTGACTATATATATAGACTATAGGCTGGCAGAAATCTGGGGGGGGACCCCTGCTAAGTGGTGCAGTTTGTTTTCTTTTCAGAAAAGGTGGTTGTAAATAGACGACCACAATCTAAAACTGAATAGGGCTCATTCACACGCTTTACTGGCTTTCCAGCTGTGTGTGTCCCCAGTATATAAGGCCACCCAAAGCTATCTCCCAGGGATACCTCTGCTTGGCAGCATCCATGTCCATACATAATTCCACACAGCCTTATGATTCACATTCCTTCCTTTAAATGCTCTTCCCTGTCCTCTCCCTTTATCTATCTCCCCCCACTCCCCACCCCACAGCCACCCACACTGTCACCTCTTCCGACTTCCTTTTCTCTCGTAGATATGTAGCCCAAAGAAAATGTTAAACACATGCATGCTTTGTTAACATAAAATAAGTCCTGCTGTTGATTACAGAACAGAACAGTACATTTCATCATTGGTGAGCTCAAAAATATGCAATAATAAAATAACAGTCTGACAGACACATTTTTAATTTTAGTTACCTCATCCCTAACCTTGCCTGTTTAACTCTTGCTGATTTTCACACTTTATGTAAACAAAGGTTCACAAAATACAAACAGCATTTTTACCTCCACCAAGGAGGTAAAAATGTGTTGGTTGGTTGGTTTGTTAGCAGGATTACGCAAAAACTAGTGGATGGATTTCAACGAAACTTGGTGGGGGGAATGGGCCAAGGAAGAACCAGTTAAATTTAGGTGCAGATCTGGATAAAGGGGCAGATCCAGGAATTTATATCACTTTCGTTAACATTGCGAGATGGGGCATTTTTCCACATTTTCATTAATTTCTCAGCGAATAATGCATGAATCTTGATGAGAAAATTCAGGCATATGTAGGAGGTGGGTATCTATGAGGGTGTACAATTTGGTGCGGATCCAAATAAAAATCTGTATTTATTTTGTTTCTCATTAGTGTGATTTTATGCTGTGAATAAATGCTGTTCTTAGTGTATGATTATGATTTCACCTGCATTGTTTTGTTGGCTTAGCTATAAGGCTTGGTTCAGCTTAATGTAAGGGGACTGTTGGGCCTTGGCAGAGGTATGTGCTCTACTCAGTGCCATTCTAGTTTTATTGATAGATTTGACGATTGCTTTAACTTTTCTCTTGCAGTTAAACGGGTAAATGTGGGCCTAAAGTTATAGGTTAAAGGGTATTCTTCCCATTTTGGACAGCCATGCTCTAAATGTTTTTAGAGAACAGTCAAGTGTGTAAAAGAATCCACTTAAGTATTTCATTCCTAAAATCCCCTCATCTTCTGCCTGTCCTACACATTGTGTTTTGGCCCTTTTAAAGTGGACACATAGCTACGCTGATTGGTTTAATGGACTCGTAAATTGCCGTAGATGAGAGCATCAGCTAAATACCTTGATTGTTACTGAAGCATTGTGACATGGTGTCTGCGAGACAGAGCTGTATGCTCACAGGCAGGCAGAAAGACTGCAAACAGCCGAACAATACTGCAGGCAGTGTAACCAGGCCTTGAGTGCAGCGCACACACAGACACAGACACACACACACACACACACACACACACACACACAATGAGTCCTTTGTACTCTCACTCCCTGGGTACTGTAGGGGTGCGGTATGCCTTGTCAACTATGCCAGCTAGCATGGGGCCAGCCCCCTGAGCTGCCCAGGAGCTCTCTTGGGGTGTGTTTGTGGGTGCAGGAGACACAGGGGAACTTGTAGAGACCCCATGCCCCTCTCCTTTCCTCATGCAATGTTGCCATGTTTCTTTTTTAACCAGTGTGAGTTGTCCTTTATTTCTCTGGGTACAATTTTGTACATAAGCTGTAAAATTACCCTTAAAAATTAAAGACAAGACTACAAGCTGATGGAGCTAGTGCTGCAAATGGAAAAGACATTCCGATGTGGAGAACACCACCATTAGAGTGTTTTGAAACACAGTGCACAAAGTGAAAGTTTAATAATATAGGAAACGGTGTTTGTTCATGTTAATTTGGAAAAAGAACCACAAAGAGAGCTTCTAAGTACCAATGATCAGAGACCTCTGAGTGATTGGGTATTTTTTGCAGTGTTGGTGTTAAATTTATTGTTGACCTGGCGGCATGTCCATTGCTGAAGTTACCTTTAGGACTTAGTAGTCAACTTATTTGACTACTAGCAGGCCAGTCACATGAATGCCATGATCAGTCACCCACTTACCCTGCATGGTATATGGGGAGTTGTTGATGTTTCATGTAATGGCTCAAAGAGGCAATAAGTTTTGCATGTTGTGGATCTCTAACATGTTTTTAGTGCTCATGAGAAAATTAAGACTTTTGTTAATTAGCTGTAGTTGATGTAATAAAAAATATGGATGGAGAAATGATCGATTAAACAACAGCCGATATAGAGCAAAAAAGAAAATGCTGCTGCAGACTGATCTTGGATGGCATCTTGTTTTAACATTGTGAAGGGCCCACAGAGCCAGATGATCACATGATGTATCCAGTAACCCCACTTCCCTCAGCCCCTCGGCGTCTGGGGCGCTTCAACCCCTGTTACCATGGCAACCCTGTCGCTCTGCCTCATGGTGGGGTTTGGACTGTGTGTGTGTGTGTACGTGTGTGAAAGAGATCTTCCAGTTCCAGGCAGAACACAGGCAGTAACTGGTACGGTCTGGGCAACATATTTCAAACTCAGACTACTTCATGTTAATATTTTCCCTTATTCTCTGTATTAAAATCTATAAAATACAAGTCAGTACATGTACACTTAAACCAAGCAAAAAAACAAAACTAAAAACCCTCTAAAAACAATATTTATAGGCCAGAGGGAAAAATGATCATCTGGGCTTGTGAAATTCTTCACTTTCAATAATATCTTCCAAAACACTTTATTTTAGAGCTGCAATGATTAGTCGATCAATCGATTAGTCAATTGATATAAAATTCATTAAATTAAATAATTGGGTTTAATGATTTGCTGGTCTGTTCTATTTACTTAAAAATGAGGATTTGATGTCTTTCTTTGTCATACATGATAGTATACTGAATATACTACTATACTATTTTTCACTATTTTATGACATGTAATAGACAAATTAATTGAGAAAATATTCAGCAGGTTAATCGATAATGAAAATAATCTTTGATTTAACTTAGCAGCAGTCTCAAATACCACAGAGATGTCTGTAAAACTTGTTCTTATTTATGATCATAAAGCATCAAAACTTGTCAAGCACAATCATATTGCAGATTCCAGTGATGTTATGAGCTTTTGAATGTTAGTCTCTTAAGCAATCTTTTGATGTCATCCTTTGTTTCCTTATCTAATGGATGTCAGTGTTCACACTGTAAATCCTTTTTTTTCTTTTTAAATATCACTAGTTGACATTTGGTGTTTTCCTTATGACTCTTGCCACTCAGATGCGTAACTCCTCTGTTTGTTTGCGTGTTTCTCCACTCAGAAAAAAGCCAAAGGTGAGGAGCTGTTTGACCAGATCATGTACCATCTGGACATAGTAGAGAAAGACTACTTTGGACTGCGCTTCATGGACTCGGCACAGGTGCCGGTAAGAATGGAGACGCACTTTACACAATAATCTCTTATTATTTTTAACTGTTGGTAGGTTGTTTGTTTGTTTGTTTGTTTTTACGTTTGGCATACATTGGGTGCCTGATTTGTTGATTTGCACTGGGTTTTTTTATAATCATGTTTTTGAGAATTTTAATTTCCACAATTATTGACCTGATAAAATTGACTCATCAGCAATGTTAAACCATCGGAACAAATAATATCATGAATATCTTGTAGTGGAAAAAAAGTTATGTTCATGTGATTTTTGATACCAGTACTTGTAATGCACAATCTAGGCAGACTTCTCAGCTGCACACTCCAGATCTCAGTCCTAATTACTATT
The DNA here is from genome assembly GCA_037974645.1 of Hollardia meadi. NCBI lineage: Eukaryota > Metazoa > Chordata > Actinopteri > Tetraodontiformes > Triacanthodidae > Hollardia > Hollardia meadi. The sequence goes on along the minus strand of JBBPCS010000053.1, from coordinate 249,145 downwards.
CACTCATTTGAAGGAAGGCTTGAGGCTGGGACTTTCCCTTCCAGTGAATGGGCTAAAGGGATTGGTTATGGGACTTTTGTCAGCTCTGGGAGTCAGGCTGTGCTCCGAGACGAACCATTTTAAGTCATTGGTCTGCCTGTGACCCTGTTCCTTCACCCTGATACTCTGTGAAGTTCCATGGAAGGAGGGAGAGTCGGTGGGAGGAAAGATGCAACTGAAGGGAGGGACACAGAGGAGAGGGGTGGCGGTAGAGAGTCAATAGGGAGGGAGGGAGGGAGGGCTGTTATAAGGAATGTGGGGGAGAGGAGACCAGAGAGTGCTGTGAGTTCCTCTGTTATCTCTCTCTGTCTCTCTCCCTCTCTCTCTATACACACACACACACACACACATACACCACATCTTGACATTTTTCATGCCTCATAGAGCCTGAACTTTCAAGAATTACAGCACTGAGCAGAGCTCTGACATAAGTGTGTGTGTGTGTGTGTGTGTGTGTTTCCGCGCATTTTGGGCCTCCCAACATCCAACTGTTCACTCAGTTTTTGTTCATTCATTCAGTTGCACATAAAAAAAACAATGGTTGTAAATATTGCTATTGGCTTTTTTTTTCTTTCACTAAACTCTCCATTGTTGAACCTGCTGTGTTTTTCAAGTTATCACCTTTCTGTTGTTTCAGCACTGGCTTGACGTTACAAAAAGTATCAAAAAGCAAGTGAAAAGTAAGTATACGGAGGCCCTCCCTCTACCCCTTTCTTTTCCCCCTCCCCAAACCCTCAGATTTACTTGCTATGTATCAAAACATAATTTTAATACAGTGCACTGATTTATTTTTGTGAATAACAAAACGTCATGTTGTGTGAATGTGGTGCATCTGGTCTTTAAGACAAATTTAGTACACTTTCACCCTGTTTTTTTGTACGATTTTTAAGCCTGATGACATTTTCATCCGTCTTTCAGTTGGCCCACCATACTGCCTTCACATGAGAGTAAAGTTTTACTCCTCAGAACCGAACAATCTGCACGAGGAGCTCACCAGGTGAATTAAGCAACAAACATTTGAACTTTGCCCAGTGCAACAGGGCTTTTGGGGTTGTTTATTTTGTAAATCTGCTACTCTCATATGCCTCAAAGAAAGTCAGTGGTATGTCTTCTTATAGAAGAGATTGCTATATAACTTGTTTCTCCTGTGTGTGTATGTGAGCTTAAACATAAAAAAGCAAGTGAAGTGCTGCTTGTACAGTATATGCAAAACATTACCTCACTCATATAAATCAGCTTCTACTGAAATATTGTAGGAAGTGCTTCTTTTTTAATCTTTAATGTCGTAATACCGACATAATAACATGACGTGAGTTTGGTATTAATGGTTGTTTCTGTATCATATTCCATAAAACTGCCAAACTTTGTCACATTTTATCGCCGTGCTTCACTGTATTGTTTTTCTTTCAGATACCTATTTGTCTTACAGTTAAAGCAAGACATCCTCAGTGGCAAGTAAGTAATGTCCTATGCGCAATGCACAGAACTTTTTATCATGTACCCCTTTCACACTGGACTATCGCAACATTGTCACTGGCTCTATACTGCTTTCTACTGTTCCCTGCTTTCCAGTGTGTTCATGACATCAAATGGACACACCAAAAAAACAAACAAACACAAAAGCAAACTCATCTCCTGGCCATTGGGAGGGAGATTGACAGACAGAAAGATAGTTAATATAGAAAGACAGTTAACATTAAAGAGACCTGGCTTTGGCTTATCAGTTACATATTTTGGTAGTTAACAGTTTAGGTGCAGCTAGTAGATAATGGTAGAAGCCTTAAAAGACAAACAAGGTTGATATACACTACTGGAAAATTATTAAAAATGGTTTCACCCTCTTCTCATAAGGAACCTGCAACTTATCTTCCCAATGAAACATTGCCCACTTATTGCTGATCAGCATATTACAATCGTTTCCTTCTATTTCACACAACTAACATTTAAGTCACTTGACCAAGACAATATACTGTGTTGCCTTTCTTCATCAGCTGTTATCCCTCTAAGCATGTATCCATTTATAATGTTGATTGTCCTGTTCATGTTACTGTAAGAGGCTTATAGGATTACATGTACATGAACAGAATAGAATTATTAACAGTAGTCAGTAATATAATATAAGTGTAAGTTTTTACCACTAAGAACCAGGAAGTGGAAGAAACCTGTAGGCCTCAGTGAAATTTGATTTGCTGTGGCTGTCTCTTACCATGTATGTATTTTCAGGTTAGAGTGTCCATTTGACACAGCAGTGGAGTTGGCTGCCTTCTCACTACAGGGTAAGCACCCCAAGCAGATTCTCTCCAACCCTGTTTTTGGTCATTTGGATAATCTGTGTTACAGCTGCTGTTGTTTGTGCAGTGTACTGTATGTGTAACATTCTTTGCAGGGTTGTATTGTGTTCAGTGCACAGAGCCCCACGAGGCATAGCAAAATAGGTTGGAGAATGGTACTCTCCCATACCAAGAAGCCTGGATTAAAATAAGACAGCAAAACAATGAGGTGTAGCTTTGTGGAACTACAGAAAGAATGAGATTGCAGACACATGTGGCTGAGATATGATATGATGATTTTTCCCGTGCTACATTTAAGGGTAAAAACTCTCAAAGCTCTTTTAGAAGAGCTTTAGAATTTAACTTGTCTGCATTGAGAGGAGCCAGCTGAGGTGGTGTGAGCTTCAGATTCCAACAGGAGAAGCTGAAGGATGTTGTTGAGGAAAGGTATATTACCACTGCAATCTAGACTATACTGTATATCTTACCTTTTTGGCTTAAAAACAAAAATGAAAAACTCTTTGTAGGACATTTAAATCCTTCCCATTACATTTCTGCTAACAGTGTACCTCTCACCTCTATTAATTTAGTAGTTTCTTCCCTATCACAGTTTCCTCAAAGAATTGTCTGCCAAATATCTATACTTTTTCGTGTTTCCTGGCAACATTTGCTCATCGAACTTAGTAGTAGGACGGCAATTGATGTTTTCATAGCTACATACAGTAGTGGAGTAGAAGTTGCATGGCATACCAAATGTTGCATGGCAAAGAGCCTGTACCTTTTTAACCTACACATACAGTATTTAATGTTTTGAATAGTAAAAAATGGAAGAGCAGTATAAAAATCACTGCTTCAGAGGAACAATGATTGAGTCATTAGAGATGTTTATGAAATGGGATTGTGTGCACAAACCCATGGACATGCACACACACAGGGGTAAATGCCAGCTCATTAGTGCTCCATCCTCTTCGGAGGCCCCCTAATCCAGCACCCTTTCTGTCTCCTCTCTTTCCTTCAGTTGAGCTTTCTCCTCCCTTTGTTTTCTCGTTTTTTCAGAATGATAATGTTGGTCCTGGGATAGCAATAGGATAAGATTATCTTTTCTCTCCTCTATATCCTGAGGCTTTGCTCACAGCTGGACTAGCTTAGTAGTGAAGTCCTGGTTTCTCCTGTCTACCCAAACACTGCAAAATGTAATCAGAACCAAGGCTTTTCAGTGTCACACCTATTTCTCTACAGTACCAGGGATAATTTTCCCTTTTTTTTTTTTTTACTTTGGCTTGTATTCAATACACTAGTCTCATTTTTACCTAGTGAATATTTGTTTTTTCCCTGCCTCAATTTTCTTCTCGTCTTCTTTTTCACCTGATAAAATCAATGACCTCTTGTCCAGAGATGGATCAGATACCCATCATTACTAGTGGTAGGTTACCTACTACCACGCAATCAGGCACACTTCCTGAGGTCCTCCTCAAGGGGTTGAAGGTTAAAGTTTAGGTGAACCCTAAACTAGTATTTTTTTGTTGTTAGTCTTCAATTTAATTGTACACTGAATTACCAGTTCATCAAATGCACCTGTACAGTCTCCTGCAGTCCACGACTACAGCTCATTAACAAATCTATCTTGTGAACCTATTTTGCTCAGAGTGTGGCCTGATAGTTATGTATGTCTGTGTTTTTTTCAGCTGAGCTAGGTGATTGTGACCCTTTAGACCATAGTCTGGACCTGGTGACAGAATTTCGCTTCATCCCCAACCAGACAGAGCAGGTAGAGCTGGCAATATACAACGCATGGAAGGAGTGCAGGTAAGCGTTTCACTACTTCACTACTGCATGACCAGTAAGTTAAACTGAATATTTATGAGGAGAAATGCATTTCCAAAATAGCCATACAGTATCCTATAAAAAAAGGGTCTGTGTGCTACATGGGCTTGTGTTACTGTTTACAGTTACTGACAACTCTTCATAAATGCACAGTTTTCATCGCTCTTTTTTTCATCATCTCAGCCCTTAGTTGCAGTTAGGTTTTGATCTTGCAAATAATACTTTCTGTTTTGTTCCTCCTCCTCCTCCTCCTCCCTTCTTTCCCTCCTCTCCTGCAGAGGCCAGACACCAGCTCAAGCTGAAATTAACTACCTGAATAAAGCCAAGTGGCTAGAAATGTATGGGGTGGACATGCATATGGTCAAGGTAATTGACATACACTCTTTCTGACCAGTATGTACTGTATAACCTGATTTGCAAGTGTCCTTCATGAAAGTCAGGAAGTGGAAGGAATGTGCATAAGAACGTAAATGTATGAAAGGGTCATTATGTTGTTTCTTTTGATGTCTTTCTTTCCATGTCTGCCCTGCAGGCACGAGATGGTAATGAATACAGTCTGGGTTTGACACCCACTGGAGTTCTGGTGTTCGAAGGACAAACCAAGATCGGGCTCTTCTTCTGGTATGTTTAATTTACTGAAGTATTTATTAAATGCCTTTGTAGAAATAAAAAAAAACTATTTAGTTTTCATTATTCCTTCTTGTATCTGTCTGTGTGTTTGTGCTGGATGTACTCTGCATGTTGTTGTTTTTTGTGGGTTTTTTTTAAACGGTTGTAGGCCAAAGATCACTTGTCTGGATTTCAAGAAGAGCAAACTGACACTTGTGGTAGTGGAGGATGATGAACAGGTAAAGTACACACACTCATTCTGTCAGTCAGTCACAACCAACATAAGCATGTGTGTCCATGAAGTGCAAAATATTGGATACTTAAAAACTTTAAATTGGTACTTGTAAGATTAACTGACCCCACACTGCACCTGTCCTCCTATAAAAAGGAAACAATTGAACAAGTAACTGTGCTCTTTAAAGGGACAGTTCACCCCAAATCAAAAATAGATATTTTTCCTCTTGCCTGTAGTGCTATTTATCCATCTAGATTCGGTGGTTCTAGTTCCAATATGTTCGAGAGAAGGAAGACACCTCTACAGCCGATATCTCCAAAAATCTGCAATTCACACTAAAACAACCTAGATGGATAAATAGCACTACAGGTAAGAGGAAAAATATCTATTTTTGATTTGGGGGTGAACTGTCCCTTTAAGTAGTAAGTCACTTAAATTGTACTAATAAGAAATATACAGTACCTCTGAAAACCTGTGTTTGAAGTGGTGCCTGTGTCCATAAAGAGCTTGGTTCCAAATCAAAATGAAATGATTGAAAAGACTTAGTATTGTTCTACCCAGAGGCTATTGTATATGAGAGAGTCTGTTTATGTCAATTGCCGAGGTCTGTGAGTGAGGTTAATAAGAAGCCCACCCCCTCTGGTATTTCTGGTATGCACCATTCTCCTCCACACGCTCAGAGAGTTCTCCCCTCCCAACTCTGTCCTAAACAGTTACATACTGTATGCTAGTCCTGTAACCACAGGGATTTACTGTATATACTTTACATATATACTTAAATCTCTATCAAGATGCTTGTTTGTCAGCCTGAGCACCACAGATAAAACCAAAAGAGAGATAACTGTCTTTAATTCATGTCAGGGCCCATTGCATTGAAAACTGAGGACTGGCAAAGTGAAATAGTCACATCTCCTTGTCAAACAAAATTTCTAATAATAGGTTATTAATTGGAGGCTTTGCATCAGCTCAACTGTCAGTGCTCTCTGGACATGAGGCTATGTATCGATCTTGGATTCTTTGTGTGGTTTTTGTTCCTTTTTTGGTGAGATCGTCAATGGTGCTTTTTGGGAAGGACATTTTTAATACCTGTGTTTTGGTGGAATGTGGAATACCAGAAGTACACCTGAAAACCAATGAAAATAGGCAAACAAATGAAAGAACACCAAAGAATCTGACTGTCACTGGAATGGCTCCAGTGAAGTCAGATTAATCAGATTAATGAGGCAGCATCTGCACACACTGTAGTGCAGATTCACATTCAAGTCTCCTTCCTCAAGCAACAACTAGCACATGAGCTTTGTTTCTGTGAAAATATGTTGGCTAGGCCTGAAGGACTTTCAAATTACAAAGTGTTGAATTTGATCTTCAAGGTTCAAACTAATTTCTTTGTCCTTGTACAGCACTGGGTTGCACAATGAAATGAAAGTTTGTAGTCCTCTTCATGCTACGCACAAACCACATGCACACATAATTAAATGTAAAATAGGATAAAAATGAATAAAATAGAAAAACATACTAGAGGTAAACTAATTAATCGGTGCTGACAGGACGTTTTACAATGTATCTGTATCTGCAGAATTTGGTGCCGATAGTGGCCGGTGGCTGTACAGCCTCAACCAGTCAACTTGTCAACTGGATTATCTGGATACCGGATATAGATTGCATATACACATATTCACCCAGGAAATAGTTCTGCATTTTTTAAATTTGTGTCTGGGTGAATGTAAACAACAGCAACTAGATGGTGATGATAGTACTGTATGGTCGGCATCAATCATCACATTACAATTTCAACATCTGGGAAATATTGTCCATCAACTTTTGACTGCGTTTGAGCACCAATCATCAGTGATGTAAACACAGAGTCCACCTCCCCTCGTCCTGCCACTCCGGCACCTTGTTGTGGTGGAGACAGGTCTCTGTAAGATGTGGACACAACAGTCTCTGATTATCCGTTGCTTGGCCAGTCTGAGTCCTATTTCATCCGTTTCATTTTCTAAAATTACTGGAAGTTAGCTAGGAGCAGCATGGCTCCCATCCTTGTAAAACCACAAACACTGTGCCATAGTTGCAGGTGCTGTTCTGACTGGAGATGCCCACTTTGTATGTTCATTAAGTATGTGTGTATGTTGCTCTGCTGTGAACTTATCCTCTAACTTTACACCTATCCTCCATAGGGCAAAGAGCAGGAGCACACGTTTGTCTTCAGGATGGACCACCCCAAGGCCTGTAAGCACCTCTGGAAGTGTGCTGTGGAACACCATGCTTTCTTTAGGCTGAGAGGGCCAGTACAGAAGAACTCTGCACGCTCTGGATTCATACGCATGGGATCACGCTTCAGATACAGGTAAGAGATGGATGTACTCGGAGTTAAAAAAGTTAAGGGTGCTTTTGAATGAGCCACTTTTTCCTTCTAGGCTAAGTGGATTGGTATAGAAAGGTTGCAATATCCTTAATACCAAATACACAGAGCTTAAAGTTGTCCAGTTATTTTAGATTCACAAAACTGCAAAGCCCGTAGATACAGTAACAGCATTTCACAGTGTTTTCCACCCACTAATCAACAGGAACAAAATGATATCAAAGTAATTATTTTTTTATTTTTTTATTAATTACAAATATAAAACATATAAACTGAATGCCTCTTTAATATAACATACCTAACACATAACATACCTAACCTAACTAATTGCTTTCTCAAGTCACATAATAAATGGGATCATGAACAAATTTAAGCAGGCAACTTGTGAAAAGCAATTTTACTACATGTGTATCTGAAAGGTTTAACCAGTGGTTGGTTCACTTTCTGTATCAAAAAATGGTCAGCATGAGCACTGTGTGTTGTGGACTGCACATCCCAAGCACCCGTGACTTCTAGCTGAAAGACAAATGGAACAAATGTAGCTGGACTTGCTTTAAAAAGATTTCAAAAGTCATGTGTTTGTTTCTGTACCATGTGTTGGAACATAACAACAAAGATGATTCTAGTTTGACATACAGTATCATTTTCTGTACCTACAAAAAATCCTATGTTTGTACATCCAGATACTTGCAGTGATACCAATCAGGCACTCAGTGTCCACATACCACAATAGCTAGCTAGTTCCCTTCTGTGTGAGTTTAAACATTACCCAGTTGTATAAGCATTGGCAGTAGTGTTGGTTTAACACAGAGGTTACAGGGTTTGTTTTTAATAGAATTTTACCGCTTGGATGGATCCAGAGTTCAGCAAGGGTCATCACTGTGCCTTTTGTTTTGGGACAATGAGATTTATCCAAGATTAATTAGAAAAAGTTATCTGTTGTATTTATTGGTTGGCTTACTTTGGTTAAGGTTACCATTGAGTAAAGCAAACAGAAGTCCTTGTAACTGTAAATATGTTTGTGATTGTTTGTGTGACCAGTGGAAAGACAGAGTATCAGACAACCAAGGCCAATAAAGCACGGCGGTCAGCCTCATTTGAAAGAAGACCCAGTCGACGTTATTCCAGAAGAACCATGCAGAACAGAGGTGAGGACACTCAGAGTCACACACATCTGAATATACAGCCTATATATATATATTTACAATCAACATTAACACTTCAAATTTAAAATGCACAAATGCAGGTCCACATATACATAGTATATACACAGTATGACACATTAGCTTTCCATGCAGAAATGGAAATACCTTACATGACATAAAACAGCACACAATCATGCATTCTCAGAAGCATGTGCTTATATTTGGAATCTGAACATAACACTTACTGTGTGTTCTTTGTGTTTTTACAGGACCTTTCCATCCCCAGGAGTGAGTACACTGATACTTAAACAATGTGAATTAATCCATCGCCTGATGAAATAACTTTATCTGCCATCTTGTTGTTGTACAACTTTATTTAGGGTGATCACATCCACATCTCTTTATCTGTGTAGAAATTATGTCATTCTATTAATCAGTCATCAAAGCATCGCTGTTGTGTAATCAGGTTTACATTGTCTTATGGTCTTGTTTGATGAATGATGGAAAGGCTTGCACTGGAAATTGCTTCATCATATATCATATAAATGTATCTACGGTTATCAAGTGTTGTTGCTTCAAGTGCCGTGACTCACACTCTCTCTCTTAATTCATTCATAAGCCTTGACTGTAATCTTGTTACAGAGGTAGCCTTTTGTTATAGGATATGTGGGCGGGCCAAAGACATGATGTGGTAGTTTTAAGCCGTCATGGGACCAGTTGAATCAAAGTATTGTGATGACTAACCCTCCTGTGACTTTTCATCACACCTGATTGGACAGACCTACACTGTGACAATGCAGGTCCTTTCGAATCAACAAGACATTTGCAGTATTTAACACTGTGTTAAAAGGATGTAGCATTGCCACATTCAATAAAGGTTGGAGTTTGTGAATTGACTCCTGGATAACCTGGTAATCTTAAAATAACAAGAGCATAATGGAAAAAAAATATTGTCATATATTTAGCCAAATTGCAAATTGCTGCATTGCTCCAAAGTATGGTAAGTGTGTCACACAAACTACACAGACTTTAAGAACCCCTCATTTATTGTAGTGTTCAGATGACACTAAAAACCAGTTTACAGTATAGATCCATGTAAAGTATTAAGAATTCTTTAAAGGTGCTTGCCATTTGTTCTTTGAATAAAACCTCAATTTCTTTCTTTCCTCAGGGTTTTTTCCTCAGGCAATGGAGTCAGCTCCAGCAAAGACAACAAGGTGAGGAGCTAAAAGGCTGTGTATTTAAAATCCCTCCTCCATTATACAGCGAAACAAAAAGAGCAGTGAAAAGGGCTTACACAGGGTTTTAAAGTCAAAGAATAGACTCAAAGCATCAAGTAAGGATCAGACTGCTGCCATTTGTATGACTTGATACAGGTGGATAACATGAAACAGCTTGGAATCTTTTTGACAAAACTATCTGACAATGAAATAATTTTCATATTTCATTTTCTCAACATTCTGAATTCCTTACAATCTCATCCTTCTGAGTTCCGACCACTGTAACTCTACCATCCCCACTCTTTAACATATATTTTCTCTGTTTCTTCCCCCCTGCAGGTTTCTTCCAGTAGAGGTGCCCGGTCAGCCATGCCTGTGGTCAGCCCGGTAGCTGCTTCTGCCTGTGGACCCATGGAAATCGAAGCTCTACCCCGGAGTCCTGGGGGAGAAAAGAGGAGCTTGGTACCTGGGTAATTTGAATTTTCTCCGTTTTCTCAGTTATTTTGAATGGCAGCCTATTTTATTTATTTAAAAAAATTAAGGCTCACTTTACACTTTTGCAACCCTGAATAGGATAAGCACCTTATAAAATGGATGGACGGTTATTTTTAAGTGAAATGCTAATTACTATTTTAATATCCCAGTGCCTGCACAACTGCTCGGATATCACTGATGATCAGGGTAACAAGTCCAGGTTAGGGCAGACCGACTGTTCCCTGTTGGGTGCTGGATAGGGTTGGGAACCGAAACGCGGTTCCAAATTAGAACCGAATCCCAAATGCCGGGTACCCGTAAAAAACTTTTTAATTAAATTAATTTCGATTCTGCTTATCTGTTCCTAAAAGAGATATATTTTTATTTTTGCAAACAAAGGCTACAGTCTGCCAGGACCTTTTTATTCATCTGCCAGGACCTGTAGTAAACGGTCAAAAGTGTGGCTGTATTTCGTCAAAGAAAGCAACGACAAGGCAAAGTGCAGTAAATGTGGGACGTTGATTAGCTGCAAGTCGGGTTGCACTTCCAATCTGTTTAAACATTTAAGGCAGCACGGTATCGATTTGAAAGAGTGTAGAGTATTTGATGTCTTGCGGTTCCCGAGTGCGAGTGTGTCAGCCTGCTCAGCCAGCGCCAGCACCTCGCAAACACCTCCAGTCATCCCTCCAGTAGAGC
>JBBPCS010000053.1:202522-213236 GCA_037974645.1 Hollardia meadi | reverse complement strand
AGAGCGTAAAGATCTCGTTGGGTAATAGGGTACTATGAGCTCTTTAAGATATGATGGTGCCTGGCCATAAAAGGCTTGTGTATATGTTCTATGTTGTTGCATGAAGGGTACTACAAACTTTCATTTTTTTTGCAACCGATTGTTGCACAAGGACAAATAAATTACCTTGAATTACCTTGAAAAATTACCTTGAAAAATTACCTTGAATAATAAAAAAAGTTTTGTTTTTCTACTTAAACATTACAAGGGACAGACAGCAGGTTGTCCCATTGGCCTGAAATACACAGTTGCTACTGTTAGTCATTTAAAATCTAAATCTTTAAAGTGTGATTTCATGTAACGCTGAACAGCTCACAGAGTGAGAGGTTGCTCAGTGGGCAGATCGGGTTTGATCCAACACATATTGACAGGTATGTGTGGGCACGAGCCTTTGCAGTAAGGTAAAGTAGGCTGTGTGGGTGAGGACAGGGAAGTAAAAAACACAGGCATTCTGCTGCTGGTGCCAGCAACAACCCCTGCAACAGACAGACACACGCACGCATGCATGCACGCCCGCCCGCCCGCACGCACACACTTGTGCCACCTACCCAGATGAAAGCGTTGGCTCTGTGGCAGACCACTCTGTGGCTCCCTTGGAGGCCCTGTTGATGGCTATCGTTGCCATTTATAGGATAAGGAGTCAGCAGGAGGCATGCTAGTGTGTACTGTACAGCATGTTGTGCATGTTTTTGTGTTTGTGTGCCCCTCTGTTTCTGCAGCACATATTTTGCAGGTGTTTGTTTACTCATGTTCTATATCTGAAGAGGATGGGTGTATGAGTGTAGTACCTACTTGAAGGTTTTCAGTGAGACCTACCGTCACTCTGTGGCTGGATCTTCATAACTCTACACACACACACCCACACATGCCTGCTCACTGGCAATCTACTGAGGGGGGGAAACCGCAGCCTTGGATAGTTTAAGAGCCCTGATGTCAACAGCCACCTCTAAAAGCACAAGTGTTTGTGGCTGAGCAGCCGTTTTCAATAAGCCAAAGGCTACTGAATGGAAAGACTGATATCATCATAACAGAATGTGCTTTGCAGTAATGGTGACTGATGAAGTGTTTTACAAATGAATCAGAGGGACAAAAAAATAATACAACAGAAAGAAGCAGGCAAGGAAGACACTGATGATAATGTTTTGTAAGAGTGTTGAGAAACGAAGGAACGGGGGAAGAAAGATGAGATGTGATTTACAGCAAGACATGATGTCAGGGATCAATGGAGAAAATGAAGAAGAGAAGAGGAGGAAGAACAATAAATGCTGAAAATGTACAATCGGTACGGATAATAAAAACCGACAGGGAAGTAAAAGATGGAAATTCACGTGAGCCTTGCAGCTTGGTTGTTACTGTTTTATTTGGCAAAAATGTAGGGACAGTTGCCAGCACCTGGCAGACAGCCAAACAAATGAAACTCCAGAAATGAAAAAGCAATACTGAGCCTTATACTGAGATTAGATTTACAACAATTTTATTTGTACTGGTGCAGCGAGAAAGAAAAGCTTTTGTCTGGTGAAATGTAGTTTAATTTAGCAGCATGCAGTCGGTGAGTTTGGGACATTAGGAAAGCAGGGCACTGGAAGTTGCCAAGACCACATGAACAGATGAACAGCTCGCTCAACCAGACGCCCACCCAGTTGGTGGAAGTTAGAAAAAAAAAAAAACATGTAATGGATTTTATACAGCCAATAAAGGAGACATTTTGCACTTAGCCTACTTTGTTTTCGACAAATTGAAAAATAAGATTCAGTAAAAGGCTGTGCAGATTTAATTTGTAGCTCATCATTTTAAAAATGCTGTTCAGTGCCGTCCCCTCTATGCTGATATTGCTGCAGCTTCGTATGCTTAAAATGACATTTCATAAAATTAAAGTTTATCAATGAGAGGGAATTTTCTGGGTGCACGGATACCAAAGAGAAAGACGTGGAACAGGTGCGAAGTTGAGGTCAAACAATGCAGAAAGGGAGACACATTAAATAAATGTTTAACCAAATTATTTGCAAAACAAATAATTATTTCATCAAATGAAAATTAGGAAGTAAGTTGCAAACAAGGAAGGTATGGAAGGAAAGAGGAAAAGGAGAAATTGTACTGTATACATCAATTTGGTTGTCTTAGCTGAAGGCAATATATTTCATCTGCATTGCCAACAAGGTGGAAACAATGCAGAAAACCAAATCAGCTGTGCTTCTGTAAACCAACCAGTGTGGGACACAAATGCACACAGGAAAATTAATTCCTCAGGACGCGTGGAAGCTAAATTAAGGCCAGTTTTGAAGTATTTCATGCAAAGTTTTTGTTTTTACTTATTCGATTTTGTTAGGCATTATGCAAATTTTATATTTGTAGCTGACATTATATTAGAAAGAAGGGTTCATTATAGAGTAGCTCAATGGTTAATGCTATTGCCCAACAGCAAGAAGGCCCTGCATCCAGTGGCTTTCTGGGGCCTTTCTGTTGACGTTGCTCATACATGCACACAAACAGCCCAAGTCTCTTCAGCAGCTTTAACAGCTTTGTGCAGCAGATAAGTATCACTGCCTTCCAGTCAGTACCAGACTTTATAACCACATTTATAAGAGGAATGCCTGTTGGTTTATGAGGGAGCTGTGTGTGGTATAAAAGACACGAGCAGGAATGGAAAAAATATAAAGGCGGCTGAGAGAGGAGGAATAATACAACACCATCATAACTTCTAAACTTATCAAAGCTAAAGATGACCAATGGGACTAAGTCTAATGGCATTACTAGTGCTTTTTTTTTAAATGTTTTTTTTTTTTTACTAAAGATATCAAGTCTAAAGTGCTCATTAAACTAAAGGAGTTCACACGTTGCTCATTAGGCTGATCACTACCAGATAAATCTCTCTGTTTTTCGCAGTATAGCAGAGTTTTTAAGCTGCTGTCTGTGGGGAAATTCCTCATCGGTAGTGATGCGCTTTAGTAAAGAGAAGTTATCAAAGTAAAAGATTATTAACATTTCATTTTTACCTGTTTTTTTTCCTTTTTTGTACCAATGCTTGGAAATTTACAAAATATTGTCTAAAACTTGTCATTATATGGGTAAGCCTGTGTGTGTGTGTGTGTGTGTGTGTGTGTGTGTGTGTGTGTGTGTGTGTGTGTGTGTGTGTGTGTGTGAGTGTTAAAATCTGTGTTAGTAGGTTACATTCTCATCAAAGGCCAACCACAGGAGACCTGTCTGAAGTGTGTGTATGCCACTGCAGACTAACATTCACACTGGTACAAGTGTGTTAAACTGCATTCAGGATCTGGAAATATAAGCACAAAAAAAAAAATACTGCTATTGCTAGCTGGGATGGCACATCATTACATGAATCATGTATTCGGTCATTGTAAAATGTTACACAGAGAGAGCTGAACACTGAACCCAACTGAACCATACAGATTAAATGAGAAAATTTCTTTTTTTTTCTCCCACAAATGTTCTGAGACATTAATCCATTGTGTGTTTTATGATTATTTTATGATATCGCCTAAAAAGTTTGATAGTTTCTGCAATATCTTTATGATATTCATTTTTATATGCTGTGACAATACAGAATCTGTCCAGGTTTTAGCTGGGCGTGGGCACTTTACACATCAACACCGCCACCACCGTCTCTTATTACTCTGATGAAGACATGCTTTATGGTGGGATGTTAGTTGCTGCACCTTCTGCTTGTCGTTCTGTCGGTTAAAGCACTGGTTTGAGCTTTAGTATAGGCTGAAGTGTGCAGACATTTTGATGCCTCTCTTCCTGCACACATACACATCTGTGTGTACAGTTGTGTGTTTTAATGTCAGTGAAGGCGTGAGAACCGGGTCAGCCTCCTGAGGAGACAAGTAACAGTGAGAGGAAGAAGCGATGGATAAATAAGGGCAGGAGTAATGAGAAAGAAGAAGAAAGAGGTGAAGAAATGCTGATGCAGAGAAATCGCTATCTCTATGAGCTAATTAGGGGGCGAAAACCAAATTAGCATTGCATTGTACACAGTTACAGCTGAATAAGAAGCATTGTAAAGTGGGGCAGAGGGTCAGAGATGTGGGTCAATACATTTATTTGGGCCTTGGGAAGAAAAAAAAGTTCTCTCATTTTGAGTCCTTATTGCGGTTTTAGCAGAGTGAGTGTCATGTCTAACAGTAAGCTAGTTATCCCAAAATGTCATCATTCTTGTTCCATCATTACGCTCGCTTTCTTACTTACAAGATAAATTAGTTGAGTGGGCGACAAATTTCCTCTTTGTCATCTTCCAGCTAATCTGCACCAGGCTGGGGGCTTTTGGTTTGTGTGTTTTCATGGGTCAGTGTTAATTAGGAGCAAGCTTTCACGGCTTGATTAAATGAAGAGAATCTTGGATCCTTCATGCTTTGGCCTCTCATGGGCACAAACGCCAGAACACCCCTGAGACAGACTGAGAGAGAGAGAGAGAGAGAGATGGACTGAGATGAGTGAGTGAATGCGAGTAGCGAAAAGTGAAAATAAAGGAAAGAAGGGTGAAAAAGAAAGGGTTTACCATTTAGTTTTGAATATGTGACACTGCTATCATCACCATCCATCCAATAGTTGTTGAGACATTTTAGTCTTGAAATGCTGTGGTGGCAGAAGAGGTGAAATCAAGGAATTCAGCAAATTCAATGGGATCCATCCTTTGGGGATCATGAATGTCTGCATCATATTTCATGGCCATCCCTCCAATGGTTGTTGAGAAATTTCAGTGTAGACAAATGATGACCTGACAAACCAATCAAAAATTTCCATACTAGAGCCATGTATGTTGTTTTATGTGATTTTCAAATATTTATGAAAACATTAGTCTTTGCTTGTTGTACTTTTTTCACATTTCTTTCTTTTTAGGACTTCAGAAAATACATTCTGAACTGTCAATGTTGCAAGACCTTGTTTCCCGTGAACTGTGATCAGTGTCTTCCTTCAGTACGAAATAAAACAACTCATATATGTGTGAATGTTAAATCCAGATATAAACTTGTTTAAATCCATCCTCTCCTTTCATAAAAGCTTTTTTTGTGTATGTAATTCAGTTAAAAACTTTGAATGATAAACCTTTAACAAAATCTCTCAAGTACTGAGGGCCTGTTCGGAGATCAATTAGTAACAGTTAATTTGTACTAGCACTTACACTTAAAGGAACAGTTTAACCAAAAATGAAAAAAAATTCTATCATTATTCTGTCATGATTTACTCCGCACCCAAGGGAAAGTCGAGTGAAATTTCGTAGTCCGCAAATCATTTCAATCATAAAATAATAGCTATTCCGACATGATTCGAGTCTCTGCAAGCAAAAGACACTATTTACACCCTTTTCAAAGCTGAACTCTTCACTGTAGCCACTAAGCTAAAGGCGTTAGCTCGCACTCCATCTGAAGTGGGTGCATGACCTCCAGCATGCCTTTATTCAAAGTTTAGTTTCATAAGCGCTGGCTGATACATTTCCAACTGACTTCTTAATTGTTTCATGTCAAGTCACCGTCACTTTTTTGATCATTTGAACTAATGCTATATCTTTTAAAAGATGAGGGGTTTTAGTCATTGGACTTCTGGAGCTTTTTGGAGAAACAAACTGGGCTAATGATAGCCGCACAGCTCAGTTTGCAGCCCCCCCACCATGTCATGGTGAGACACTGATCTTTACCATAAAATTGCTTGATTCGCCCTCATCGGCATGGGGGTGAGTAGATTGTTCATTTGTGGGTGAACTGTCACCTAAAGCAAACACAATCACATTACATCCTTAACAACACAAAACACCCAGGACCAAATCACTTGTTATTTAGCCTTTATTAAATAATAATAATAATAACATTAAAAAAAGAAATTTTTCTGTACAAAGTCTACAAACAACAGTTTGAGTTATCTGGCCAGTGCCGTAGGTGTGTGTGTGTGTATGTCTTAATGTAGTGTGCATTTGTGTGTGTGTGTGTGTGTGTCGCTGTGTGCATATATCCATCGAGACAGAAGAGGTAATACTTTAGTTCGACTTTAGAGTTAAAGTCAATCAGGAGAGAGAGAGAATAGGTGAGGTGTGTTTGTTTCTGTATGATTGTGTGTTAAGTGTGTGTGTTACGATGTACTCGCTCGTCAGTGCTTTCTGTTCCATGTGTGTGTGAGTGTGTGAGAGAGAGATAGAGGCATAATGAGGGAGCTCCAAGGCACTTGGAAAACAGTCCAATGAAAATGCAGTTAGATGGACAGAAAGCCCTCCATCTCTCTCTCCATTGTCCCCCCCCCCCCCCCATCTCTCCTCTGACCTTCTTCGACACCTTTTATAATTCCCTTATTTTCTTATATTGCGTCACCTCAATAGGCCTCCTGGTTATACTCCTGCATGCCCTCCAACAGGGACATGTGAGAGAGAAAGACGAAAAGAGAGAATGGGGGCTCCAGGCAGAGATATAATAAGTGTGACATGTTTTTCTTCCCTTTTTTTTCTTCTTCCTCTCTTTCGCTCTCTCAATTTACGCCCCCAGAGGACGTCAACTTGACCCGGATATTTGGCTGATTCAGAGAATAACAAAAAGGACTTTCTGGGATTGACCTCCATCGGCTACGGCCAGGCAGAGTGAGAAAGAAAAATACAAATACAGACAGGGAGAAGACAACGTCTGGTCCTCCAATTATATATATTTTTTAAAGATTTCTGTCTGGGTCACTGACTTTCCCTCCCGATCTGTTTATTGTCTCTTTGTTTTTATCATTCTCTTTTTTACTCTCTCTCACCATCCACCTGTCCTGCAGAGGTGTTTACAAGCAGGGAATCACCTGTAATATCGCTCAACTCCAATAGTTTAGATAAAACCTTTCTATGTGAATCTTTTGACAGACTTTGATTGACGCTGTTGACAAGTCAATCAAATGTTCCCGCAGCTTGAACAGTCTGCAGTCCAACTTCATCATCTGCAGATGATGTCGATGAATGCAACGACTGTCTGCTGCCATGTTACATGCCCATAATTCAGCAGTCTACAGCAATTTCCATTCATATGCATATGCTTGTACTTGGCCATAACCATAAAAACTCACATGATGTTTTAATTTCCACAAATGTATATGGCAGGAAAAACATCTGAACAAAGCTGCAGATATTTTTGAAATACGCTTGTTGTTGATATGTTGATAAAAAAAGCATTCTGAGAGGCATTAAAGGTACCCTGTGGAGTTTTCTTGTAAACATAAAAAGTGATATTTACATTCGTCATTTCTCACTAAAACTCATTGTGTTAATCTTTGAGGTCTAACCAAATTGTCGATTGCATTTCCTTCCTCATAAAACATTTGCAAAGCCTCTTTTCCCTAATGATTTAAAATCCTGCACTGATTACGTGCCATGTTTACTAGCTTGCAGTCTTCCTGTGTGCGTGCATGAGATACAAACAAAACGTGACCCCCACTTGTAAAACCATTACTCCAGAGTGGTCAAAAGCTCCACAGGGTGCCTATTCCTATTTAGCTGAAGCCAAATATGAAGCAAATGAATGTAATTCTTGAGTAAATCAGTAAATTTTTTATAAGCTGAGTATAAACATGACTAGTTTTTGTTAGGATGTTCAGACATTAACTTCAGCTGCATGTAAACACACCCACTATATTTTTTCTGTCCTCTCTTTCTTCCTGTCTTTCTATTTTTCTGTGTAAGTGTTTGTGTGCGTGTGTGTATGTGTGCCTCCTCCTCTTCATCAGTCTCTCCAGCAGCACTGGCCCTCCTCGATGGCTGTCCTCCGATACAGCGTATACTGTAGTTAGCTTAAGGCTCGATTGTGTGTCCAAGAAAGTCAACGGTAAGATTTCCGTTCTCCTTTAGTCATTCCTCCTCCTTCCATTCCGGAGCGTCCTTCATTCAGGGAGTGGCGCTAAGAGCGGTGGGTAAAAGGCAGGACGATTTAGTACTCTCAGTCCGTTCTCCACCCGGCCTCTTTTAACACTTGTTCAGACCCCCCGTGCACATAATACGGCTCTTTGGCAATCCATAGGTTGCAAAAAAACAATCACTGACATTTTGTTCACACAGTGTCTGTCCATCATTTAGTCTGAGAAGCAAAAAAAATATAGATATATACCAAAGACAAACCCTAGAATACTGAATCTAAAGCACGACTCCATAACAGCATGTTAGATTTAGATAAACCTCTGATTCTCTGTCTTCCAACTCCATTCACCTTTCCTCTATTCTCTGTAAAGCATTATAATCTGTAATGGAAAATGTGCCAAAATAGAAAAGGACTGAAGTAACAGTTAAGACCATGGAGTCCAACACAATGCTAAAGAAAGTCTAAAAATGGCGTAAGAGCTCTACAGGGCGGCTACGAACTGAAGCTGGCTTTTCTTTACCTTTTTTCCCCCAAATAGACACAAGTCTAAAACAAAACAAAAACGGTCACCATTACTCTTCTATGCCACTGGTTTCACAAAGCGCAGACCAAGGGCAGACAAAGGAGCGAGCGAGCGCCATACGGCAGGCTAATGGACGTTTGAAACTCACAGAACTCATATCTAAAACTTTCAGAAACAAACAAAAAGAAAAAAAAGGTCCTTCTTTCATCCTCTTTTTCCTTCCTCGCCTTTACAAATCTAGATTCATTTGAGTTGATATCTTTTAAACTTCTTTACGGAGGGATAGGCATTCGCTTGATATGTGTTGATTTCAGTCAAAAGTACCCACGTTAAATGGTCCACTGGTGCGGAAGTGAACAGTCAGAAGCTGCAACCTTTTGATTTCTGCGTGCCATCTCTCTTGGCCACATTCAAATACAAGCTAATGAGGGCAAATGCCCTGCAAAGTACCAGTCATGGGTACATGTTAATGAAATTGTCTTCTTCATTAAGAATCCCATTACCAACATTTTAACCAAACACCCAAGACTGTGCCGTCATTTGTGGTCCAAATGTCCAGATTGTCATGGGTGCTGTAGTCCATCTCCGGCCTTTCTAGCTTCATTCCAGTGGATGGTGGGTTATATTCTATGGTAGATCTGTCATTCATATTCATTTATTCATTCCTTCATTCATTCACAGGCTTTTTTGAATCGAGCAGGCTCTCTCCTGCAGGCGGAGGAGATATGGTACTGTAGGTAGGGGAGACTGGGGTCGGGTGTTCCCTAG
Source organism: Hollardia meadi (assembly GCA_037974645.1). NCBI lineage: Eukaryota > Metazoa > Chordata > Actinopteri > Tetraodontiformes > Triacanthodidae > Hollardia > Hollardia meadi. Next base: position 204,080 of record JBBPCS010000053.1, on the reverse strand, counting down.
TTTAGGCCTCATAGCATGTGGGAGAGATCAAGGTCACAAGTTCCCACTGGCACTCAAATAGGTGGGGAAACTTTTGGTTGAAAGTTACCCCTTTGGACATCAGAGCATGATATAAGGTAGGGGTCACTGGGGATTGAAGAAACAGATAGTGCTTCATTTTCTTTGTCCAAACTGAGAACAAAATTACTTTTGGAGGGGATCGCGGGACGTGTTTTTCCCCAGAGTTCTCCTCCTTCTCCTCATGCCTCTGAGCAGCACCTCTGCTGGTTTATCTTCACCTTATGCTTAATCCCGTCGTACAACTCAAAGTTGTAGTTCTCCAGCGTTGTGGAGGAGCGCGACGAAAGCCCACTGTAGGAGCAGGTGCAGTAGAGGAGCAGTCCGGCGCAAACCGCACCCAGCAGGACGCCTAGAGAGCTCATCACGATGATGGTGAGGAGGATGGGGTCCAGCGTGTACAGCCAGGCATTGTCCTTGTCCTTCTCTGACACCAGGGTGACGGAGGGGGGGTCCACATCAGAGGAGGAAGGGGTGGAAAAGGGGGACGGCCACCCTGGGAAGACATACCCTGTAGAGAAAACAGGGAGCTTTAGAAAAACGTTAAGTGATGACAAAATACTCAAGTCAAAGAACCATATAGTAGCTGTGGTTCTGAACGTGTTTGTACAAATCACATAGACCACACACCATGTTTGTCTTTTGTATAGTATGAGAACCAATTAGCAGGCTTTTGAAAGGTGTGAAATCCATAACTGTTCAAGATCAAGTCTGCAAACATTCTTGCCAGTTGCATTATAACTGTATGGCACAACAGTTCAGGCACAGATTGATTTGTAAAGTTCACAAGATTGTGTTTACAACCATAATGTAACTTGTAACCTGTAAAAACAGATTGATGGTGATGGACGACACAACTCAACGAATTTCAAGAGTCTGCTAATTTGAGAAATGATGTAGACTGAGAGAAAAGAATAGAAAAATACGTCGGGAAGTCTCAAACAGTAGAGCATGCATTCAAAAATGATTTGCAAAAGTTTGAAATGTGGCCATACCAGAGCAAATCAGCAAAAAACCCTTGAGTGTACCGGACTAAGGAAATATTTTATTTTTATTGCCTCTAGATTAAAATTTTCATGAACATGAAATGAAATGTGGCCTTTCTTCTTTCAAAAGTCACGAGGACAGTCAGTCAAGCTCTAAGGAAATTAATTTAAATGTATCAGAGGCAAAAGTCCCACATTATGGCGGATACATTCAAGAACATCTGTTAACGCATAACCACAGTTGTTGTTGACTTCAAAAATGTGAAAATAAATCAAATGAAGTCACTGTAAAGGTGCTCCCTTGTGTGTTCTGTGTGTGTGTTGTGAAATTGGTGGTGTGCACATCTAGATGGCATAAGCAATCATGCTAATCCACTTAATGAATGTATACACATGAGCAAGCCAATCCACAATTAAGTAGTGCATTTAGAGTGTTTTATGGAAGCACACACACACACACACACACACACACACACACACACACACACACACACACACACACACACACACACACA
>JBBPCS010000053.1:192342-202422 GCA_037974645.1 Hollardia meadi | reverse complement strand
CACACACACACACACACACACACACACACACACACACACACACACACACACACACACACACACACACACACTCACTAGGAAGCAGTAAACAGACAGCAAACAGGCTTGTTTAGTGAGGAAAAGGCTGAGTACTCTTCTTGTATGTGTCAAGGGGCTGGGAGAAACAAGGGATAGTAACACATACATGTGGGCATGCGCACGCATACGCACACGCACACACGCGCGCACACACACACACACACACACACACACAAGGAAGTAAACAGTGATTGTAACAGACAGATGTTTTCTAGGTGCCCAGGAGGAAGCTGTCTGTCTCACTTTGTCTACCACAGGACATGAAAGAGGAGGAGAGGAAACACACACCAAGATGCCATACATGTCTGTCACTGTAGCCACGGGCTTTCTTCTTGTGAATCACAAGTAAAGCGGAGAGCCACAAGCATGCCTCTGCTTCAAGAGCCGTTTCACTATTCTTTGGGTGAGACTTGTAAAACAGCCAGTATAGCCTCAGGCTGAGGGGAGAGGAGAGGAGAGTGGGAGAGAGGAGAGGAGAAGAAGAATTCAAAGCTCACCTTCATCAATGGGCGGCTTGTGGTTGAAAACAGGATCTTTTTCGAAATCCATAGGCCTGGGATCTGTTGAAAAGACAGAGAATAGCAGTAATCTCAACCATCCAGCCCACAACATGTTGTTGATAACATCACTCCATCTCTTATGTTGTAGCACACAAGCTACCTTTGTAGATGAGTATCAAACTACACAAACAGTTTGAGTGTTTAGACTTTCTGAAGAGATCAGACGAGAGATCTCCTGTAAACTAGTTTGTTCTGTGCTCAGTCTAACAACATCTGCGGTTACTAAACATTTCACAGAGACTACCTGCATAAAGTCAGCGAGTTTTTAATTATGTGATAAGCATTATTGATCTTTTTGCTTACAATTGAAAATAGAGATTCTAATAGATTGAGAGAATGAGTAGAAAGATAAGACTCAACTGTGAAAAAAAGGCACACAAAACTGTTTCATAGAAAAATATCACTTTTATTACCTTTACATTCCCCGCAATGTATTTTCTTTTCATTCCAAGACCATGAAATTCAACAAGCTAAAATACCACATTATATTTCTGAGGCAGGCTGAAGTGCAAGGCTTTGATGGGTTTGGAAACTCAATTCTGCTTCAATTCAGTTTTATTCAAGAAAATTGATATTATAATCCTCAGAAGAAAAAGAAAATCGAGCAGTATCTGGGCATCTGATAATCATTTATTGCTGTGGCAAAGGAACCAAAAAGGCATTATGAAGCGAAACTGTAATAGATGTGCAAAAGACAAGAGGTGAAAAACTAATTTAGGAGATATGAAAAAAGATACAGCCTCATTTCCTTTGTTAGATAAGGTTATTTTTCTATGAGACAATTTTAACATCCAGATGATACCTTCTAAAAAGAGTCTTTATCAACTTCCAGTACTCTTCAGTCTGTAAATAATAGTAGGGTAAGAGATTAATACTTTTAAATAAGGCCTCCTTGCTGTGAAATGAAAATATTTGCTCATGGATTAAATATGAGGCAATTTCCTTGAAGTTTAAGAGGTGACTAAAATTTTTAATTATTTAAAATTGACACAAAACTGACTTCCAAACCCGATCATATAACAAACAAAAGAAATGGACTCAATTAAAATGTTAGCAACCAACAATTCCTTTGCTAAATTGTGTATATTCATTCTCAGATGTTTGGCTGGTGAGAATTTGCTCATTTAATTGCTTGATTGCGAGTATCGGCGCCTCTGTTGGCTTGTCTCGAGTTCAATATTCAATTTGCTTGAAGTGCAGGACAGTGAGATCCAGCGCGAGTCAGAAAGACAATCATAAAGTCAAGGTTTGTCCTTCACAGAGGCAGAGAAAGTGCAGTAAAGATAACAGCGGTGTGGCTGAAGCCAGGGACAAACGTCTAACCACTTCAAGACTGGTTTTATTCAGTTTGAGTGGCTCTAAACTAGTCACAGTTTGAACTGAAAGTAATTCAAGTTCATCCCTTGCTGAGGCCATGTTACAGAACGATCAGGAAAAAAAAATCTTCTCAGTTAATAATAATCCTCAGTCTTCAGAAAAAGAAATCAAAGAACAACAACAACAACAACAACATATTTGCTTCATTTGATAAAAATGACATCATTAAGGTAGATTTTCCAAAAACTCAACATGTGATTGTACCTTACCCCTAAAGTGTGTGACTTCACATCAACAAACATGGGGGCTAAAAGTGTAAAGTGTGAGTGAAATGTAGGCAATCAAAAATATCTGTCCAATCAGACAGACATCTCAAAACATGCACGCTTGGAAAACTCCAGAGTGACCTGCAGATTATGAACATGACTTAAAGTATTATTGACAGAAGTTGTCCGACTAAATAGTAACAGAAGGCAGTTAGCCATGAAACAATGGACGCAGGTCTGCCAAGCTGAATATGGCTGATTCCAGTAGTCACACTGTGAATTAGAATATTTTATGGAGGTCATACTGAAATGTACCCTTCGTGTGAGAATACACTTCGTACACACACACATGAAAGCATCTAATCAGGCTTCTCTTCCATCTCCTGATTGTGTAAATGTGTAATCTCACATACCCTTCTTCTTTCTCACACTCAACTGAAATCACTACAGGCCTCGACAAAACATTAAATCACTAACAGAGAGATAGAAAAAGAAGCCGGATGAAAAAATAAAAATAAAAATAACGCAAACACTCATTGGACGACTGTTGAACAATTTCTAATGATCCTGCCTTAAAGCCCTCGGGCTGGGATCTTGAGAAGGATCATCGTTCGGATCTGAAGGAGATTAAAACTCCCCGTAGCCCCATTTTATCTCCACTGTCCAATTAACAAAGGGAAGAATAAAAAGGGGGCTTTTTATACAGGCAAAGACATGGGTGGCTCTTTGGCACAATGCGCTGTTCCAGTGGGGGCCTGAGGACCTGATAGAGTGCTTTCACTTGTAATATTTCTCCAGGACACAGAGGAGGAGCAGGAGGCAGAAAGAAAAAGAAAAAAAATCGAGATGGCCTGATGGCTAGAAGTGCTTACCGCAGGGTTTTTACGAACGTGATCAGCTCCATTAACTAATTAGAAATATTAAAGGGCTTCAAAGTGGTCCGTGATGGAGAAGGGAGAAGTGAGGGAAGGTTGATTTAAAAGAGCTGCCAGCACATTTTCCAAATCTAGCAAAAAGTTTGACGGAGTGAGAGGATGCAAGAAAGAAGCGCAATGGCAGCACAACATAAATACAGTCATATTTCATTTCTCTGTTTGAATTTCGGACCCACGTCGATTGGGCCAGAGCCCCGGGCTGCCAGCAGGAGTCATATATTGTGTAAATCATGCACAAGTCGATTGAAATGGGAGGGAGGGGGAATGGATACGTAAGCACAAAAAAAAAAAAAAACCGCAACTCAAATACTTGTTGACTAAAACCACATTTCATGAGCCACAATTTGATGAAATAAGTCAGTATGGAGAGCTGCAGAGTAGACTGTATTTGAAACATGCATGAAACGAAGATGTGATTTCTTTGCTAACACAGGTTTATGTTTGTTAGATGATGTGTGTGACTGTGTGCGTGCTTATAATGTGTGTCTCCATCACACTCTGTATTCTGCCAAAAGACTTCTTTTATCTGCTTTTGTGTTTGAAACAACTTGCCCTCCTCCTTCAATCCTCTCCCTCCTTCAATCCGAAACCCCAACCTGCCTCCCTGTTAGTCCTCCTCTTAGAGTGAGAGAAAAATCTATCTTTAGAAAGTATAGAGAGCAGTTTTTCTTTCACTTCTTTCATCTTCCTCCATCTCTGGGCGCATTCTTTGGAGGGAAAGGGGCCTCGCTTAATGGGCCCTTCTCCTCGGAGAGATTTTGCTCTCCTCCATTTCTGCCTCTCATTTTCTCTCCTGTGTTTTTTACAGGGAGGATTTCTGATGAAGGGAAGGAGTAGAATAGGAACAAGCGGGTTTTGATAAAAAAAAAAAAAGGCTGGGGATTTAGGCATGAACAAAATGATGTGTGTGTGTATCATCTAGATATTTTTACATAACATATTGATTTACTTCCATTTTATATCCTTGTCTTATTTGGATGCTTTAAATTAGGGACAAAGATTTGCTGTTGCCATCAAATGAAATCAAGAAAAGTATTTAAGATCATCTCAGTGAACACAATCAACATGACTGTCGCCCTATAACAGTCAGTGATTATAAAAAAATAAACATTGTGTGTATAACTATTATACATCATCACATGTAGGCATACTGTAACATGTGATTACAAAGAAAATAATGGTATTTAATTCACAAACAGTACATTACTCAACTTATTTTTTATATTACAATTTATAGTAAATGTAAGAAATTCAGAGCCTTCAATAAATGATTGTTAAGAAGCAGAAAAGGTGCTCATGTTACCCTCGATATCGCAAAATAACGTCTAATACCAAGTTCAAAAAGGCGTCATGTCACATTTGTATGGTTGACTTGCAAATCCCTTCAACGTGGGAAAATATGAAAGAAATCAATGCCAGAGCAGGAAAACTGTGTGAGGGGTGTGACAGTAGTGCTGCACTGGAATCAGTCTCTTTTGACGGATAACGGTGAATGAAATGATCAAAGGAACTGACCGGTGATCCCGGATCAGTGCTTTTCTAAATCAAGAAGCTCTGTCTCACAGCACACGTTTGTTCTCACCTGTGGAACAGAAGCGAAAACCGGCTGTAGCTGAGTGGACCCCAGTTTCAGGCTACCGGGCTACTATGCAAAACATTCTGTCATCCACAAAGAAAAGATTTAACTGATGTAAAGATTTGAACTTGCACAGACTTTAAAGAAAAGTATAACTGCAGCTTTAGAATGCATATAATATTTGGATTTGTTTCATTCACCCGGTTAAATGTGTGCAGGTCGTACAAAGATATATGTAGATGATTAACAGACACAGGCATTGTATAGAGTCCACTGTAATTTGATACTGAGGCACTACCTCATTCCAGAGGTGAAGAGGTAATAGTTTTATAGCGCATTTAAAAAAAAAGGCATATCAGGATGAAAGGAAAAAAAGTTTCAAAGTGTCCGTGCATACTGTATGTGTTAGACCTCTGAGCCTTTTTGTGTCTTTTGATGCCGTGAGCTTGTTTGTTTCTAGGTCTGCAGGATACGATGTAAGCTGTCTCATCCTATCTTTCCCTCGTATAAACCAGACAGAGAACAGCAAAACACTGATCCGTCTGCAGTCCACAGACCAAAGCAGCCAGTCGCAGTGGATGTGTGGCTGTCTGTCAGTCGCGGCTGGACAGGCAGCACTAATTCTTCCTACACCTCTTCCTTTTCTGTTCTTAATCTGTCTCTGTCACTCTCTCAAAGGCTAGTGGACGAGCAAACAGCAGCTTCATTCAGACCCAAAGGAAGAGCTTTCCCTCTTTATGCAGCACACATTGTGACTCCTATCTCCCCGTACCTGTGTGTACAGTAAATCCCTTCTCTGTCAGAGAGGGTATTTGGAGGCAGGCAGTGTCCAAGCTGCAAATCAGAGCAAAGCAGACAGACATATCCTTGTAGAAGAGGAGTTACAACACTGACATTGTACACTGCATGTACATGTGTTTTGTCCACAGTCTGTAAGACAGCCAACCTGTGTTGTACTTGTTATTCTGATCATAATCCATTTCATTTTCAGCTTGGGCTGCAGCTGAAGTACAATAACGTTGTCATCGGGCCCTCATCAGCCATCAGAATTGAAGTTCTTTCATCTGCTCTCCCTATGAAGATGTAAAGTTGAATGTCACGAGTTCATTCTCGTCACGAGTTCAGTTCCAGCCAAGAAGGAAGCTTAGCAGAGGTGCATCCTTATCGGTGAATTAGATCAGTCATGAGCAACGGGGACTGCAGTGTCTCGTGCATGTAGATTCTCATCAGTGAAGAGTGACGAAGATGCCGTTTACTGCAGTTCTCACGCCCGTTGATCGCTTTATTCAAACTCAAATTCAAATTCAAAAATTATATCATTCACATGTAGTCCAGTTGTTTTCATCACTGGGAATCGTAGCTGTCATCTTTCTCCAGTCTGATGGTGAGCATGGGTTCAAGACTTTGCCCAGTGCCTGGGTACAGGTGGTTTTGGTTGGGGCTGTGGACCAGATTATAGCTGAGGTTTTGGTTCTGGTAGCAGTTTTGGTGACCTTGCTGATTTGGATGCTGGCTGCTGTGGTACATCACTGAGTGATGATGATTGGTCTTCTTGGTCGCCCAGTGGTACCGATGGCAGCAAAGTATCACCACCACGGTCACAATGACCAGCAGCAAGAGGGCACCACCTCCTGCCAACACATAGTACCAGTAGACAGGGACAGGCTGCACCGCGACTGTGTCTACTGTGGGCTCCATCCCAGACATGGCACCCCCTGGAGGGCAGGAGGACACATTACTGGTTGGCACTATGAACGAGGGAGGCAGGCATGCAGACCGCATTGGAGAGCTATTGAGCATCTATTTGACCATTTGCTAAACCCCTCCCCTTGCCAGTGATTGTCAAATCATAGCTTAGCAGTCTTTGATTGAGCTTTGAATTTCTCCACATGCTGAATCAGGAAGGGGCTGTAGTAAGACCGATGCTAAGCTTTTAAAGAGTTTGGGGGTTGATTGCCTTCCAAAACTAAAAACATAGAAACACAAGTCTATGGATTGGTTGTTCATTTTCTCTATTGTAAGCTGCAATCCTTAGCATGTCCTGCTAAATAGCTTAAATCCTATAACAGTGAGAACTACTTACAAGGCCAAAGGGCTCATTATTTGTTAGCTACTTAAAACTAAACTAATAATTTAGTTTGTGGGGTTTTAAACAAGTGGCTAAGCTAAGCAAACCAAAGCAAACAGCGTTCTGTTAGAATTAATCAAGTCTGATATGTTTCTTAATCATAAGCCTACTTAGGGCCGTCTTTGACACAGATCATCAAATAGTTAAGATGGTGATTTTTTTTTTGTTCCCTAGGATGTGCAGCTTTAGCTTTTTAAGCAAAACATCATGTATGTAGCCATCAAGTTCATGTTTAAGCTCCCCTTTAAAATTATTCAGCTGCAGCTACATTAAAATTTTTACAAAAACTTTTTCAACAGACTCATGCTATCCAGTAACAGCTGATAAATCTGCCATTTCAGCTGGTAAAGTTGGTGACAGCAGACTAGAAATGAGAAGCCTCCTTTTTTTCTGATTCTAAAGTCTAACCCCCATTGTTTGAAAAATGTAAAAAGTATTTTGAGTGTTAAATCGGACATGGTTATTAATGTAAACTGCATACGTGTCGTTTTGAGAATGGAAAGCTTGACAGGCCTTGTAACAGTAACAAAGAGGTTTGGGACTTAGCGAATGGTCAATTACTGCAGCAGCGAGCTGAAACGATTGTGCCTTGCTGGTACTCAACTAAATATGTAAGATCAACAGCAGGCAAGAAACAGACCATCAGCATCCAGATTTAGCTCACTTTTCCAATATTTAAGCAACCAATTGCATCTAAAGTCTTCATTCTTAAAAAATAAAATGCTGATGCATGTACAGTATATGCTGTCATTGTGCTGATTTCACTCAGTATTTTCGGTTGATGCAAATGTCACAAGCAGTAGCTGCACATTGACACGCAAAGGCTCATGCCATGCGTTCAGATTCAGTCAGAGAATGCAAAGCCTTGATTATGCAGTGACTGGCTGATTTGGACAAAGGGCGGGGAGTGCAAAGTGCTTGTATCTGGTAGGATTCAGCTGCTTTTACCAGGGCGAAATCACACTGAAGGGAGTCGAGTGGAGGGAGAAAGAGAGAGAGAGGAAATCAGAGAGAAATTATGGGGTAGAGACAGGAAAAAAGAGAAGGCATTATTGGAAGACCGAATTTAGTGAAATAGAGAGGGGTGGGGGAGGGAGGGGAAGTGAAGGGAGAGAGCTAATCCTGCCATGATATCTTTAATCCTGCATTAAAGAGTTTGTCAGAAACTTCAATACTCTGTCAAGTTACTGTGAAAGAAAGCCACTGAGAGAGAGGTTGTGGAAGGAAGAGAGAGACAGAGAAGAAGAATGGGTGAACGGAAGAATGTGAGCAAGAAGAAAGGAATAAAGAAAGAGGAAAGAGAGCCAAGTGGAGACGAGAGAGAGGAGAGAACTAATGAAAGGACAAAGGAAGGAGAGGTGCAAAGAAAGACAGAAACTCAAGGAAACTAGTGGCTTAATTTTGTCTTTTTTTCTTTTCAGGTTCAGTCGTACTCTTTAAGGGTTTGAAATTGCCTTTGATTGTAAAGCTGCAGTCTGAGCAGCCTGCACGGAGAGCCTTCCCACCAGTGGGTTAAGACACAGATGAGCCTGCAAAATTTGACCGTTACTTTACTGCTCTTTTTATTTTTGGGGATCTGAACGGGGGAAAAAAGGGGAAGTTTATTCAAGAAGACCATTCCTAAAGTGAGCTTAAAAAAAAAAGAACCTTTCAAGGTTACTGGAATTTCTGAATCTCTAAATCATTCCAGGTCTTACACGTCAGCGGTGAGCATGGTTTTCTCTTGGTGCGGGGGGTCAGGGAGAAAGTTGCAGCGCAGCAAAGGAGGACTTGCACACAGAGAACAAAAAAAAGTTTCAGACTTGGTTGTGGATTTTTCCCTGTGCAGCCCTGTTATATATAAAATAGAAACATTTAAAAGAGCCAAGACCCAGGTCTGAATCTTTATATTTTGAAAGTGTAAATCCTCTTATTCGTCAAATTGAAAGCATAATTGGCCTCTTTTCTGTGTGTGTGTGTGTGTGTGTGTGTGTGTGTGTGTGTGGCATGATTGGTCAGTGAGAAGCCAGCCCTCGTTTGCCAGATGTCAAATGCCCCCTTGGTTGCCATGAATACGAAAACCCAACAGTGTGGCACACTGGTTCAAGTTACAGCACAATGAAGCTGACAATCTACTGTTAACTAAGGATCATGTTATCAGGCTATAATTAAAACAATACATTTTTACAAATAAACGAACATCCGTTACCTTCATGCCCTTACCAAAGGAGTTTACACTATGCTGATTAAATTGATCAGCGCCTGATAAACCTTTCTGTGTTTCACAGTATACTGGAGTTTTAAAACCAGTGTCAGTGACAGCGGTGCAGGCGTCAGTATGGGCTATGATCTACGGCAAAGAGGTATGTCAAAGCTTCTGGCGTCATTAGCACATCGACATGTGTTTGTGTAATTACTCTCACAGCCATAAGAGTATATATATTTTCAAACTCTATCTCCAGTTCTCTTCAAGTTTCCACATAATGTAAGATTTGGGGTTAATAGATTTATTTAATGTGATGTAATCTAAATTTTATTATTCTTTCTCTACTGGACAATTTTATAGAGTAAGCTTATTATCTTCACACTCGTAGCACCACCAGTCACTATATTCCTTACTGGGGATTAAGCATTTTTGATTCAAATAAATTCAATTTAAATTATCCTCCATTTAAGTCTTCATGCCTTAATCACTCAAAATCTAGTTTAACCTCCTTTCACCCACATGATGTTGTCAGAAACCACAGTTAATAGACCATAAATTAAGAGATAATTCTATATTTCTTATAATTCATTCAAGTCTTGAATAGTTCAATTATACTGTATCTGCTCACCCAAAGACAAACACTTGAGTCCTTATCTTGCTTTTCAAGAGGCACCCCAAAGGAAATTTAATCCTTCTTTCCGGGGCTCAGCCGCATGAAAACATGCATATGTTAGAACTGACACTGTTGTCATGCTGGGAGTCATATGATATCTGCTCAGGATCCAAATAATCCAAGAAACCTGCAAGGATTAGTTGAAATACTTAGCGCACCAGTCAGGTGATGACAGTTTTCTGAGGCCGACTCTTGGCTTTGACTATTTTTGGGTTTGGTAGTTATGTATTTATTGAATTGAACTGTGCTGAACAAAACCAAGTACTGCTCAAGTATCTGACAGTATTCAAGGAATGTGTTTGATCTATTCACACACACACACACACACACACACACACACACACACACACACACACACACAC
>JBBPCS010000053.1:180345-192242 GCA_037974645.1 Hollardia meadi | reverse complement strand
GAGCATTTTGAGCTGCCCTCTGTTAATGAGATAGATAAACAGTTATTGGATACCTCGCTAACACAGTCAGAGATTGAGGAGTTGTTGAAGAATTGTACAAATGCTTTAATAAGCAGATATCCCCTATTCTACGTTTACTGTATGAAGAGACTGTCGAATGTGAAACGATGCCAACCAGGAAAAGATCCAACTCATGTGGGAAACTATCGGCCTGTAAGCCTACTGAATTGTGATTGTAAAATACTGGCAAAGATATTGGCTCTTCGTTTGGAAGGGGTAGTTTCATCCAAAGTCCATATATATCAAGTGGGTTTTATCCCAGGCCGTCTTACTTCGAACAACATGCAGAGGCTGTTTCGTGTCTTACTTGGGGCAGAATCTCTTAACGAGCCAGCCTTGGCTGCATCAGAAAAGGCATTTGACAGAATTGAATGGCCTTATCTGTTTCATACTTTTAAAAAGTTTGGCTTTGGGCCAAGGTTCATTAGATGGGTTAAGGCCCTTTATTGTGACCCACATTCTTCAGTCAAGACTTATGGTTTAATTTCAGAGTCTTTTCCTCTTCAACGTGGAGTAAGTCAGTCCTCTTCTCTTCATCATTGCTCTTGAGCCTTTAGCCTGCACGTTCCATGCCAGAATCGATACATGTGGCGTGCAACTATATGGATATAATTATAAATTGAACATCTATGCAGATGATGTATTACTCACCCTTAGTAGACCAGTATTTTCTTTACCAGCAGTTCTTGAATTATTGAATCATTTAATAGATTTGGAAGATTTTCAGGGTATAAAATTAACTGGAACGAAAGTGAGGCGATGCCTCTTAATTCCAATACTTTTAGGACAGATTTAGGGGATACATCTTTTGTGTGGAAATGAATGGAATTAATTATTTAGGAATTAATATTGTATCCCCTGTAACCAAAATATTTAGTCTGAATGGTCCTGTTCTTCTCCGTGCAGTGAAGGATGACATTAATAGATGGACAGCGTTACCTTTATCTCTTTGGGGCAGGGCTGAAACCTTGAAAATGATCTTATTACCTAGGCTTACATATATAATTTTCTATTCCTCTCAAGTTTCCTGATAGTTGGTTCAAAGAAATATGTTCTCTTTTCATTCAATTCCTTTGGAACAAATATAAACCCAGGATTGCATACAAAAAATTAATTATCCCAAGAGCTAAAGGGAGGCTAGGAGTTCCGGATATGTTTAATTACTACATCTCATATAAATCTAGGTATCCACCGACTTGGGCATATAAGGAACATTATCAGGAGGGCAGTTGGGAATGTTTAGAGAAGTCAATTTTGGCTCAACACAGTGGCATAACTTTGGCATCATTATGGTACCATTCCAGACCACCTGCTGCACTGGATAATGTCATTATTCAATTCTCTTGTTCCATCGCTAGAATCTTACATAAAAGGTTCAATATTACCAATGGGGTTTGTCTTCCATCCTGTCCTATTTGGCAGAATCCATCTCTTATGGCTGGTAGAGGCACGCTCAGCAGCAGACATCTGCAACTTCAGAATGTTAAGACCATTGGCCAGATCTTTGATGGTAAGATTTTACCATATGAACTTCTTAAGGATAAATTTGGACTAAGATTGTTTCTTTTTAACATATGCACAATTGTCTTCCATCATAAGAAGAAAAGAAACAGAGGGTGCTGAGCCTGCCTCTTGCCTTGAACAGGATCAGATCTTTGTGAATGCAACCTTGTCGCGAGGTCCTTTATTCATAGATCTATGCTTTTGGATGCCTACAAGGCATGCACTTCCACTCAGGCGGCTTGGGTGCATGAACTTAATACATCCCTTTCCTCCTCACAGTGGGCCTCTATATGGAGATCAGGCATACATCTATCCAAATGTCTTAGATATAAGATCATCCAATATAAGATTTTATGTAAAGCATATGTGACTCCTATCAGACTAGAAAAAATGTCTGTGAATATTGATTTGTGTTGGCATAATTGTGGTAGTCATGGTTCATTAATTCATTTGTTATGGGATTGCCCTGCTGTGAAGTCTTTGTGGTTGGAGGTGCATGCCTTGTTGACTGAGTTGTTAGATGTTGATCTCCCTCTATCTCCTATTGTTTGCATTTTGGGTATGCCTCTATATTCATATTTGTATAATGTATTACTTTGAGACAAGTGTATTAGATGTAATGCTTGTAGTGTCACTCATGTAACCCCCCCCCACTCCCGCGTTTTATGTTGTGTTTTATGTTTGTGATGTGTTTCTGTTTAAAATGCAAAAACTGAAAATAAAAATTGTAATTACAAAAAAAAAAAAAAGACAGAGACAGACTGACTGAATAAAGCCGATGCTGACATATTGACGAATGACAGACAGATAGACGGACAGGCTAGGGGACTTACGTGTACACTGCTCAAGCTGGATGCTGCTGCTCATGTGGATGTTATCGATTCTGATGTGGCCTCTGGTCGGGTGATCAAAAAACCCTTCGAACACCACCTGGATGATAGAAGAAAAGAAGTAATGATGCGCTGTTGCACTAATAGACATAAAAGTAGAATATCTTAACACCTATCATTTTGGCATTTAAAGTGTTCCTTGCTCATACACTTCTTTCACTTTAGCTACGCACTGTGTATTTGTATCCGTGGATTATGTGCAGGAAAGATCAATGACAGCACAGAGTAATAAATGACTGTTTCCCAGTAGTGCAGGAAGTATTCAGAGCCTCATTAATACCACAAGGTAAAAAGTCCCGCATTGAAAATGTCACTGAAGTAAAAGTGTGTAAGTATAATCAATAAAACTGACGTAAAGTAATAAAAGTAAAAGTACTCGATGCAGAAAAATGTCCCCCTTGACTGTGGCTCTATAGTATTATATATGATATCATTAGATTATTATTACTCATACATTAATGTGTAAGCAGGATTTTACTTCTAGTTAATTGAGGTGGAGCTCATTTTGAATTATTTTTTATCGGACTGCAACTACTGATTATCTTCATTATGGATTCTTTTCTCCATTAATCGACTGATTGTTTGATCTGTAAAAAATCCTGAAAAAAGTAAGAAATGCTGTCTACATAGCCCAAAGTGACACGTTCACAATTCTTGTTTTGACCCACAATAGTACACAATTATCAAAAATAAATTAGACTTAGAATTAAAATATCAAAATCCTCACATTTGTGAAGCTTGAGTCATGAAATGGTTTTGCAAGAAAATTTAATGATCAAAAATTTGATTTGAGCAACCAAATCATTTCAGCTTTAATTGCGTATACTGTTGAGTGGCTCAATTTATAACGTAAAATAATATTTTATAAGCTCTGCATATATTTTGTATGCAAAAATCTTAAACTTAAAATCTTAAAGCTGTCTAATAAGTGTAAAGTAAAGTCAAGTAAAAAGTACAATATTTTCCTCTGAAATGTAGTGGAGTAGACGTATAAAGTGGCATGAAAAGAGAAGACTCAAGTAAAGTACAAGTACCACAAATTGGCACATAAGTACAGCACTTGAGTACTTGTACTTTGTCACATTCCACCACAGCTGCAGTCCGTTCACAATCAACACTTACCTGATACTCCTTGGGGCTTTGGGGCAGGATAGTGCGCCCTTCCCTCCAGTGAGACCCCTGGTCTCCTTTCAGAGCCCATAGCAGCGTCTCTTCCTGGTCACTTTCCCTCAGCAGGACCCTCAGGCTCCCCTGTGCCTCCCCCTGGAGCTGGTAGTAGAAGAGGAGGCAGAGTGGGCCTTGCTCGGGCCCCACCTCAGGACTCAGCAGCCGCGCTCGCTTACGCTGGGTGTGGGCGCCTGCATCCAGGTGGAGGTAGTTCCCTGAGAAGTCTGGGAGATGGGAAGATTGGTGGCGGATGCTGCATTATTGTACAATCAGTGATGTATTTCACACTAATGACTTGCAACAAATGATACTGATACATCACCACTCTATTTAGCGAATAGTTGTAAATGTGAAGCCACATATATTGTTTTTTCTATTCTGTGCTATTTGCATTTTACTCTTTTACTGGATTCCATTTTAATGAATTTCATGATTTGTGATGACAGCAGCTTCACTCCTCGCTGGCGAAAACAGGCCCAACACCCACCATGATGTCGTGATGCAGCGGGATGTGGTTGCTTAGAGTAAAAGGCATTACCACCATCATTCTGTGGTATGAGGCTTAACCGCAAATGAGACTGCCGTTTCACCATGGCCGCTAATGGCTATAGATACAAATGAACACACACATGTATAAACACACACACACACAACCCTGCTAAACAACCCTAATCATTCTGAATGCTGACACCTCATTCTGTTGCTCTCCCTGTTTTTGCGACTTAGTCAGCACAGCCTTCATTTCAATACACTCACAATGCTTCTGCGCGTGCATCTTTGTGTTTGTGTGTGCTCTACACACTCACTCTATCAGGATTTTTTTAATTGAATTTACTTCTTTTCTCTCCTCTCAGCTCAAAGGATTGATGGACAGGGAGCAAAGGAGGTAAAAGCAAAGGAAGCAGTGAGTGAGTAAAAGAATAAGCAAACATGACATCAGTGAGACAGACAGAGAGAGGGAGGGAGAAATATGGTGCTATAGTTTTTTCCCTATGCCAAACAGGACCGTGATCATTAGCGTGCTGCTGTGTTTGTCTAGTTTGTTTATTATAGCCGCAGAGTAAGAGCTTCGCTGGAGCTGCAAACAGTCTTTCTTATCGACATTCAGACACTGTGTGTGACACCTCAGAGGAACAGAAAGACAAGACAAAAGAGGAGAGAAGAGACTAATCCATCTATCTATCTGTCCGTCTGTCTGTCTGACTTCACCCTCGTTTCCCCTCCCTCAGCTAAGGCAGAAACAAAAACATTCAACAGACTTTGCAGCACATCACGCTTAATGAATAATGGATCTGGGTTGAGGTAACTCTGTTTCTTCACTTGGAGGCAATGAAAAAGGGGACCTAAATTACCGTTGCTCATTAAGCACAGTTAGAGAAAGTTGCAGTGTTTTTCTGTCTCGCTGCGTTTGATCTCAGCGAACATACAAAGGGAGGGAATTAATTAACAAGTCTCCATGGGAGGGATAGGCAGGGATGTAGAATTGGCTCTGGGGGAGGGAGGGAAATGTGTGTATGCGTGTGCGCCGGTGTCTGTTTGCATGAGTGTTAGCTCATTTATGTTTTTATCTGTACGAGTGCGTGAGTTCATCTGCCAGTCATTAAGTGTGTGTGTGTGACTTGTGTCCATCATTTTGCATTTGTGTAGATATGTACTGTATGTGCAGACTTGGGTCTAAGTTTAAATGTGCTGTATGTCTGCAAAGGCAAAGGTGAGCGTGGGCAGTGAAGTAGTGCAGGAGAAGTGCACGGTGAACAACAGAACAATGTCAGTTCTTGTTTTCGCTTGCACTTCAGTATAACTGGGCCTTTTTTTCATTTAAACGTGTCACACTGATTCATCACATTCCTAACCATCACAAAAAGTAGTTTCAATGAAACTATTTACATGAACTGAGCTGCCTTCACGGTCATCATTCAACACACACACCTCACTCTAAAAAACTCACATGAACACTCAGCACCTGCACACTCTGTTTTGTTATGCTTTTTCGGTCACTCTATTTACAGCACCAGGTCACTTTATAAAACACTGGTCACTTTATTCACATCCAAATGTAGATATTCCAGACTTGTTTGTATATAGGTTTTTTTTCCTGTTTTTTCTGTATTTTTCTGTATTTTTTATTTAACTCTTAAAATTTTTTTTTTTTTGCACTCTTGATAATTTTTTTGCACTCTTTATTGTACTTATTGTTTATTTGCTTTGCTTAGATTGTTGTGTATATGCACAAATTGAAACAGAGCGTGCTACCTCATTTCACTGCATGTTTTACTTTGTATCTCTGTGCACGTGACAAATAAAGCTCCTTGTATCCTTGTATCCTTGGTGCATTTAGTTTTTCACTGACATTTTGAATGCATAATGCCCCATGAAGATCAACCTTGTCCCCTAAATATAATCGCTGTTGTGATGATTCGATTTTCTGCACAAGCCTTTGACTTTGCAGACAGTCATGTGTTTGGTTTTCAGTTCACTTGTGGTTTTGGCTTAAATATAGAAAAAGCATGAAGTTTCCATAAGTTGAACCATATGCTTTTAGTTGTGTAAACATGCCCATAAAAATGCAAATATGCTGCATAAGTTGCACATTTTTCAGATAGTAAATCCAAACTTTTTAATAATCTGGACACCATTTTTCTGATCACATATTTGCTGCTGTAAATTAGCGGTATATAAATGACATTTCTAGGAGACAGGTTGTTAGGGAATACTTCTTGTATTATTGTAACCTCAAGTTATCAATACACCTCTGGACTAGCTTACTGTTTGGTCAAGTAATAAAAAAACCGCACTTTCCTTGGTTTCCAAATGATTGTGCATAATTATATGCACATTGCTCAATAGATTTCTTCATGGATAGTTCTTACGATCATGAATTCAGTAAATTCTTCAGAGTAGTTAAGCTTTATTTACCATCACTCAGTCCTCACAGGTCTGATTTGCATTCACACCACAAAGTTTTCTTGCAATCAGACTGGAATACATCTTTCTTGTTCGAAGACAGTACTTACACTGCCAAAAGGAAGGGAACCACTGGCAAATGGAATGATGAACCACTTAGGTGTGAAGGCACCCTGAAATTGTGTTAAATTGTGGGTGGCCGGAGCTTAACCCAGAGGCGGGGTACACCCTGGAGAGGTTGCCAGTTCATCACATAGACATATAAAGGCAAACAACCATTCACGCTCACGTTCACATTCACCTGGGGCAATTTAGGGTTGCAATCTAACCCGCTAACTGTGAACACTGACAAAACCTTTTGGTTCGGGTCATGGTGAAAAGATCACAGAAGAAGCTGGCTGGTTTAAATCTCGGTGTCACCTGTTGGATCACCTCAAAACAACTCAAAGTGTTATCAACAGATGTTAGAAGCTGATATTGTGATGTCAGTTTAGTATCTTTTCAACCCTCTCTCCATCTTGTTTCCTCTCCTTATCAATAGCTAAGCTACTTCCAACAATGAGCAGTGTGAAGGGTTTCCTTCGATGGAAATCTCCACAGGGTATAGAATTTCAGTCCTGCCCTATCTAAGATCAAAAGAATAAGCTATGAGCTCTGTGCGGGTCAGATTTTCTCTTTTGAAACTCTTTCAACGACAAGCGCTGGGGATTTGATTTGCATACCGAGACAGCTTCCAGACAGGGTGCCGCGCTAATGTTGCTGTAGAACAAGACTTAATGTCATGTTGCTGTCTAACGCGTAGACAGGGACGCTGCTATGTCAATTACACACACTCCGACATGCACGGAAGCACATGCGCACGCACACGCACACACACACACATACACACAGTAGTGATGTAGAGCCTGGCCTTATGTTACGGCTCTGTCTGTTTATGAAGGAGGTGCTCAGTCAACCGTAAACTGGATGGCTTCAACAGATACAGAGAGAACCTTGGTGGATGGCAAGGTCGTGTGTGTGTGTGTGTGAGTGTTTAATGCGCAGACAGTCCCACCTTGAGTGGTTTGTGAAAGTGTGTGTATGTGTGTGGGGAGCCTTGGGGAAGCTGGAGAGCTAAGGCAGCACTTCTGTCAAAGCCATCATATGACTTATCTGACTGCTCTGGGCAATGTGTGTGAATCTTATGGGTGCATAAGTACAGTAAGTATGTGTGTAAGGCAGTGTGTGTGTGTGCATGTGTGTGTGTGTGTGTGTGTGTGTGTGTGTGTGTGTGAGATGGATAAAACAGTCTTGTTGATCCTCCTGCTGTCTTATTAAAGACGGACAGATGTGGAAAAAGGCCAGTACCACTGAGGGAAATGGGAGGAGAGGTCAGTGAGGAGAGAAAGATGTGATCACAGTGATGGAGTGAGAGGGCTGGAAGTGGAAGGTGATATAAAAAAAATAGAAATGATATGCTGTAGTGTAGAGTTAGAACTGAGGAAGGATGGAATGAAAGAAGCAGGCTAACATTGAGAGTTGAGATGAAGAGGATTGAGAGCAGAAAGACATTTGTCATGACATTAGAGGCAGATAAAATGTGGATTGAAACAAAGGAAAAGAAGGCAGAGGAAGAGAAAACAAGGAGGCTGAACAGTAATTACAGAAAGGAAAAAAGGAGCAAGAAAATGATGCTACAAGAGTGAATAAAATGCCTAAAAGAACACACGGAGAAGAAGTCAATGACAAAGACAGTTGTGGATTAAAAATATGAAGAAGAAAAACAAAAAAAAACAAAAACAATTAAGTAACAAACTAGGTTAGGGAAAGTGAAACTGTTCTAACTCCAATTAAGTCGTCGTACACACTTTCAGCAAATCAGAGTGAAATCCTTGCATCATGGTCACTGTCAGTGATTCCTCCCAGCTCTGGGAGGAATCCGTATGGGATATGGAATATTCCATCCACATAGCTCTTAATTAGCTACAGATGTTTTGGTGCTGAGAAAGGTCAAACATCGCAACATGAAGATGTTAACAAAATGAGAAATGTTTTGAAATGAGGGATATCGAGGAAGATGACACCTGAACGTGGTTCTAATGGGCACACAAAGTTTCCATGTTTCTGTAGTGGAGAAGACCTGCCCAGAAATGTTCTTCTGGGTTCTCACCCTGCGGAGTTTTTAAAATATTAAAAGTACTGTTGGGAGGTGGAGTTTGGATATCAGATATATGATACATGTAAGTATGTGATTAAAGATCAGACTAATTAGATACTTCTTAGTATTCCAATTTAAGAATAAATACAGTATGAGAAAATTAAGGCCAGGTTAAGAATTAGCTTCCTCCTATAAAAATATAAGATTTATTAATATTAGTATTTATTTACCATTATTTATCATCTGCCATAACCTACAATAATTAGTTATAAGCCTTGCTAAATTGCTGCAGCATAACTGAGTGTTGTTAGTGACATATACCAGTGCATATTGCTGCTCCAATGGCAAACTGTTTTCTGTGGTGGAACTGTATTCAACAATATGTACAGTATGTCAAACTGAAACAATGCAAAACTTGCAAGACTTACTGTCTGGTAAAATTAACTCTCACTTGCTTCAGGTGGAAAAAAGTTGGAGTGCCCTACAACAATAAAACATGTCTTTTTGGTGATGTTATCTGTGTATGAGTGCTGCTAACAATTAGGCAGTGATTCAAACACTGTATCATTTGACTCCAGAAAAAACATGTTTCCTGTACTGATTCTCAACCCTGATGAGTCAATTTTGGGGAGTGACTGACCTGCAACTCTAGTAACACTGTGTGAAAAACAACACAGATTTCTCAAGATCGTTTATATTCCTGATAAACTGAAATTGCAGGGCCTACACACAGTATGTGATTGAATGTTCTCCATGATCGTAATGTGTTACAAACAAAATCAGTACTCACTGTCCGACCCCAGCGCCAAATCCTGCCTCGTTCCATGTGTGCCGTGTCCTGTTGAACCGCTGCTGGCTGTGTGCAGGGACCAGCTCACACCTGACTGGGGATCAGCCGACCAGCCGCACAAGCTCTGCTCAAAGTCACATACAGCCGACAGGGACGGTGTGGTGGCTGCACAGACACACAGATTGGGAATAAAGACGTTTGATGGATGCATTTGTTTTACAGTAAATATAACTGATTATCGCCTCTTTGAATACTTTTAGCACTACGCCGAATCTTTTATGAGGCTTAATGCCACGATGGCTGCCTCTTCTTTATTTTCATCGTGCTTTTAGAGAGGTTCCCATAGTGTTTAGAATGTTTGGGCACGAGTGCTCACATATTATCGCATCTCAATAAGTCATGCTGAATATTAAAAGGGAGATTATGTGAGAGATACTGAGCTAGAGAGAAGAAGATGTGGAAATTATTACAGAAAGTGAAAATAAGAAAGAAAGCAGTAAAGAGTGTGTAGATACAAATCAAAAGAGGAGACATGGGAGGAGAAGAAGAACATACTGTATAGGAAAGCATGGAAATGAAAAGTAAAATTACATGGCAATAAAGAACAGAGTAGAGCATTAAAAAATGCCCGTAGTAGTCCTGATGATGTAAGTAGCAAAAAAATGAGTTAACAAGGAGCTTTTTTAAAACTACATCACTATACATTTACCCCAGTAAAGCTACTCGCCTGACAGTCCTTGACCTATAGCTGTGAAATCATATTGTGTGTGTGAGAGAGATCCTCTGGCTGTGAGAGACTATTTTCACTCAAACAGAGCTTCCTGTGGGACTCTTGAATCCAACAGACTTCAAAGCCCAGAGGCCCCGTGGTGCCCAGTGACATCATGAGTTTGACCTTAAGAGCGTTGAGCTTGTGTGTGTGTGTGTGTGTGTGTGTGTGTGTGCGCGCGGACGAGAGACAGAGACAAAATGAATGCTGTGTGTGAGAAAGCTTGGAGTACGTTTGTGCTTACCGGGTCTCATTGCAGCAGTCGTCTGTTCCTCTCTGGGCAGGGTGGGGGTCATAGTGTCAGGTACAGTGGTGGTTTCTGCCAACAGGAATAAAAACACTGAAGGTTAGAATAGAAGACAATAGAATGAGATTACTGGGCAGCAGTTATTAATACATTGTAAAGTGTACCATATACTGGGGGGGCATTCTTATGGAAGCCCAATATTCATGGTAATGTATATTCACATTTGTCTACAACATTGATTGTAAAATAAAGATGGACGATATGAGTTCCTCCCTAAAAGTGAAGCTAAAACATCTTGATCGGCCCTGGTGGTTGACTGCAGTATAGGTCATAAACCCTTCCCCCTCCATGTTAGCAAGATGGGACATGAGCCAAACCGAAAACTCAAAGTAAACGTCAAATACATTTTTCATGTCATTTTAGGTAGTTGTTATCACGCTGATGTAAATTCAAGTATTAATTGTTCTTATACGTTTGGTTTTAATTAGTTTTGCGATGCTATAAAAAGATGGTAAAACGTCATGATTGACAGCTGAGCCTTGCTTGTGATTGAGTAAGCGGGTGCATGGACGGGAACACCACGGCTCCACCACCTGATCACTACTGCGCAGACTCTGGCTCAAAATGATGTCACCAGTGCAAGATGGCAGCGCTCGTATCTGGGATATTTTGGCTTCATTTTTGTACAGTGGGAGGAAGTGGAGATGCGTTGTCTATTAATGTATATGTCAATGGTGTACAACATCACCAGCTATCATGAAAAGCTAACAGCCTGCTAGCTAACCACATGCATGTGGCTATC
Organism: Hollardia meadi; assembly: GCA_037974645.1. Taxonomy (NCBI): domain Eukaryota; kingdom Metazoa; phylum Chordata; class Actinopteri; order Tetraodontiformes; family Triacanthodidae; genus Hollardia; species Hollardia meadi. The sequence continues at coordinate 180,973 of JBBPCS010000053.1, read as the reverse complement.
TCCAGCAGCATGCTGCTCAACCCACCAAACACCATGAAAGAATCAGCTACCATGTTAGCATGCTAAGCAACACACACTTTATAATCAATGCAAGTTAATCTGCTTGAATTATGTAATTTCCAATACACCCAAATTGCCCAATAAATAAAAAAATGTATGGACTTACAACAAGTAAATAAACTCTTCTTTTCAGATATTCACAGTTTGTTCGACGGCTGCTTCACTACACAGTGGAAAATAGTAATTTTTTACAGCTCAGCGGGTGTTTCAGCAAAGAAAGATTTAGATATTTAACGGTAACTGATGATGTTTGTACACACTTCACTGTTGTTTTCCAGGACTGTGTATTAAGGCTGAAGTTTGTCATGATCCAGGCAGTGACAGAGTGAGCTGAGGCAGTGAGCTGGCACTCAGCAAAGAACTGTGACACACCACACTCATTTTACCCACACACACACACACACACACACACAAAATGCTATGATGATAGATGCTGCACTCAAACTGACCTTGGTGCACAGCAGCATGCAACCAGACAGTGTATGATAGATCAAACAGAGGCGCAGACACACACACACACACACACACACACACACACACACACACACACACACACACACACAGCAGC
>JBBPCS010000053.1:114275-138833 GCA_037974645.1 Hollardia meadi | reverse complement strand
ACACACACACACACACACACACACACACACACACACACACACACACACACACACACACACACACACACACAAACAGGTGGGGTTGTGCTTTTCTCCAGATGCCCTGCATTAAGCTACAGTGGAAAACTACAGAGAGAAGAGAGAAGAGTGTGCGTGTGTGCAACGTAGAGGATGGCGGAGGACTACAAAGGACCTGAGAAACAAAGAGAGTGATGAGAGATAGTAAAGAAAAGAGACAAGGACTCGTGGGGAAAAGGAGGATGAGTGTGTGATACAGAAGAAGAACTGACATGAGAACAAGCTTCTCAAGTCAGGGGCAAAGGCTTTAACCTGATCTGTGGGGCTTCAGAGAGCAGAGCGAAAATATGACTATGTAAAAAGGAGGATGCAGTAAAGAATTAAAGATCAATAAGAGAGAGATTAGCTGAAAAGATAGGGTAAAAAAGAACAGCGTTCAAGAACGTTTTAGTTTGAGACAAGCTTAACTGTTCCATACTGTTTAAATTTTTTAGAAATGAAAAAATCTTCATGATGTGACACCTCTGTTTGTTCAACACCACCCTGACCTCCTCCCCACACACGTTTTCTTCACCTTACTTCCTCCTTCGCTCCCGTCATAAGTCCTGCAGCAGCTAGAGGCCTTGTGACTTGAACGGAAACATATTCGCCACTTTGGGGCACGTGCTGAAACGACTGATTGTGTCATTTTTCTTGGGAGGACAGTCTCTCTCGCTACCAACTATAACAACAGGAGCCATTATTACTGTCTGTTTATGATGCCCTGTAGAGCAGAAGGGCCCCGCGTTACTTATCTGGTCCCATTAACTTCCGCTGACATTATGTTTATGCATTCCTGTTTGAGTTTACCTTCCACCACACCATCAAACATGGGGTCAAGTGCTGTGCTAAGGCTGGAGATCATTCAGACGATACCGGGGCTTGTTCCTGTTTCAGTTTTCAGTTAGAAGGCCAATAATCTACTCTGTGCAAATAAAGGTTAAATAAACACAGGTACTGGTGCAGTAGATTCCTGGCACCCTAACAAAACAAAACAAAAAGTAATTTGGGCATGTCTTATCTTAAGCAATGTTTCAGATATCATAAAAACAAGTTCTGACCACACATATTCACACTTTTAAAAAACGGATCCTTCACTCTGTGAGAGATCTGTCTTCTAGCTCTGGAGCTTGCTGTTACTCATCCTAATATACTAAAGAGTGGAACATAAACCTGCCGTTCCTTAAGCAACTGTAAAAAAAATACTACTATATTGAACTCACTCTAAGAAGCCATTTTCAACTGTTGAGCTGTTTTCTGGATGAGAAAACACAGATTGGCAAGAGTGACAGAAAGAATAGACAACAGTGAAAGACGGAGAGATTTCCCACCGTGGCGAAGCAGGGTGAAGAGAAGGTGAGGTGGGGGGGGGGGGGGTGTGTCTCTTAATAGGAGCGAGGGAAAACACTGACTGAGGGAGGTGCGGGGGAAAGAGACAGAGAGTGCTGTTAAAGGAGAGGTGAAGTGGCACGAGAAGAAAAAACAACAACAGGATGATTCAGCGTGAAGGGAGAGAGAAAAAGGAAAACAACCTGTGGCCTTGCACAGCACTGCTCTGGAGGGACTACTGAGGGCACAGCGGGCTTAGCTTAGCTGAGTTTACACACACACACACATTTTTCTGTGTGCGTGAAGGTTCATAAAAGAAGTGAGGACGGGCAAATGTTCTCATTTGAAAGATTTCCATGATCCCGTCTTCCCTCTGAGAACATTTGTTCTTCACAAGTGTACAAATACAAGAACACACACACACACACACACACACACACACGCTAATCTCCCCATCCTCCCTAATTACTCCAGTCATTACCAATGGCCAATGAAGACACTAGAATACTAACAGTTTACTAATGACATGATAACTGTAATTAGAACATCCGGCTGGACCCACTAATTGTCCTTTCCCTTTTACAGACGAGAGAGAGGGAGGGGGGACAAAGAGAGCGCGGGAGAGACTGTGCTGAAGGTTAATTAGCTTAATGTTTATTCGCTCACTGCAAACTAGGTTGTTGATGTCAGACCAGCTTCTGTGGTTAGACCACTATTATTCAAATGACGGGCAGACTAATGTTCCCGTTTTTTTTTTCAAGTTGTACGTAAATGCGTTTACTTAGAGATGTATTCTTACTTGCATGTGCTTTAAAAAAAAAAGAAGAAGAAAAAGAGGGACAAAGAAGAGAAAGACAGCAGTGTGAGTCACCAGGTGAATGACGATAACCCTTCATCCTGGTGGAGAACACCTGTTACCTGCAGGATAATCAGAACGACATCAGTTTGTTGAGGAACATCTCCAGCACCTGTGTCACCCGCCATTGATTAGCGTAATCACTTGTCACGTACAGTGATTCATACAACACACACATCATGAGGGCCTGCCTCAAATGTAATTCTTCTCAAGATGATTATTTGAAGAATTCTCCCTTTTGTATCTATATTACACCCGTAGGCTTTATTAATAATATGCTTCATGTTGGCCAGAGACCCTCCTGTGCTTGACAGAGGGGAGGAATAAATCTGGCTTGGTTTACTGCAGGTGGCTCCACTCAACTACTGCTTCACACTCGGCTGCTTTCCTATTATTTCGCTAATGCCCTCTCATGCTCTCTCTCTCTCGCTTATGTTTCCTTGCTCCCTCCGTCTCTTTCTCTTGCCCCCCATCTCTGCTCACTCTTTCTCTGTCTTTGGCTTCATTGTTCTGGCATGCTTCATTCTCAGGCCTTTTGTATCAATGAGTCATCGAACACGTAGTAATAATACAGCAGCAATACAGAACAACTCACACTGGGAAAATAAATAAATAAATAAAATACAGTAAATAAAGGGTATTATTCCCTTTCTTTTTACATCCCCTGCATTATACTTTGTTCCCAATATTGAGCGTCCGTTCACTAACTCTTTTTTGCTCAGATATTTGACTTGACATAATAAGCTGGTGTCTCTCAAGTACACTTGCCAATTCAATTCACATGCACTAATTATCCATGGAAACAAAACAAATTACAGCGAAAGGAACAAAAATAGTTAAATTCATATTTACAGAAAATAACATCTACAGCATTTCAGGCTTACGACTGATCTGCTACAATCCAAAGAGATTACACAGAATGAGAATGAGATGCACTGAGCTAAAACAGGGTCAACACATGACATGGGTGGTTTGTTTTATTGATGTCCTATTAGAAAGCATTATCACCCACACCATTGCAACATTTAATTATTCCAAGCCGACCCCACTGAGCAAAGCAGCACCTGGTTATGTTAGATGTGGGGCTAAAAGGAAGCCCAGTCACACGCAGGACACATGGTGTACAGACAACTTGTAGCATGAGTGTGTAAATTCTGCGCTACAATGACTTCACATTTTATAACAAGTAAAAGAATACTGCTTCCTGCTCTTGCTCATGCAGCCATACTGTAGCACACACAGCCAAATGCAAGCATTTGCAGAACTGGTGAACCTTAAAACTACGACAGACTTGTTTATGTTGTAAAGGTGGAGTTGTGGACTTTTTCCAGACTTGAAATGTCTTCCCCTCCGTTTCACACTTTTAAAATCCCGTTGGCTTGGTAAGAGCCATCAATAACAGTCTCATAAACCAGTCCTTAGTGCCTATACCTGTGGGCGATTCACCCCACTGCTAGCTTACTTCTCAGACTGTGCACCATGTTAGCCTGTTTCATCACCCAGCATATTTCAGCAGAGGCACTACAGAGGCGGACAGCCGGTCTTGAGTGGCCAATTATGTCCGTTTATCTCCCTTCCAGGCACAGCTGTGATCAAACGGAATGAAGAAACAGGATCAAACAGCGAGGCAAAAAAAAAAAAAATCACTCTTCCGTTTCGTTCACTTCTTTTTGCAGCTTCCCTCTGCCTGTTTCAGTCTCTCTTACTTCCTCCCCCCTGTACTTCCATCCCTCCTCTCTCTCTCTCTCTACATATATATATATATATATATCTATGCTTTCCTTGCTCATCTCTCCAGAGACAACAGAGCAGAGAAGCATCTGTAAAGGTTTACTGCTGAGGAAGCTTCATCCTCCATTCTACTGAGTGTGTGTGTGTGTGTGCATGCGTGCGTGCGTGCGTGCGTGTGCTCCAGTGTCTCTCAGGGTACCAGCAGAGAGACTGTGGGAGTCCCCAGAAAAATGAAGGTTCAACTATTGTCAAGATAATCACAGTATATCAACAAGCCCTTGTGTGAAAAAGGTGGTTCATCAGTACCTTTAAAATGGCAGAAATTGTGTTTTCTACTGGAAAGAAACTGATGGTCATTGTCAAAAGAAGAACTTGGTTACTTTGTGGAAAAATTGTGGTCATGTTAAAAAAAAAAGCCACAGAACCTCACTCTACTTCCTACTTTGGTGGTAAATAAATATAAAATAGGCTATTTTAAACTGTTGTTTATCATCATCATTATCCCAGCCTCGGAAATAGTAGTTTTAACAGTGTCAGCAGTTATAAATCTAAACATTTAGAGGTTTCACAGCGGCCTGATGTGACTTTCAGATTTCAGCTGAAATCCCCATACACAACAGCTTGTTCCTGGTCACATACACTCTCACATCAGAGGTGAAAAGTGACGTAAAGAATGACTCCACTGTGCTCACTGCTTTGCTCCAAAACAACACTTGGCAGGCAGGCCACTCAATCCAAGTCATGAGATCTGCAAAAGCCCCGGCTCGCCTCGAATAAGCCCTAAATCAATAACATTTACAATGCAGCCAACTTCTTCACATCTTCTCTTTCTCGGTGCTCCGTTTTAATAATTAGGCGATGCACACACACACACACACACACACACACACACACACACACACACACACACACACACACACGTATCTGAAAGCAGAGAGTGGACCCGGAGGCGAGAGAACGGCAATGAGATTGCGTGATTGTGGTGAAAAATGGATCATCAGCATCACGATTTAGGCAAGTCTCTTGAAACGTATTAAAATATAGTTGTTTTCCGCTGTAAAATGTTATGTAAATTGCCTTTAAATAACAAAAAAAAGACAGTTTCGTTTATAAAGTAATTAGTCCTGGTTCTTAGTTTTCATTGGCTGAGACACTTCAAGTTACCCATAAACACACACCTGTGGCCGCTTCACGGAGAATGCAAGTAATTCTGCCTTCACCCGGAGTCAGCACGGGTGACTTCAAACCAAATTAAAGATTAAAAGACTTGTCTATTCGGTGTCATGTAGAAGCTCAGTGCACAACAGTTTCTCAGTGTTCAGCCTGTTCGTATAGAATATTTGTATAGTACATAAAGCGCATTATGACTTGCGTTAAAGGCATTAGACCAGCGCAATCAGCGCGCCTCTCTGCTCCGCCACCTTTAATCGACTGTCATTCGCTAAGTTTGTCACAGTCTCTGCGTATACACACAGTGCTGATGGATGAATGCAGCTGCAAAACCCCATCGCGCACACGGAAATGGGGAGGTGACAGACCTCCGCAGCCTCGGTCGTTGGAGGCAGAATGGGAAGGGAACCTCCGTGCGTCCCGAGCCCGGTACGCGGAGACAGTAGCCCGGTCAGGTTCAGCACCTCCTCGTCGCACAGCTGACTGTAACATTAGAAATGGAAGCCCTGTTGCATACAGCCTGCCAGCTTTATAAATATTATAAGAGTAGATAGTGACTTCTTATGAGAAGCGCGATAAAGTCACTTTAAAGTGTATTGAGCAGCTGCCACACATCTGGCATTGACATTAGTCCCGACAGGAATATTATAGGAACATTAACGTGATTTTTCACTATTGAACAGCTCTCCAGAGAACAGCTATTGATGAAGCTGCTGTTTAAAATCCACAGCATATGGTTAAGATGATTTCTAAAGACGACAAAAATCAATATTCATACCGAGCCAACATCCGTCAGTTACTGTAGGACGGACTGAAGCCAGCAGTGGAGTGGGGCGATGAAAACGTTGATGATACTTGTCTGTAAAATGCACCTTGTTATAAAGTTGCATTAAACAGATTCAAGAGTCTATCGGGCAATTGATTTGATAGAGATCACTAATTATCAGTTTTTAACTCACTTTTTTCATCCTACCTTCCCACCTCTGGTGCTGACCGAGCGAGATGGGTCGATGCTACAGAAGACAGGACATCCTGCAGCAGGGATCTCCCTCCTCAAGCTGCTGAAACTGAACTAATCGACGTCCCTCGGCGCTAATGAGTGCGCATTGTTTGAAAGATTTTGGTTTTCCAAAAATGTATTTATTTATTTTTTACATTCTTTACGCATTTTTGTTTGACAGGGAAACGACTCCTTTCCTCAACGAAACACCCCATCTCTAATGCGTTTTATGGACTCCTATAGTTCTGATGTGGATTAGGAAATGGTCTCTGAAAAAGCGGGTTAATTTCCATTTAACACCTACGCGTGACAGAGTGATTTGAGCGGGCAGCAAAAGTGTCAAACTTACCTCCTTCCTCTGTTTTGACTGCTGAAGGCAAGAGAAAGGCCAGTAAACATCCACAAAGCCATATGAATAAATCCATCTTTTCCCTTTGGATGTGGAGAAAAAAGCACCCCTTCTCCTCCGCTGTGGTTTTATTCTGTAAATATGTGACAAAGCTGCAGTCCAAAGTCCTCTCTTCTTCTCTTTTTCCACAGTTCTCTGTCTTTGAAGCGCAACTCAAGTAGTCCACCGCAAATGCCGGGTTGCGTTCACCGGGCTCTCCAAGAATATCACGCTGGTTAAACACTGTTTCTGCACTATCTGGGCGAGCAACTGTCAGTGTGTGCTTCTTCTTTTGGGGGGAAACCAGCGTGTTTCCGGCGTCTTCTGCGAAGACAATCTGAAATTGATCTGAAATCAGCACGATTTCCACTCTAAACACATTTGAAACCCTCAAAATCCATGCGGTGCGCACAGTCGGCAGCGCTGTGTCATGTCCCCTGTCAGTCACAACGTGCGTGGGAATAGAGACCTCGTCGACACACTGGTTGACAGACAGAATCAGAAAGTAAAATTTACTGAAACCAACAGAAACATATGCTGACAACCATTAGGTTTAACAAAAAACTGAAAAGGTAACACGATTGTTTACTCCTCGTCTCGATAAAATATCCCCAAATGTTTTGCTCTGGTTCTCTTTCCGGACTTCACATTTACGAGTGATTAAGAAACAAAACAAAAATATTTCACCCCGATTTTCCTCTTAATACATTGTCCCGATATCAGCCCGTTCTTGCGCAAAAGGTAACACAAGATCTCCTGGAAGAGGCGTGCGTGCGTAAAACTGCTCAGGACAAAATAAACGTGCAGCCTCTACGCTCTCCTGCAAACTGCGCGTTTCAACGCTGAAACGCGCTCTTCTATGCCCGCTCGCTTTCTCTCTCTCTCTCTCTCTCTCTTTCTCTCTCTCTCTCTCTCTCTCTCTCTCTCTCTCTCCTTGACACTCAGTGTATGCCTGTCTCTGTTCGCTCCCTCTCCCAGCAGCTCCGGCACTGTGCTCTTAACCCCCCCGATCTCCGCCGGGTTTGTGGCAGCCAGGAGGACTGCTCACTCAGTCCCCTGTCTCGGCGTGCGTGCACGCCGCGCGCGAGAGCGTGTATCGGATTACAGTAGGCACCTCGGCCCGCCTCCCCTCACTGATTAAAGAGCAGTTTCATCTCACTCCTTCTCTCTCTCTCCTTTTGCCTCACCCTCTCTTACCTTCCCATATCTCTCCCACTGTCCAGCTGATTTATTTAAACCAAATGTCTCCCTGTCTTTCTAATATGTCCTTTCACTCCCTTTTCTTTCTCTATCTAGACACTGCCTCCTTTCCTCTTTTATTTCCTCCCCATCTCTCTCCTTTCTTCCTCCCCTTTATGCTCAGTCTCTAGGTGTAAAGAAGAAAGACAGAAACAGGGAAAGTAGAGGCCCACAGCAACAGCTTTACAAGCTTTGTAGTAGTGCTGGGAGCTTTTAAAGGAACCTGGTGCTGGTTTACAGAATAACAGTGGAAACACTGCCCATGTGCATGTATAAACTAATCCAAATAAAAAAGAAGCTGATGAGTCACTTGTTAATAAACTTTGACTTAACATGAAGATTAACTGCAGAATTTCCTTTTCTGTGAAAAATTAAGATTTACTTGTCATGTAGAGAAGCCGTTGTGGTAATAATGGTTTAGCCTCTAGCAAAACACACACACACACACACACACAAAGCTGTTTACCAAGGGCACATGGGTCGGCGGTGAACAGAATTTAAACATACAATGATGAGACACATTCACAGAACAGGGATCGAAAGGCAAATAGCCAGGAGCTAATTTCACAGGCGGAAAATGCATCTCTCTTTCTTTCTCGGTAGTGTAAGACGGGGTGAATGTCCATGGGAGGTGTGTTTCAGAGCTTGCAGCAACACCAAAGCTTGTGGTCTGAAAAACTAACCAAATCTTGGCTCTTGTAATGGCTTCCCAGGACACACCCTGCACACATTTACACACAGATGCGCACACATACAGGCCATAATGACACAGGCGAACCCACCGCTGACCGCTCAGTAAAAACCATGTTGTGCACTGTTGAGTTATCTCGGCGGAGGAGAATCTGTTAACTTTCTCTCTTATGACAGAGAAGAAAATCACACAAATCGCTGATGGCATGGGATTATTTATAGCCCCTCGTACTTTTCTGACACAAGACACAGTCCTGCTTGTGGGAGGTTTCCTAACGTCTCTGGAGGTCTGAAGGTATTAAGTTCTCTTTCCATGACAGGTCCGTGTGTGTGTCTGTGTGTGTGTGTGTGTGAAAAAGAGAGACAGAGAGTAGGAGTCACCCTACTCATTCCTTAGGTCCCTCTCGTACGACCCCTGGAATGTGTCCCTCTCTCCCCTCTTGCTCACCTCATCCTCACTAAACCCACCCTGTCAAACTGGACTCGGCCAAGTGCTGAGACCACAGAGAAATCACATGTGGTGGGGGGGACGCACCTCTCTGTTAGACATCTACCCGAGATGTTGAGATGCTGATGGAACTGTTCAATCCCTTAACTTTGTAGTTGTCAACATTTTAGGAGCCTGCGTTTTTGCACTGGTTTTATCTACAGAGAGGCCCTCAGTCCTTCAATTGATGTGTAATAATGAAAACTAGGTAGAATTGTTGTTGCAGTCTTGGTTTGGCTTGGAGCATGCTGAATGTAAAAAAAAAAGTACCTTAGATGAATTCACACCAACGTACCACATGGACTGAGGCCTTCTGGACTTTCCCTTCACGCATTCTTCTGTATAACTTACAACTGTATGTTGTGAAACAAGGATATGCTAATCCATGACAACTTTTCCGCCTGCCAAGCGGGAGACTGTGTTTCCCAGAAGTCGTCACTGACATCACTGAGGCTGATTTAGGGAAATGGACAGAAGTGCTGCTCGAGCTCACAGGCAGTCCAAGTGTTTCTACCTCGCTGAAAACACTGTTCAGATGAATGCGTGAGGCTATATTAATGCGATGCAGATGATTACAGTAATAAAGTCTAGTTTGAGTAATTCATGACTTTGAAGTTTATAATAGACAGTCAGAGAGACAAGATTTTACAATGTTATCACGGCTATTATATATTATTATTTTATCTTTTCCACATCACCTGCCAGGTAAACAAAAAGAGGCTTTTCACGTTGCAAAGTGATCTACCAGGTTTACTTTTAGTGTTTTGTCGGATGACCCGCCGTTGTTGTGCTGAAGGCCCCTGAGTTGACACCTTCACTGTTTCACAATGCTAGTCTCATTCAAATAAATGAGAGGGTCCTGTTTTTTCACGTGGGGGCTTAAGTCGGTCTGAATGTGGCCTTAGCTGGCAGCCAGGTAGGCGGGACTTTAACTGGACCACAAATGATGCTGAAAGTCCTGAATTTGCTATGGGTGTATTTACAATAAATATTTGCACACTCACATACATATTTGAATTATATCTTGGCTACTTACAATAGTGGAATTTAAAGCTGTTTTTGTTTAGTTTTTGTCTTTAACCCATTGGAACTGGTTGGGCAGCGTATGGATTTCATTTTTTGATCCAACAGAGCAATGCACATGAAATAGGTTCATGTTGAACTGCTTTGTATGTTGTATTCTAAAATAAAACATTTGACTGTTGTCATTGTTTTTGGTCTTTCGCTCGTCATATTTACCTTGGAAACAATGTAGGTGTCAGAGCTGCATGTCAGATGGTCAAAAAGCTCGGGAACCCCTCTTCTTCTCACTCCTTTTCCGACATCGGATCGGTTAGGCTGTGTCCAACCATTTCTGTAACATTCCAAAAACAAAACAATCTGACGTTCGCACCCGCTTCACGCTGTGATTTGCCAGCTGCGCAGAGGCGAGAAAGAAGCCGGGGTTTGAACTTTTCTCTCCAGCTCTCTTTTCTCTCTTGCTCTCTTTTCTATTTCTAAATCTTTCAGACTTCTGTTTCAGACTATTTCTGTCATTTTTCATGTGAACAACCAAGTGCAACATCACGAACGCCTGCCGGGAGAGACTATCTTAAAATGTGAGTTGTTATCGCTATATTTAAACAATATCTTACCGATCGACTGTGTCTTGCTGGCTGAGGTCACTAACACTTTCACACACACCAGGCGAACTTCAGTCCAAACATCTAAAAATCTATAAAAAGTTTTGCTTGAACGACAATCATTCGCAAATCATTTCAACAGGCTCATGTCTGAGCTGTGTTTTCTTTCTCTACTGTTCCTCACGACTAACTGGATGGAGTTTTTTTTTGACAGGTGGCACGACCCCCTGTGTGCCAAAGTTAGTTTTATTTCCTCTGCCACTTCTTCTTCAGCCTTACCGACTGGACACTACTGGGTTCAGTCATTGAATGGAGAGAAGTAAAACACGAATGCATTTATAAAAACTTTCTTTTTCTTTTTTTTGTGACCAGTTCCTTTCTAAGCTTCTAAGATTCCATCTTGTTCTTCCTCACCTTTCCTTTCCTCATTTCTTCTTTCCACGCATTTCCACTGTCCACCCTCACTCCTCCCTTCATGTCCCTTCAGGGGCAGAATGGGATTCACTTTTGGGATTTAAGTGATTCAGACCAACTGCCTTGAGACCCCCCTTTAAAGCAGGTCACCAGAAAATAAGGTCAGCCCTGGTCATTGGAAAAAAAACAAATAAAAACAAACAATAAAAGCCTCTATTTGACCCAATACAAAACAACACGTTTCAGTTACTACTACTACTGTGGTTACTTTAAAATATACTTTCACTCTGAACTCATGCTGAACCTGAACCTCAAGTCAAATCTTGACAAATAGAAACTGTGCTGTTTAAAACATGAGGAGTCAGTAAGTCACTGGTCACTATATCAATTTCTAAGGATTCCTGTCATATAATGTAATAACAAATATGGAACGATGACTCGGCATATTCAAAACCGCCTGATTACCACTTCAGCACTGCTTCCCTCCATCCGTCTTTAAGGTTACTGGCACATGGAGAATTTGGTGATCTCAGAGGGACCAGCAGCTCTGTGTCCATCAACCTCTCCTCACTTCTGTGCATGTGAACAAATGTTTGTATATGCGTCTGCGTGTCACACAGTTAAAAGATGTCCGCCCTGAGAGCATCGCCGGAAGCTCCCTTTGGTGGATTAGGTATTTTCTTTGCCTGTGCATGAGTGTGTGTAGTGTCAACCTGTTGGCACCTCCACACTCCAGGGATGCTGCAGTGGCTGTCTTTTGTCCAGTTTTTCACCGCTGTCCAATTTCCTGTTCAAGATCTCTCCCAGCTCAGCAATCATATTTCTTCTCTTCTAAAAAACAGTAACGCCACAAATTTAAAGCAAATGCAAAATCATTGCCAAAAAGATATTCCACATAATGTTCATCTAACCCACAGCTTTCAAAGTGTCTCACGAACAGACACACAGAGAGTAAATATTTATGTGTGCATACATCACCCATGGACTGACCATATTTATCTGGAGCGCAGCAGATATTTCATCTCCGGTGCGGGTACACAAGCACTGAAAACACTCAGTAGCCTAATGCAAACACACACACACACAACACACATACACACTCCCTGTGGCCTCATCAATAAGCCATATTACTGAGCAGGTCTTACGGGAAGCCACAGTAAATTAGTGTGTCAACAGTTAACATGGGCTGCACTGACATACTCATTTACTGCTGGAGCAGAGCTGAGACATGCTACAGCAACACACACACTCACACACACACACACACACACACACACACACACACACACACACACACACACACACACACACACCGCAGTGTACAGATATAGACACACAGATCTGTGAAGCTTTACACACATGCAGAGATGCACACTTGCACTGACACATAGATGAACGTGTAAAGGGAGGCACATACACACACATGGATCTGACAAGTAAAAGAATGAACATATCAGGAATCAGGAAGTACGTATATTCCACATTTACCTGTAAATTCCATGCACACATCTCTGAAGGAAACTGCGTCTTTCGTGTTCTCATGTGTGTGGACACTTGTGTCTCTCAGACGATGTCCATGTGCATGTGTGTGTGTTTCAGTGTGGGTGCAAAAGTGACGGGTGATAATCACAGTACAGCCTGTGGAGCCTGCAGGGAGTCCACTCAGCTATTAGCAAGGACACAGAGGTGATAGCAAGAGACAACTATACACACTGCGCCACACACACACACACACACACACACACACACACAAGCGCAGGCGTTCACTGATTCACATACAAAGAGGCAGTGTCCGGGGATCACAGTAGGCTGTCAGAGCCAAGCAGGGTCTGTGAAAAATGTCTGCTTTCTAAAAACTTTACTGCCCAGCAGCTTTCTTCTCCTTTTTTTCCCTTTTGTTCTCTCTCTATCATTTCTTTTTCTTTCCTCTCTCTGCCTCATCCATCCCGTACCATGTTCTTGCCTCTCCTCTTTCTGACTTTCTCATTTACTTCTCATATTTTTTCCCCTTTGACCACCCCCACCTCTCTCTCTGTGTATAAGGATGTCATCTCTGGATGTTTGACTCAGCTGGTGGCGCTGCAGCAGTTAGCACCTCTTGTGTTCCACAGTGGGGAAATGACAGGCACTGCAAAGATGTCTTGTGATAGAAATGTTACCGTGTTTTTTTGGAATGGGTGTCAAATTTGTTATCAAAGTCTTTTTTTTCAAATGGACTGCAATTAAACTGCAGAAAGTCTGGATTGCAAGAATCGTGTCGCTCTTTAAGAATATATGTTGAATTTAATGTGTGCTCTCACAGCTGTTGTTTGACACATTCAGGAATGAAAGAGTGCCCTGCATAAACAGACTCTCTCTAAGATGAATGGCCGCTGAGCTTTGTTTTGAGGTTGTCGAAATTGCTTTTCTCAGAGTGGAATTTACTTTGCTTGTATGTCTAGTTACTGGTGTTTTTGCACTAGACTTCCTAGTTTGTGTGACACCGACTCACAAGAGAGTGAGTCATTAATGCTCACTTTTGTTAGCAATTGGTCAGGTATGCAGAGGTATGACATTGGGCAGGCTCCGGGTGCAAATTCTTCTCCACTTTCATCATATTTATTCTACTGTTGCTTTCAGTGTAAACTCCTGAGCTGCCCTGATTGCCTCTGTGATGGCTGCAATCAGAGGCATGGCGTATCAAAGGGGAGGTGGGAGTACAGCTGACATCAGGATCAAATTCTGAACAATATGGACAGAAAAGTGCAAATAGATGGGCTCTCTCTACATGTTACTGTGTTGAACTGATAGAGCTGTTTTTTTGGGGAGATGCAGCTACAACTCTACATGTGTGCTACCTGTATTTCCTGCAGCCTGATCATCCATCTCTTGTCTTTCTTCCACTTATTAAAGCTCTTCTCCTTCCACGTTTTTTTGTCCAACCTCTTTTTTGTCAGTAATTCTAAAAAAGTAGATACAACTTGACTTTTTCAAACATGACGGCATCCTGTTTGACCACCTTACGCAAACAGCAAATAAGCAAAAAGTCTTTGCTTGTTGCTTATAAAGCCCCCTGAGGCAAAAAAATGTGATTTGTGATACTGGGGCTGTATAAATAATTTTTTTTTAAAAAACAGATTGATTGATGGCTTTCATTAGCCTGGTACAGCTTTAATTATTTAAGGGTTTTATGATCCCAGCAGACACTAAGCCAGAGCATCAGTCTGATTTCAGCGATTTGTTTCTTCGACGTTGACATTTAACAGTTACGTGGTTTTGGTGTGACAGCTGTACTGTCACGTAGTACTGTGTTTAGCACCATCAGTCACTGTCTGACAAGTGAAGGGAGAGAAGGGGGGAGAGGAGAGAAAACTCCCTTTACACTCCTCCCTTTGCACCCATCCAGCCTTCCCCCTCTTTTATCCCCCTCCATTGTTTTCTTCACTCTTTTATTATTCTAACTTCAGATCAGTTCATTAGTCACCGCATTCCTCTCTATTTAAGGCACCACCAATAGAAATTCAGTAATTGGACCTAACTGTACTTGTGTATGTGTATGGGAATTCCAATTGCAGACAGTACAGTCATATGTATGCTGGTATTGTTAAAGAGAAACAAAAGACAGACCTGTTTATGGGCAGGTCACTCAACTGTAACACTGGGACAACAGAGAAATACGGGTCACTGGTCAAGTACACACAAGCATATACAGTAGATACACTTTCAGGGACAGGATGCACTGCACATCCTTCTCTGTGTAATGACAGTATCATTAACAACAGCCTTAGGGATAGACGCATGTGACTGTTCCTGACTGTTTGACAAGGGGATCTCTTGGGCTGTGGAAAGCACGATGACAGTGGTTTTCTGAGCGGGGGAATCCCTTGTTTCCTTAGGTGACGCAGGCTGATAGGATTATCAGCAATGGCTTAATCACACACACACACACACACACACACACACACACACACACACACACACACACACACAAAACGTCAACACTCACACAAATGCAGAGACAGAGTGGCCTCTGATCGTTGATAAGATGGGTCAGGAAACCCAACACTGATAAAAATGGCTTCTAGCCCCTCAGAGGGCTGATTACGCAGACGGGCGTCGGTGTGTGTGAGTGTGTCATGTTACAGCATGAAGCTTCTCCCTCTGTCTTTCTCACTCTTCCCTGTCTTCACTGTTTTCCCTCCATTCATTCCCCTTTCCAACTCTCCCATGCCCCACTTTCTTATAGGAGTTACTTCTTACATCCCAATATATTCATTTTCTTCTTCCCCATACATTCAAACTCTACTCTTTTCTTCCTTGCTCTGCTCCTTCTTTGTTTCCTGCCTTCATTCATTCAAAGGGAGAGGCCCAGTTTGTCTTCCCCTTCCTTAATACCCTCTGTATGCTAATGTTGACTGTAAACACCTTGAAGTGATCTGCCTGTTCTGTTAGCCTGTAATTGAGGGAAACAATACTCAATTACACACACACACACACACACACACACACAGAATGACGTTTACTGCACAGAGGGGTTTCCATAAGGAAATGTAACAGATAATTCAATATTGTTTTAAGCTTGTTTTGTTTACCTGGGGACTATTAGTAGCAAATATCATCTTCCCGTTAGGGTGGACACCAAACCATGAGCATGACAGAAAATGAGAAGGGACACACTGAACTACACACACACACACACATGCACAGATTGAGCCTGTACTTTTCACACAGCTCATTTCCAAGCTTTTCTAAAGCTCATATACAGTACGGGTGACATTTCCGTCTCCTATAGGGGACTGAAATGGAAAATATTTTGACCTTTATGCAACCATACTTATAGGATTGGTGAGAAGGACTGACGTAAGAGGAGTGAGGCAGGGGATGGAAGGCTGGTGGGACAGAGGGATGAAGAAATGGCTTGCCTTTTGGCTTCACTGCATCTGCACAAAAAACATTTAAGGCCGGCAAAGGAGGCCGTGCAGGAGTAAAGGAAATCGAGAGGTTGTTGATTGTTCAAATCAAGATTGAAAATAACAATGCATTAAAAAAAATTGGCCGTGTAGGTGCGGGGTTGTTGCCGTAGGTACAGTATTTGTGAGAAGACAAAATAAAAATGAGGAAATACAGTTTGGTAAAACATCCATCCAGGTTAAAGGGTTATTAAAAGCCAAAACACAGAGATACAATTTTAAAACGCCGGCATGTTTGCACAGCGATAATCAATTGATCCTTCATGGCACATTTTACTAGGAAAACAGTATTACATTACATGTTTCATATTACAAGATGGGGCTTTTCCATTGCAGCCCGTTCTCATCCCCAGCTCACGTCATTGATGTTTTTTCACAGCCCTTCATGTCTCATCCAGATGACCACGGACGTCAAAGGGCCTGTTGTACTTCAGGGAAGGCTTAGCTTGTCGACCGGCGACACCAAAGGGCACCATCACACGTCTGAATAAGATGCGAGGGCCGCATGACAAAACGTCAGTATGCTTGCCCTGTGTTACAGTGAGCAAACAGCTAACATGGTTTCTGTATGCTATTATAGCAGTAACCTAGTGGTTATACCAATCTCATTTACTGTGCTTAAATGCTTTTAGTAAACATTGGCTATCAATAACAACTCACAGATTTGCCTATGATGAATAGCATTATTAATGTTTGATTTAAGTACAAGTTTGTGTGTGTGTGTGTGTGTGTGTGTGTGTGTGTGTGTGTGTGTGTGTGTGTGTGTGTGTGTGTGTGTGTGTGTGACATATAATAACAGCATGAATGAAGCTCAGGCTTTTACAAATTAACTTCAGCCTTTTATTGTCTGTGGTTTATTTTCTTGAGCAAAACTTGGCTAACTAAGGGACATCATAACTAGCCAACATAATGATGTTGGCCTAAACGTTTTTAACTAGCCATTACATATAGCCATAATCAACAAGCGAGTAGCCTTGTTTTAATGCAGATGCAAATCCCTGTCATGCTGGGCTGACACACTGAGTCAAGCCAAGCCAGCACATGTTTGGAAGAGCCAAAAGAGAGCGCAAAAGTGTCTGAATTTTAGTAGTCAACATTCAGTGGTGGAAACAGACTAGACTTCTAGAGGTTTTGTAGTACTTAAGGTGGAATTACCTAAAATACGAGAATGCATCACCCCGTCTAAGCATATCTTCTCTCAGCTACTTGCTCTGCTGTTACAGCAACACTCTCCCTTTCTTTGTCCTTGCACATACACACTAGCTAAAAGCTGTCTCTAGCTGGAGGATCTACCTGGGGGCACCAGGTTCTTCTAGTGCCCTGTCCCAATTACCTGAAACCAGATGTCGCTTTTACATGACATTTAAAAATTAAGCTTACTGGATAAATTCAACTTACTCACTCCAGTAACGCAGTTGCTTAAGTTCATGTAAACACACTAAACAAGGTTTTTACCACAGGGCTATTGTTGGTCTAAGAATGACCTAAAAGGAGTGAAAGTAGAAACAAGAGAAAAGGAAATAGCCTGTGTGAAGGACACATAAATTGTTGCATAGTCCTAAGTTGCCTTCATCACTGAATATTTTGGCCTACATTAATTAAAGTCCATTTTGCTTCATTCATTGTGGTTTAATACAATGATAATTCAACCTGTGGCATACAGGAAGTTATGCATTTGTTTGGAATAAATACAAGAAGGGAAGTAAACACAAGCTGTAATTGCAGAAACTGAAAAGAAAATCTCCACCTACAGAAACCAAAATTTAAAAATGACAAACTTGGGGGTTGTCACGTTGATGATGTGAATTAAGGAGGGTGTTACCAGCGGACAGATATACAGTTGTAGGTACGCATCTATTTATAGGGAAGAGGGAGGAAGGAGGAGTGAGGACCAGAAGGGGGGGAGTGATATAATAATTGGAGATACTTCCAGGGAAAATCCTATTTTTGCAGTCTGGCAGAGATAGAGGAAGAAGAAGTGGATGGATGGAGGATTGAGGGAAAGGGAGGAATACACAGTTGCTTTCTGGAGAAAATCTTATTTTCTCAGTCGGCTTCTTAGGAAAGGATAGACGGCTGGCTGGCTGGCTGGCTGGCTGGATGGATGGATGGATGGACTTGCCAACTACTTGGATGGAATTGCTTCCAGTAAAATCCTATTTCCTGCAGCTGGTAGATTTTCCACCTGGAGCCATCAGATTATCATAATAATCTACCATGAGGAAATAAACAGATTCTGGACTGTGCAGTGTGTGTGTGTGTGTGTGTGTGTGTGTGTGTGTGTGTGTGTGTGTGACTGAACACATTGTACTTTTTTCATTCAACATGTCCACTGTGTGTCTGTATCCATATATGTGTGTACTAAGCAAGAACACATGAGAAAGGGAAATGAGGGGGTGCTTCCCTGGCCCACAAATTTGATTTCGAGCTGCTGCTTCAATGAGATGGTTGACCGCATCCACCACCACCCCCTCCCCACACACACCACACACACACATAGAGATGTTAGCGGACGCTAATTGATTGAGGAGCGTTGGCTGATGGACAGCGTCTGAGATGGGTGGAGGAGATGAGGGGGTCAACAGCTGTTTCATTTCCCAGACCTAGTAAAGTGTGTTAACAGACACTGAACACACATGCACAAATACTAGTGTGTAATGTTGTCATGTGGCACTGAATGGCTTGATGACACGGAAAGACAAATACATGCATGCACACACACACACACACACATAGGCATCACTCTTCACACACACACACACACACACACAGTCAGACGACCATGGGAGTGTCAGGTCACCTTTAAATCTCTAACAGGGGGCATCAGTGATCATGTCTGATCATTAATCCATCAAGCTGAAATGTGGGTCAAAGACTGAAAGATCATCAAAAATTGCTGACAGGCTGCAGGCGCCATGACTGAACAATAAAAAACATGTACCAACAACAACAACAACAACACTATTGTTGTCTTGAAATTGTGTTTATTTTTAAGATTCATGCGCTGAAGTAGAGGCCAAAGGCTCTGTCATCAACAATAAAGTTCTTTTTCTGTGCACAAGAGCAAGAATGGATCTACAAATCAAGGCACACTTTTCTGTTATAGTACAAAAAATGTAAAACCTTTTATTGACATGACTACATGATGACAATCAAACAATACCTATTGACTGCAAAC
The DNA here is from genome assembly GCA_037974645.1 of Hollardia meadi. Classification (NCBI taxonomy): domain Eukaryota; kingdom Metazoa; phylum Chordata; class Actinopteri; order Tetraodontiformes; family Triacanthodidae; genus Hollardia; species Hollardia meadi. Next base: position 119,723 of record JBBPCS010000053.1, on the reverse strand, counting down.
TTGTTCATTTGTCACATAAGTCGAATTGTTGATGACTCCTTTATCGTAATTACAGCTAATTGTGTTTTTGTTTCATCTGAGTGTATTTGTGTTGAGGAAAAAAAAACATATAAATGGCGCATCCATCCCGTTGGAAAAAAAAGCTGCTGTGCACTTTAACCAGATGTAGCCTACATTTTCAAGCCAATTACTTAGTTCTCATCCTAAAACATTTTTTTCTTTTTTAATCTCCAAATACACTCACTTAAAACGCTTGTTTTTGAGTGTGGCTGTAACCGGCTCCTTGTTGCCATCTGTGGCCAATGGGGGAATAACGACCGATTCCAAGAGCCAACCAGGTGAAGAGGGTCAACAGAAAGGTGCAAGGTGCAAACAGTATGTTTCACTTTTATTAGAAAGATGAGAACTAACTGAGAGGTTTCCAAAAAATAATTGCAGGTTCAAGATTTTTTAGACTTTTTGTGAGTATGTCGGCTGTGAAACACTGAAGCTTTGAAATAATAAAAGACCCATATTCAAAAAAGTATAAGGACAATGGTCTACTTATAAGGTGTGACACTATTTTTAGTCTGCTTATGAGATGGAATGTATTGTATTACACATGCACACTCATAAACATTTCTGTAAATGTGCCAGTTTAGCCAACTTTTAATAATTTCCAACTGTAGTAAGGTGTAATAACAGACAAATAAAATAAAATGATTTTACCATCCAATTTACTACAGCTCTGGATGGCCTTAGAAAAAAGGCGTAGGGTGAAATACAAAGGATTTAATGAAGCATCTCACTATCTCTCCATGACAGACACACGCACACACACACAGCTTCTCTATTTACAGCTCCATCTTTAGGGTTCTTCTCTCACTCCAGAGTTTTATGGTGCTGTAATAAAACGGACAAAAGACAAATGGTCAGTGAAGAATTGCTTCTGCAAGCAGCATTTAGTAGTCACTTAGTCATTCAGCTGGTCAGTGAGCCAGTCAATAAGTCGACCATATAGTCAAACAGTCCAGTGACCAAACCAGTTGGCCAGACAGGAAGTTCTGTAATTCAGTCCATTGAGGTAACCAGTCCAGTTTAGGGGAGTGAGAACAAGAGAAAGAAAAACTTAACAGAAGATTTTGAAACTTTTAAGACTCTTAAGAGTAGTTTTAATAGTAAAGAAAGGACACACAAACATACATAAACTGCCATATAGAGAACTATTTTCTCCTGGTAACACAATGGCCAACTACTAATAAACACAGTTGGTCTCTTGGTGTGACCCCCTACTGCTGCCCCACTCCATCAAGACTAATGGGTTGTGACTCCTAAGCGCGCGTGCGTGCGCGCGCACACACACACACACACACAAAGACACACACGCATGCCATTGCAGTAAGAAAACGCTAAAACATTTGGCCTATCTATCTGTCTCAACAATCTCTGTGACCTCAATTACCCTCATATTTGGGTGAGCGCTGGCCAAAGTCAAAGCAATGAAACCCAGAACCAGGACTTAAATAAAGAGAAGAGACTATTCATCCATCCACCCATTCTTCCATCTTGCCATTTTGTTTTTGCAGTGACAATATGGGAAGCAGAACTTCCTTGATCCTTCTTTTGCTGCCTACTTGTGATCTCTCATCACAGATGGTGCAGGTGATTGTGTGTACTTTTAACATTTTTTAATTTATATAAACCAAATATGCTATCTTGAGAAGACTAACACAAGTTTTAAAACAGCGATGGTGGTAATCAATAAGCCTAAGTTTTTGGTCTACCTCATTTAATCAAATCAGAATCAGTAAGTTTTCAAGTTCACGGAATCTGCCTTGGTATTTTTGGAGCCTAATATAGTAAGAATAAAAGAAATAGAAAAAATAAACATAAATAGAAAAAAATACAACAAGAATTTATTATATATTATATGTAAAAAATGTCAAATGTGTTACTAAAATGAAAGCACTGTACTGTTGAAGTATATGCACTTTAACAGAATGCATTGTGAGATGTGGAGATTGTATGTTAATGTACCCTGCAGTGTCTACTGGAGGGGGTAGTGCAGGCAGTCTGTTGCAGGAGGGGGTAGTGTGTGGTTTAGGCTCCCACCTGTGGAAACCTAGAGCCTCTTCTTCATGATGAGGAGCAGCCAAACACTCCCTTGCTCCCCGCCCTCGCTAACCCACAGTCCCAACCCCATTTAAGAACCTCGCCCTGCAACCCACAGACCTCTAATCTTCCAGCATGCAAGCCCATCCCTCAGGAGTGCACAATGATGGTATGCTTGGCAGGGCAGGAGCCACATAACGTGAACCAAGTGCCTCTCCTCAGAGCAGGGTGTGGACTGCCCCCTTTTACATGTTCCCAATCAGTCAGAGAGTTTTCATTCACTTTCTCTAATGAGCCCACATAGCTCCCATCCTATGAAGATAGTTCCTCTCATGGAGCATTGCGTTAGTTCTGGCAGGCCACGGAAGTCAAGCTCAGCTCAGCTAAATCAGCTGATCTGAAGCCAGCCCACGTCAGCTGATGGCTCAGCTGATTCTCTTCTATGCATTCAATTGGCAAATCTCATACAGGGTGCACTATTCAAGCTGCTTCGACCTGCCTACTCTTCCTGCTTCCTCTGCAAGCTGCTTTGCAACCCACCCCCTCCCCAGCTCATCCTTTTTATGTTGTGTCTTACTTAATCATGTCATTTCTGTTGTCATTGAAGCCTGCTCTGTTCTGTACCTGGGGGGAGGTATTTGCTGCTTAGCTCCCTACCTCAGGCTTTCCATGTAGGCACATGGAAGGGCAGAGAGGTGTGCTCTCCCTGCTTTAGGCTTTCCAAGTAGGCACGTGGAAGGGCTGGTAGCTCCCAGAACAGAGCCATATCAAACTGTAGCCTTAGTTACTCTACACAGTATATTTTTGGGTTATTTTAATGACTTAGTTTGCCATAGTAATTTATGTTGCTTATTAAGCTGTATACTGTGATAAATTATATATTATCCAGTATGTAAATTTCGTGTTGTGTTATTTTGGACTTGTAGAATTAAGTTTCATTGATTTCATTGTTATAGCATTTTAATTGTCATTTTATGTATACATTTATATGTGTAATGTCTAAATTGCCATTTCATATCTGCTTTGCCAAAGAGTCATTTTAGTTCTGACATAGTTTAACGTGGGACAGTTGCACACAGTGTACAGTGTCACATACTAAGTGTAGCATGTGCAACAGTCAAGCGAGGAATCTGCTGTGAACCCTGAGAGAGTGAAGGAAGGTGTTCACTGTCTTACTGTTGGTTTTGATTAAAGAAGATTATTCAAAAATGAATTGTAGCCGCTCACTACCACAGGCCAGAAGGACTGCAGAATGCTACCACAAAGAAAATATGCTCACATATGTTGAGGTTACATGAAAGAAAACCCCAAAACACATCAAAGAAAACTGATGAAATCCCAAAATGCTGCCTTAATCAGGTTGTGTTAATGTTTCGTCAACACAGTCAAATATACAATCAGTACAGCACACTGAACGGAAATGTTTTTACCATAATTGAATTGGTTTGAACGGAATTGAGTTTAAATTAATTCAAATGAAATGACTTGATTGGGACAGCGAGGGAAACAAGCCCTCAACAGGTGATGAAGTGCGAGCATGTCAGTCAATGCATTGTTAGGCTAATTTCCCAGCAGCCTCCTGCAGAGACACTTTTCTTCATTTCAATATCAAACGGCTCCGAAGGAAAGCTTTTTAAATGGCACGCTAATTGTTGTAATGGTCTGTTCCTCTGCACCTCTCCTGCGCCCGCTCCTCTTTTACAACCCCTCTATTCTCCTTTCACACTGTATTATAATGACCTGCTCCGTTCTTTCTTTCTTTCTTTCTTTCTCTTGCTCAACGCACACACGAGCACAGATTTGAGAGTGACAGTTTAATGAGAAGTGCTTTTCCATTAAACAGACAAAGGGAGAGAATGCATCAATTAACACCCACTTTCAAACAACACGCGCATTTCTAGATGGGTGAGATTTTTACGTGTTTGCCTCAAACATACAAACACGCAGCAAAGACTGATGTATAGACACATTAATCAAGCGAGTCAAGTAACCAATGCAATCATTCCACTCATACACGTTATGAGGATGAATGAATCTCTATTTCTTTCCCTCTCTCTCTCTTTCAGACGCAGTTGACAGTTGGTATAAATGTCAGTTATTCTTTTGTCTTTTTATCTCTTCGCACACAGAACACAGATGTGTACACACTCACTATGTACATGTGGACAGTGAGTGAAAAGACAGCCTTAGAGACACATTCTGGTAAATTACTCCATTATGGTGTCAGTGATTCTCACAGTACAAAGAAAGAAACCCAAATAAAGTTGCCATTTATTATTTATTAAGTTTTTTGTGTTCCTAATGCCTGGAACTACTTTTACTCTGAACTCACTGGAGTTATTGACAAACATGCCCCCTGAAGAGAAATCAAAGTTAAAGGTAGACATCTACAGTGGATCAGCCCTGATCTGATTAGCCATTTTAAACAACGGGATAAACTTTGGAAGATTTACAGGGAAACTAAGGATCCTGCTGACTGGGACAAATATAGATTATTGAGGAACTCATGTAAGACTAAAACACGCAGCGCTAAATCAGACTTCTACAAAACTCACCTCTCTGAAAACATGCATAATCCAAAAAAAGTTCTGGAAAAGAATAAATAACATTCTCAATAAGTCAAACAAAGATACCAGCACCCAGGTTCAGGTCAACAACAACATCATTCATGACCCGTCTGTTATCTCCAAAATTTTTAATCAGCACTTTTCCTCTATAGGTAGCTCTACTGTGTTTGACACATCTATATCTTGTGGCTCTTTTAGTAGCTCTACCTGCAGAAGTTCCTTTTCTTTTCGTAAAATACTACCTACAGAAGTTCAACATGTAATTAATGAACTAAAGGACGACTGTGGACCTGGTCCAGATGGCATAGAGATAAAATTAATTAAACTAGCTGCTAATATTTTGATGTACCCTCTTTGTGACCTTTTTAATCTCTCCATATTAACCTGTGCCCTCCCTTCCACCTGGAAACATGCCATAGTAACGCCTCGCCATAAAGGAGGTGAACCCCACGATATTAATAATTATCGCCCAATTTCTACTATCAATTCTGTAGCTAAAATTTTTGAGAAACTCATTTTCAACCAATTATCACAATATGTTACTGACTCCAACATTTTATCTCCATGCCAGTCTGGCTTTAGACCTAATTACTCTATAACTACAGCTCTCTTAAAATTTACTAATGACATGTGTACAGCTTCTGAAAATGGCAAACTCACTGGCACAATCTTTCTTGACTTAACAAAGGCTTTCGATATTGTCGATCATTACTTCTTGATAAATTATATTCCATTGGTGTCTCTCAGAATACTCTACTTTGGTTCAACTCATACCTTCATAACAGATGCC
>JBBPCS010000053.1:97186-114175 GCA_037974645.1 Hollardia meadi | reverse complement strand
TGCTTAAAATCTCTTTTAAGAACAATTCGAGGTCTTGATTTTGGGAGCTTGGCTTGTCTGATTGTGGCAATGACACAGTGGTCGCTGATATCATTTGCAAAAATACCAATATCAGAATATTTATGAGGGTTAGGGGTTAGAATAAAAATAAATCAAGAAGAGAGGATTTCTCTGGGCATTTGAGATTTGGACGAGTTGAACCATTGATTAGTTGTGTAAGCTTAAATGAGTCACAGGTAGATTTAAAACTGTCAGAGACAGGAGACAGTCAGTCCCAGTTAAAATCTCCAGTCAGGAGAATCTCATTAAAATCTATGGATGATAATTGCTTACTCAATGATAATAAAGTCTCATTGCTTGCTGACGGGGGTCTATAACAACCTACAACAGTGATAAAAATGACCTTTAAGAAGTTCCAATTTCAAGGCAAGAAATTCAAATTGCCTGCTGAGCAATACTGATGATAGGATGGTAGATTGAAATTTGTTTTTTATATATATGGCAATGCCACCACCTTTTCTGAGACGGTCACAACGGAAAACATTGTAACCCTTAATTGCAATGTCTTTGTCTGTGATAGATTTGTTTAACCAAGTCTCAAACAAGACAAGAATATCAGTATCAGAGGATTTTGCCCAGATTTTCACTAGGTCCAGTTTAGGAAGTAGACTTCTGACATTTAGGTGAATAATACCAAGCCCAGATATAGCTTTAAAATTGCAAGGGGTACTCAAACAATTAAAATCTGGGCCAGGGTTAGGTTGAACATTTCCTGACAGTAGAAGCAAGAGATAAATAAAACATTTCCTTTTCACCAAATTTTGTGTTGGGACCAATTGATTATTCCTAGCCCCTGGTTTGCTTGGGGGATGAGAATGGAATAAAAACAACCATTCATAAGGACTAAATAAGTTAATTAAATAGGGTAGAGTCAGAAACTCGTCAATATTTTGTACAATCCAGTTTGGAGAGATCATAAAAGATTTAAAATCCCAGCCTGTCAGGCACAAATGTGTCGTGAGAAGAAAAAAAAGATACGCCATGGCTGGAATTGTAGATTTTACTGACACATGGCAGACATGTCAGACCGCTGGCCAACCAGGATACCAGAAATGATGGAGGCACAAAAGTTTATAGGTTTTTGGAAAAGGTAACAGGTTCCAAAGGTAGCACGTCCATGTTGTTCATATGAATGAGGTACGTACATACGTGTATTTGTGATGACTATAAAAACAGACAGCAGAGGTGGACATAGACAGCAGGAGTAATGAGAGTCAATTGAAAAGAGCATGAAACAGTTTCAAAGTTCATTTCCGTCTTCTTCAGAGAAACTGTGTCCACATTTGTTCACAGATGTCTGCACAGACACTGATGCAGACAGCAGGAGAGGGATGATTGGACACCATCAGTGGTTTATGTCTCAATAAATGAATATAAACAAACAAATGAGCTCATGAACTCTGTCTCCAATCTTTTATTCTCTTCTAACAGGGAGGGAGAACGAGGAAGTAAGAGAAGGCAGTGAGGGACAGAGACAATAATAGAAGAGATGGAAAAACAGAACATCAAAAACACATAAAGGCAGGAGAGCAGAAAGAAAACAAAGAAAAAGGGGGATAAAATGCATCAAGGAGAAATCAAAGGAGAAAAAGAGAATGATTGTTTCACTTTTTTCAATTATCTACCATTACATGATAGTCACGTGGACATATATACATTTAAAGTTATTAATAATCGATCTTTTTGTACATACTGGCCATGAAGACTATAAAATCCACGGTCCTCGTTCTGTGTAAAGATGCACTTGAAAGTTCAGCTAGCTAGTATGAGGTTTCAGCAGTCTGAATTAGTCGCTTTTCCAGGTTTTGTTTTTCTATCTTTCTATTGCAGTTCAGCAAGGACCCAAACTGAGAACACTAACTTTGGAGTTGATTTGACCAAGTTTCTAATGCTACCTGTGTGCCATGGCCAAGGTTACCTCCTCGGCAGCTGCAGAGACCTTCAGTGTGCAGACAAGTTTGCCTCTCTGTTTTGTCTTTTTTTTCCTGGTGTGCACAGTCAATGTCAAAAAAGCGCTGGATAACAGGGAACAGTAGAAAGCAGCAGATCATATACCTCATCACCAGTGTTGGGTAGCGTTACTTTTAAAAGTAACTCGTTACGTTACAGCATTACCTACTGAGAAAAGTAACTTGTTAGAGTACTTTTGTTTTACCAAAAATGACAACCACTTTACGATGTAGTTTCAGCTGGGGGATGTGTCGAGTGGTGACCACCTTCATACATAAACAAGCAAAATAAACTCAAAAATGTCAAGAAAGGAAATAAAATATTATACTCATTGTCCAGAAAAATGTGTCCGTCCACCTTCTGAATTCAAATTTCTCTCTTTAAACGACAAGCTTGATTGCATTGTTAACTCATTGTAATACACACTTCAAACGAGACATGAACAAAATAAAACCAAAACTATCTTGGTTTGCCTTTTCCAACAATCGCCAAATCGGAAATGTGGTGGAAATAAATCCTTGATTCACAGGGTTAGATGTGAAAATATTCTGGCTCCACATGCTGTTTAATTCCCTGCTTCTAATGATCTGACCGCGATCTGAGAAGAGGCAGAAAGGCACAGTACATGAGTCTCTATGAAAACAATAAAACTCTTTGGCTCTTATAGCCTACAGTACATCACGTTTCAACTGACATTCAATTAATGACAATAAAAGACACAAGGAAATGCGGTGATTGTTTATTTGAAAACATAACTAAAAAACTGATCACTTGAATTGCAAAACTAATGCGTTATGTTACTCATTACCACAAGAAAGTAATCTGAGTACTCTAATGCGTTACTTTGTAACATGTTACACCCAACACTGCTCATCAGACTGCATCCAGAAGACGTTGAAACCTGTTTTAAAACATTCTGAATTAAACACATCATTTTTTCCTGAGCTGATGATGGAACTAGCTAAAGAGGGAGCCATCTTGTCTCCTTCCCATTTCGGTTGAGAGTTGCACAGTTTGCTTCAGTGTCTCATTCAAACTCAGTGCTGACTGAATGACATTTGAATGGAGATGAATGGAAAAGTATTTAGGTGTCATTGTCCATAACTTCAACACACATCATAGCATCACATTAGAAAAGGGGTAACATGACATGTTTCCACCCAGGTGTCATGTTTACATCACTGCCAATCAGAGCTGGAGTCAATAAATACCTGAGACTACTGCAGAGTCATTTGACACATGAATGATTATAATGTAAATTGTACCCTTTCTGACTGAAGATAAAAGTCAGATGATTGTGGGTGTTGGTGGATCTTTTTGTCCAGTGTAAAATGGATGATAAAGAAAAGTGACAGTTAGGCCTATATTCTAAAAACAAGCAGAGTGGCAAATATCTGTTCACCTGCACTACTTATCAGTTTGTGGCAATAACCATTTTCTCGTTTTCAAGCCAATATTCAGTTGAAAACGTCAAACAAATGTAAGTTTCTCTGAGTTTGTGACTTTACTTTGGTGTTTTTGTGTTTACCACAAACTTTTAATGATCTGAAAAAACCACAAAATCTTCACACTGTCCCTTTCAACTCTACCCACATAAGTGGCCTCAGTCTGGATCAGCAGCAGAAGATATTTTCCCCTTATTTCTCTCCTTCCTCAACTTCATTATTCTCACATCCTCTTTCTGGTTTGGTTTTAATCTCTTTCTGTATTCAACTTTCTCCCCCGCTGTATGTATGTACTGTATGTCTGCATCAAAAGCGGTTAATTCCCCTATGATCAGCTAAATCAACAGACCACAAGAAAAGCTATTTCCATGACAACACATCAAAGTGTAAAACAAAAGTGAATGTTCCGTCAGCAGCCTCTGCTCTGCTGAATCTGTTCGCACACATGTAAACAGTGTCAGCCTGTCAAACCTCCGTTCAGCCCCTTCCTGCTCTCTGTGATCACCTGTACTGTCTTTTCATACAGCCAAATGCATCATTTACTTGTTCTCATTTACATATTTTCTGTTCATAAATATTACACGTTAACTAGCAGTCATTCCTCAGTTGCTGCTTTGCAGTGATAAAATCCTTATTTCGTGATTGATAATGATAACGCAAAACATTAAAAGAGAGAGTAAGTTCACACACCTAGCCAGCATTTTAAGATTTATTCACCCTGCAGACTCTGGGTTTGAAAAAGCTCAGTTTTTAGGTGACTTAGTGAACACTGAACGGAAAGAAAGACAAGCATTTTTAAATTTAACTGGCTTCATGTGAACGTACGCACAGAAAGAACACCAACACTGATGGCAGCAGCACAATGCCCTACCAATTAAGAAGCGCCAACAGTCTAAAAGAGTAGAAATATATGAATCAACACTGCAGTTCACTCTCTCCATCGCCTCCAAAGAAACATTTTTCCTGCTATGAGACATCCGATCAGAACTGACAGTGAGTTATCTTGGATACTGACAGAGAGCGGAGACCTGCAGCAATCCTACAGGATCCTACCCGGACTCAAAAAGACTGAAAATAATTTGTACCTGGCCCAAGTCTCAGTCAGGAACCAAGTGGATCTTTTGCTTCATTTCCACTATGGCTCACCTACACTCAACTAGCTCTTTTATTTATTTATTTTTTTTATTGGCAATAGTTGTGGATAGCACCTGGTACTTGTTTTGGTATCACCCCAGTCAAGGTTACAAGTGACTGAGTGAACACTCACCACTGATTGGTTAGAGAGGATTGGCACTTGCGTGACATGGGGAGTCATCCCATCGTCAGCACTCTGATGTATAGGATAAAATGCTGCAGAACTGAATTTTCCATCTTCCCCCTGATTTCAAGCTTTGTTGCTCGGTAACATTCACACTCACCTCCTTATTACAATAGGTACCAACACCTACAGTATGTTATTTTTAAGTTCCCACATTTTTATCCCCTTATTCCCTAACTTCAGATCTTGTTCTCTTGTACCTACATGTACAGGTATCAGTGCTGTACTGGTACACAGTTGGATAAATTGGGATAACTGAGAGGGAAAGAATGAGGCTGTGTGTGTGTGTGTGTGTGTGTGTGTGTGTGTGTGTGTCAGGAGGGTGAATGACTCTGAAAGACGACTTTCAGACTTTGAGGTAGTTCAGTGTTCTCTCTTGTGAGTGTGTGTGTGTGTGTGTTGAGAGGAAGCAAGATAAGAGGCGCCGGTAAAAGCTTCCTTACTCTCACACACACTGTTGCTTGTTTATTAAACATGGTCACGTTTTTTTTTTTCTTTCTTTTTTGTCTGCGCTGGTGCTGTTGTGTGTGTGCAGTTCAAGTGTATGAGAGAGATGGAGGACAGAGAGTGGGGAGGAGTGATGGAGAGGGGAGGTGTAGAAGTCACTCAGGTGTCAAAATGACAGAAAGGAGGAAGAGGAAGAAAAGAGAGCGCAGCGGATGAAAAGAGAGATGAGCAAAGGTCAAGTGTTTGAAAGAAGAAGGAAGTGTGTGTGACAAACAATCCCTGATGTCTCTCTTTATTTCCCAACTTCTCTAAGAAACCATTTGTTTTCTTTCCTCTGTCATGTTGACACACACACACACACACACACACACACACACACACACACACACACACACACACACACACACCACCAACAACAACAACCAGTGGAACTCGGCTACGGGTAGAAGTGGCTTTACTGTTCAGCTTAAGTTTTGATAATAACTTACTGAAAAGTAAGGAGAGTTAAAAGTGGAAAGAAAGAAAGAAAGAAAGAAAGAAAGAAAGAAAGAAAGAAGGAAAGAAAGAAAGAAAGAAACTGTACAATCCATATATTATTCATTGCAGTGTTCAAGATATTTTTAACAGAAAATTGAAGTCAAAATGTAAGATCAGCCACAGTTGCCCACAGCTCTGGCTTTAGTACTCGATACTGTTTGTACTGGCAGAAACAGACACTGGCTGAACTTTGTAACTGCAGCTGCTGGTTTCACTTCTGAAATACGGGATTTAAAAAAAAATGTTTTGGCTTCTTCAAAGTGTGTTTACAGGCTTTGGCAGAAAACCAAACAGATAGGCAGCGGGGTCAATAAAAGAACACTTTTCATTCAACCATTACGTTGCTTCCAAGATACACACACAGAGCACTGTTAAATTGCTGTTTTCCACTAGTGCTGGACCAACCGAAACACTGTAAACAGTGTGAGTGCTGGCTTTTGTCAGTACTGTCCAACTATTCAAATTACTTTTATTGACTTCCACTTTACCAGCGGTGAAGAACACAGCAATGCACCTTACATGGGTCCATTTTGTTGTTGGTACTGTACTGTACTACCACAAGGATGTCTTGAGCAGATATTTACAGACCATAATTCAGTGTAGAGACTTACTGTCACCCTTGTAGTCTATATTGTCCTAACTCATATGACCACAGTGAAGAGAAAATTAAACAAACATGTTCTCTGGCATTGTGGGAAATGTAAGGAATCAACCGGTTCTCATTTCAGCTCGTCACATACTGACGTTTTACCGACATACCATGCACTAGGTACGCACTAAGCCTTAGGCACAAAAATCACGTGGTTAGGTTCAGGAAATGTCTGGTGATGCTTGGTTTCAAATGGGACGCGAACTCCGGTCTCCTGGGTGAAACTCCTGTGTGTGACCCTCCACTCCAGCCCGATGTCCACCCCTCTTGGCGCTGTCTTGCTTTGGAAAATATGTTGCACTAATCATCTGTTCAAGTTGTCTGATACTGACGTGGACGGCTTTACATTGCTGGTACATTAAACCCTTGTGCATCTTTCCCTGACACCAAAGGGTACCTTGTGCATCTGGATGGGACGCGAAGGGCCATGACAAACGCAGGTTCTGAAAATTGTTAAACCTTGTGGTGGCAATTTGCTTATAAAGAAACACTTGAAACAAATCAATTGTCTTTCTAATTAGGCATTTGCAAATGGGCTCAGATGGCAAAGCAAAATAGCTGAGGATGAAAGTGATAGCTAGGCAACAAAAAAACATTTTATACAGTGAGTAGAACAAAGAGGGTGGTGTCTCACACCTCCCTTCAGGCGTTATCTGTTCCTACAGATAACTCATGCAGAACAGTCATTGTATCATGAGTGAACAACAAAGTGTACTTTCTTAGTTACAGTGGAAAAAATCTGAATACAACCTCAATGAACTGATAGAGCCACATTGTTCAGACAGACCAGGACTAAAAGGTATGAAATGTATGGTTTACTGTTCTTTCTCTCCTTTAATACTGGCTCTACAGTAGACTGTATATCACTCCCAAAACATAAATGTCATTGTAACCCATTGTTGACTTCTGCATTGACCATTTTATGGTTGTCATGATTGTTGTCTATGTCTGCTCCCGAAGAGCCTCCTGACTAAAACCAAACATGACAATATCACCTGATTTTGAAGGATACTTATAGAAACTGTCCGAATTGAAGTCCTTTCAAGGGCGACTCACAACGTTCGGGGACTTACAAAAAATCCTGACTGTAAGGGTTTTGCCAGAGAAGAACATGTTCCTCTGACACACTTTTTGACCATAATGGAAAACAAAAGCTTTTATGCTCGTTCCCAATGGCTACAGTGGGAGGCAGAGTGAAAAGACAGCCGTGATATGGACGGTGGAGCTACAATATCCTTTAATATGGGGATAACAGTGCTCATTCTGTAGGATGTTCATAGTGGTGCACAATATGTGAAAAGTGACAGAAATAGCTGTGTCAAGAAAGAAAAAAGAGAGCTAGAGAGAGCAAAATAAACCTGCTCACTCCCTCACCTCTGTACAGCTGGCCAGTCATGGCATGAAGTGGGTGTGAACATAGTTTTCAGTATAACCATGATCTGTATAGTGACCTTTACGTGTGAATATATGCTATATAACCTTCAATGAAAGAACCAGCTTAAAAAACATGGGGAGAAACAAAAACACAAGTGTACAACACCAAAATGATTTCAAATCTAAATCATCATTCAAGCAATCAGGAAGTAAATGAATGCTTACTGTAAACTGGAGATCAGTAGAGAGTAGAAGCAGCTGAGAGAGATTAACCAGAGTAGCTGGAGAAGAATGGCTCATTATTGTGTGTTTGTGTGTGTGTGTGTTTATGATTATTATTCATGTGGAGTTGCTATGATACAACGAAGCCAGCTGGGGTGCAAGCGCTGCGCTCAACCTTTGTTGCCCTTCCTCATTTATTAAACACACAGAGAAATGCAGGCCAGCAAGACCTTGAACACACAAACACACAAAAATCAGTCAAGTAATCTGCCCAAGCAGCGCAAACACACCAACACACAACCCCTCGTACCCTTGCTCATGTTAACATTCAGTTTGTAGTAGCAGCCTTAGTAAGTGGCTTCCTCACCGCCTACACTGCAGCACACGGAGGCTGAGAGCACCTGAAAAGCTGGTACACGACGGAGAGCAAAGCAAAAACAACACAGGCGGGATATGTGTCCATTCATTCGATACAACACCTTCCTTTACTGACCTGCAGATGATTGTACCATCGCTGGGGCCAATTAAAACAGCAAGAGTTAGTGTCAAAAACTCTCTGTGTAGGAACAGACTAAAGCAAGTGACAGAGAGAGCTTGTTTTAGATTATATCACAGAGAAAGAACACCACATATACTCACAGCTGAACCACCTCTTCCTGTGATGTTTGGTTTATGGCTTGCTTAAGACTTGCCACCAGAGGTTATTCATCCGGTGGGTTTCTAAAAGGCTTCATTGGACCAAAGACAGTTGAATCCTTTGACTGAGGTTGAAATGTGAGAATGCCCGAATTTAGAGTTATGACTTTTTCAATACGAAAACAACAACAATAAGAGAGCAAGTCCTCATACTTAAATGGAAAACCGGTTATGATGTACCTTTAGTGCTGTAGCATGGATAAGTTTAGAAAAGTTAAACTACTGAAAGTGAGGAGAGCTTCACCCTTACAGGAGGTGGAGACAGCATGCGAACCAGAACAGTGTCCAACGTTGCAGACAGTGACAGACAGTGAACACTGACCTGTCCAAGACTTGTTGGCAGTGAAATAAGAACGTCACATTTTGGTAATAAGAATCACAACAAGCTGCTTGTAAGGAAAATATAAACACGGAAAGTTTAAGTGATTTAAGTGAGGATGAGACAGTATGGACATAAAGGAGCATCAATATTTCTCTATAAATATTGTTTAACGTGTGTTTGCCTGCAGCAAAGTGTAGGTGTATGTGTTTTATTCATATGTGCGTGGTTGGAAAAGATAACAAGTCTGTCCTGGTCAATATGGTGATCAGTGCAAAGTGGAGCAATCAATACTGTGCATGTGTGTACTATTTAATGTACTTATCTGCATATTCTTCAATTCATCGTGTTACTCAAAATTTACAAGTGCCTTCATGTAAGTGTAGTTTGGATGATCGTGTGTCTATTTGTTTATAATGTATGTTACAGTGAGTTTGATTCACACGTGCATTCAGAGTAGAATTATTAGTCAGGCGGCAGCGAGCACGAAGTGGGTCAGTGCAGCTTCACAGTATATGTAAATACAGAGGGTTGGATGTCACTTTGTGTCAGTGAAAAAATGATTATGGAACCACTCGTCAAACTGTTTGTTTGTCCTGCTGTCTGCAGGTTCTAGTGGAGCACATGTAATTCAGTCTCACATGCTTTCACATCAGCCACTTTACAACTAAATTACACCAAATGGATGGTGTGAAGGGGGTGGGCTCATAAATTCACTTTAAAGCTATAAAAACTTCAAAACATGAATTTGTAACTAAAAAAATACTTTAAAACTACATTTTCCCCTCATGCCTCATTTCCACAAAGTTTTTTTGTTCCCCTTGTGTTCAACTCCATTTCTTTGTGGTTGCATAGAAACACTATATGTTACACATGCTGCCAATGTTAGCTAAATATAGCCGCTGGACTATTTTCAATTTCAATTGAACAATTACACAGTGTTTGAGTATCAACACAGTCAAGCAACCAAATTGAATAAAATATCATGTTAGCTCATTTGCTTTTTAATTCATGTGGCACAGTGCATATTCGTTCCGAAATCCACAAAAAAAAAAAGTTCAATTTTTTTTAACGTACTCAAGGCCAATTCTGGGCTGTAAAAAAACATTGGAGATCACGGAGGGGTGAATGGACTTGATTCACATACGAACACAGAGCTGCTGTATGTGGAAACGAGGGCCAAGTTATGAATTCAGTCCTAACCCCACAAAATATGTCAGTGATTGTTACGAAACTTTATTAACTTTAGAGGTCATAAATACAAAACAAAAAAAAGAATACTAAGAGTACAAACACGTTCGGACATGGACACACTGAGCTGAGCGAAAGCAAAACAATGCAAACAGACAGACCCTCCACAGGTGATGGCGAGTGTCTGGGGAGCAGCACGGGGTCCAGTAAAGAGCAACAGTCCATGACCTGTCTGGACACACAAACACACACACAAACCTGCGGTGACATGGTAGTGCAACTAGGACCTCATTATCACCTGGCTCTGAAATGTACCGTTGCCCATTCAGGAACACACACATACACACACACACACCTGGTTCAGGCGCTGGTATCTGTTAGGGGTCATTGGGCGGGATTTGAACCACATCTCTAGCGACCACAGGGGTGTGAGTGCGTGGGCCTGTGTGCATATATTTGCAAGCAAGCCTGTGTGTGTGTGTGCGCGCCCCTGCTATCGATACTTTCCGAGTGTCACACACGCCTGACTGAGCAGCTACAGGAAAGAGGAAATGAGAGGACTTGGAGTGTGACATTTGCGCCTACATTTAACAGAGTGTATGGCTCAGTGTTTGTGTGGGTTTCCCTCCCAAGTGTAGGCCGTATTTCCTCGTCAGTCTGAGAGATTGCATGGGTCAACGAGTTGGTCTGTGTATAGCGCGAGCGAGCAATTGAGCATTCACTCTCGCGTCTTTGCTTCACTGCAAGTGTTTGTGTCAGGCAGTGGAGGTTCAGTGCATGTCAGAGCGGTAGTAAGAAACTCTAGTGTGTAATAAACTGAGAGGAAGTGGGAAGGGAAGGTGAACGGAGCTAAAAAGAGAAAAAGGGGAGATGAAGAGTATAAAGAAGTAAATATGTATCTATATCTGGAGGGGTCGATGCTTGTCGACATCACCACATCCTGAGGCCTCATCATTAAGGTTTAAAAGCATTCATATGTTGAAAGCTTTGAGTCGAGTGGATGAAAAAGCATCACTTATACTCATCATGAAATTTTTTTTAGTTTTATTATTTTGTGCATTTGATTGGCTTAATCAGGTTGCTGACAGGAAGAGAGAGGACAGGAAAACAAGGGGAGAGAGAGAGAGATGGGGAATGACTTGCAACAGAGGTTCCCAGCTGGACTCGAACCAGGATGATTGGTGCCTTGACCCCGAAAGCCACTTGGGCATCCCTCAAGATGAGAAATAATTACTCAGGACTGAAATTGGATTGGAAGTAATGGGATTTGGATGGGAAGTGATCAGTTTGGATAGGAGAAAATAAAAAAAAGGACAAAGCAGGGGGAAAAAATCACTCCTCCTTCTAAGTATCACCTTTTAGTTGCAATGGAACAAGGGCCTATAAGATTAAATTTTATTAAATCTTTTTGATTTTATTCCATAAATATTGTTGTTTAAGGTAAATAAATCTTTACAAAAAATGATTTAGATTCAGAGCCTTTTTTTGTAGCACTGAAAATGGTGAATCATTATTGTACAGATTTCCTGATGACATTGTTCATGAAAAAGTTTTTCCTATTAAACCTGGGTTTTACTGTGATCCAAGCCCATCAAGCTTTGGAAAAAATGAAATACATCCTATCCACTGCACAGCATTTTTTGTATTTTTGTCACTATGGCCTTGTCCATAGCTTTTCTATGTGTTTTGGCCTTTCGTCCACACGCAAACTGCGTTTTAGGTCACTGAAAACAGACTTTTTGGAAAACTCCGTCCAGGATGAAGATTCTCAGAAACTCCATTTGTCAGTGTTTATGTGTAGACCGGGAAAACAGAGTTCTTGGCTTGTAACATCACACTGTGCGCCGGGGTTTCTCCTTTGTTTGACGTCAATGTGTGACATTATCTATGTTGTTCATGGGGTACCAATAATAACTTTTTTTCAGGCTTCTGTTTGGCCAACATGGCTTTATGGTTATGGTTATATCACCACCGGTTGGTTTGGCATTCTCTTGACCTCACTTAACAGCATTTTTTGTGTTTTCATGTGGACAAAGATTTTTTTAAGAATAGTGCTTCTGTGGACGGGATTGTTTTTTTTAACAACAAAAGAGGAAAAGTCCTGTTTTCAAAAATATAATTTCCCGTGTACCTGTGGATAAGGCCTAAGTCTTCAACCAACCAAAGATGGAAACATGAAGAAGCATATCTCTTGTGAAACAAACAACCTGCCAGGGTTTTGGAACATTTGCCTCTGTAATTTATCAATGCAAAAGTTTAAAAGAAGTTATAAAATGCATTTTAAAATATTATTTGAGAGCCACAAACAAGCTTAAAGAAACATTTTCTTGCTCTAAATAAGAATGTTGAAATTAAGAGAAAGTATGGGGTGCCAGAGAAATACCTTAAACTTGTAATATAGAGTTGTGAGTTGGTGCTTTTACAGCCATTTCAAGTCTTATGTAACTTTGCACTTTTGATATTTTATGGATAGTCTGTGTGGGCGGGATCAAATCGCACAGTCAAAATATAAAGTTAGAGAAGATGGTTTTTTAGAATTACAAATGACCTAACCCAATAGTTACAGACACTTGCTATTTTCAGGGGGCCCATCCATTTTGCCTGCTAAAATAAAGCTCGGAATCAGTCCAGTTAGTCCTGAAACATTCTGATTTCTATACTCAGTGAGAGGGCAAGGCAGGGAGAAGATGTTGCAAATTGCCAGTGACAAATAAAAGGCTGGAAAGAACGAGAGAAAGAAATGAAGCCGTAAAGAGTCAGGTTTTTTTTTTTGATGAATTGGTGTGGAATGAGAGCAGAGTGCTGCAGAGACCAGTGAAAACAAACTGGACGAAAGCATTTATTTACACTCTGCCTTGCAATTAAATCAAATAGGCCACTTTAACGAGGCTGACATTTCAACAATTTAATGAGGAAACAAAGGGTCCTGCAGGATGTACAGCAACTCTGTGTGTGTGTGTGTCTGTGTGTGTTATATATATGTGCACCCAAATTTGCACATGAAAACGCAGCCATGGCACACAGAATTACTCTATTTGTGTATGAGGATGCACACGTTTCTTTGCATGTCTGTCGTGCACGCTTGCACATGTGTGTTTATTCATATTTTACCGTGCGGCCTCAATCCTCCATCCCTTTACCTCCATCACCGCTGCTCCTCTGTGGCAGCGTTTGCATAAACAGGACAATCTGGAAAGCTTCAGCGGCCGGCCCGGGAATGTTAACAGGCTGCTTCGTAACATTACACCCACAGGAGTGTGTGGCTGTCTGCAAGTGTGAGTGAGTGAGGGAGTGAGTGAAGGGGTGAGACAGGCACAAAGAGAGAGAGAGAGAGGAAGGGGCAGTGTGCATGCTGGTGTAATGGAGTGAAAGAGAGAGATTGGCTTGATGGATACTGAAGGACGGAAAGTGACGGTTTGGTTTCCCCTGTGTGTGTGTGTGTGTGTGTGTGTGTGTGTGTGTGTGTGTGTTCTATGAGGAATGCAGCACTTCGGAGCGTAGGGAAACTCCCTCTGTGGTAATGTTTTAAGCAGCTAATAAACTCTCATGGCTGAAAGGATGAAACTCTATCCACACCAGGTGAAAACCATTTCTTACGCTTTTGTGTTTTGATGTGAGTGAACACACAGATTCCTCCGTGTGTGTGTGTGTGTGCCTGTGTATAAATGAATGCACACATGTTTTTTTCATGTGTGTGAGAGATAAAAGCTTAATTCTCAGGAGAATCTTTGCGAGAATGTCGGCCGTATGTTTTGTGCTTTAACACAGAGCAGAACTCCTGTTAAAAAGGTCCATTTGATCACCACAACTTCATCAATAAAGTGTGGTGAGGCTATGAAAAATAAGCTTCCATAATTGGACACGTGGCAAACTTTCTCCTCGGCTTACAGATGCAGGCAGTGCAAATTCATAGCAATCAAAGATCCCCTCCAGGCACGTTTTACACATAAATTGCTCTACTTTGAATAATAATTTGTATCTTTCACAAATAAATTTAACTATCTTGTTAAAATCTTTGAAATGAATTTGACTCCTTCCCTTCATTAAAAATGAAAGTTGAACTACATTCTCTAGTTGAATATTGGTCCGGGTTTGGCCTCAAAACTATCTGTGATCGCCTCTGAAAATAGAATTTGGTCAAACTCTGCAAATACATTCTGTACAGTGAAGCTCCAACAACTGACGGAACAAGAAAAAAAACAATACACATTGTTGAATTGAGAGGAACTTACTTTTATATGTGGAGGTGACTGGTCGGCTGATTAAGCTTTGAAGCATGCAATGTAAGTTACAAGTTACTGTAATGTAATCTATCGTCATCAGATCAGATTCAGTAATTATGGCAAGCCACAAACTGGGTATGTTTGCAAGAATTAGATAAAAAACATAGCAAGTGTTCACATTTGCACAGAAGTAAGAGTGACTATGGGGTGACACATAGCGGAGAAAAAAGACATTTAGTTTCATCTGGACAAGATGTTGTTAACACACCTGTCAGGCTTGTTAATGTTCCCCCCGTCTATCGTTCTCTGGACTTTTGCAAGAGAGTATGCATAGCCACAAACTTGCACATGTGTCCTACATAAGACAGGTGATTCAGACTACGGTGGAAACCTTCATTCCTTCCATGACATTTTGTACAGCATGAATCAGGCAACATTAGTCCATCATCAAACACACATATACGTGCAGGATTTACAAAACACATCCTCAACAAGCACACTTGAGGCCTCATTTTTCTGTTAAATTTAGCATATTTCATCATATTGCAGGGCGCATCACTGTGTCTCTATAATTTGGTCCGACCTTTATCACATTACAACATTAATTCGAGTGAGTAATGAACAAATCACAAT
This sequence comes from Hollardia meadi, assembly GCA_037974645.1. Taxonomy (NCBI): domain Eukaryota; kingdom Metazoa; phylum Chordata; class Actinopteri; order Tetraodontiformes; family Triacanthodidae; genus Hollardia; species Hollardia meadi. The sequence continues at coordinate 99,111 of JBBPCS010000053.1, read as the reverse complement.
TGCTACAGAGCAAAAAAAAAAAAAAAGATGAAATGACACAGAGAATAATGTCACACTTTGCTTGTTAGCTTATTTGCATTTCAGAATCAGCTCACAAAGCAGAGCTGCGATGGACGCTACATTCTGGAAAATTAATTAAGTCCCTGTTGACTGTAAAATGTTTCTCAGTATCATCAGTGCTCTTAAATGCTTCTTGCAAATCTAGTGCTTTAAATTCTCTCATGACTGGAGGGTGTAAAATGTGCCTTCGTGGGTACAATGTGGGTATATGTGTGTATGTGAGTGTGTGTGTGTGTGGTTGAGCACTGAGGAATATTATTTAAAAAGCTTTCTGGAGCCCACTCCATTTCAAAAGCTTTTGGCCTCCATGGATTAGTTCTGTATCAGTTTCCATGAGAAAAGTTTGAGCCCACTGCCAGCGGCCTTTCTTAGCACACACTGAAACGTGGTTTGGCATAAGTGAGGTGGTTTTGTCGCTGGTGTTAGCCAAATTCACCAAAACCCCCCCAGGCACTTTCAAGTCTTTTCAAACCAAAGCACACACTCAGAGCTTATAGCTGATTCTCATTAAGATTGTCAACATTAAGATATCCTAACCTCAAACACACTCTGATCTCTTCTCTGCAACTTCATTGTTGTCCTCTTCACTTCATTGTTTTTCCATTAATTTGTTTTCTGTGATACTTTTTGTGATGCTCCAACACAGCAACAGTTTCTACAATACAATAAATATTCCAAAATCTCTTTCATAAAACACCAAAACCAGTGATCTGGCTCAGTACTACCTTCTTTTCTTGATCTGTTAGATTACAATGGAAGAAGGTGGGATTTAACACCACCCACATTAACTTTAGAATTTTGTTTTTTAGAACACTGACTGGTTTAAAATAAATATTTTTTTTTTTACACTAAAGTATGGAAAATCTTTTTAATTCAACATGATGTCAAACTGGAAAAACAGCCCAGCTCTGCTTTTCAGGTCATGTGAATTCATAAGGCCCTGTTTACAAAACATGCTCTTCACAACTATTGACAAAGGGACATGAGGACCCTGTGTGCTCTTCTTTTTCTTCTTAATTGAGCTGTCCATGTTTCTCTCTCTTCACACTACCACGAAAAACACTGAAATTATGAGAGCATTACCTTGTCCTATTTTTCATCAATACAACAGACACAAACACAGTTAATCAAAAGACCTATCTTTCCATGATAGTATTTGGAATGCTATCTGAAATCACACACTGGGCTGGTTCAATAGCTTGGTTCAATGTTAAAAAACAAACAAACAAAGCTGGCGTAATGAAGTTTCTTTACTGCAGCAATATTGTACAGTCTTTTAAAAAAGTGTTTGTGATACTGTATGTTTGTCATACACTTACTTACAAGTGTTTCTCTATGGTCACTGCAAACTGAAACCGGATACACAACACTACTCTTCTTAAATCCACAATATCAAATTAAAGAACACGTTACATGTAACAAATGTAACAAATGGCAGAAGCTTACATTTTGGTTCCATAAGCCTGATAGCTGCACATCGTTAATTCTATAAGCCTCCCATAACATTACGGCAATCAGGTGTTTGCATCCATGCGTCTGAGAAGCAAAAACCGCAAACACAGAGGAAACTGAGTCTGCCAAAAGAACAGCTGAGTGTGTGAACCAAGCTAATGACAGTGAGTCAGTGCAGGCAGCAGGAGCATGAACTAACGGTGAACAAGTAGCCCACGTCTGCTTTGTGTGAGCACTTCTGGTTAGAAGTTCACACCCAGGAAAATGTCACAAAATGCCACTTAAATCATACAGAATAAATTCTGAATCAAATCATGAAATATTGGCTTTCAGGAAAACAACTACACACACACACACACACACACACACACACACACACACACACACACACACACACACACACACACACACAG
>JBBPCS010000053.1:79543-97086 GCA_037974645.1 Hollardia meadi | reverse complement strand
TATATATATACACATACAGTGAAGTAGGGGGCTTCAGCTGTGCACTTTTTTAGGAAGAGAGAGTGAGTAAAAAGAGTAGAGATAGGAATGAAAGAGAGGAAAGAAGAAAAAGCACTTGTGGTGGGAGAGAGAGAGAGATGGGGATAAATAAGTGATAGTAAGGAGGAAGGTAAGGCGATAGCAGAGAGGATAGGATTAGTCTCTGCTGCAAAGCCTTCGGAGACACACAGACACACACACACATTCAGCTGTGTGCACACATTGATGCAGTGGCATAGACACATATTATACATGCAGTAAAATAAATAAAATAAAATGCTGAAGACACAAAAAAACATATTTAAAACTATCATACACATACATACAGACAGACAGACAGACAGAGAGACAAACAGACGCACGCACGCACACACACAGGTTTATCCAATCCTTAGTGTTCTTAACAGTTAAGCTTGTCCTTGAAAGTGCAAGGTGGGGAGTTGATAAGGGGACAGAGAGAGAAAGAGTGTCAGGGGTGAAGGCATATATAGAGGGACAGAGGGAGGGATGAGGAGAAGGGGAGATGTAAAAGTGAAGGAAGATAATTTGGTTTCCTCTAAGCCCCCTCCCTGCCACCCAGATAGTATATATCCCTCTACCTCTACCCCCCTACTCTCCATCCGTGTCTCTCACTTTCTTTCTAACCCAAACTTCCCGACTTAAAAAAGTTCCCCTTTGAGGATTAGGGTGAACAAAGAAAGGTGAATTCCAAGGAAGACTGAAAGAGTGGAAGAGAGGGAGGGAGACGTGTGGAGGAGGGAAAAGAGGTAGGGGTTAAAGGGGAGACAATTTACCTCCCAGAGACGTGCAGATGATGGGAGAGAGGAGAGAGACAACAAAGATGGGAGCAGGGTAAATTTCTCCCACCTTCTGCCATTTTTATAATGTCAGCGCCTTAAGGTGGGAAAATCTCAGCTGGGTTTTGTATTTGTGGATTCTGGTATTTTTTATTTATTTCTCTATGGTATCTCAGGAGCAGGACTTAGTATAAGAGCATAAAAGAGCAGCACTGCCACTTTTCCACTGTGTGTGTGTGTGTGTGTGTGAGAGAGAGAGAGAGAGACAGAGAGAGAGAGAGACACTGTATGCATGCGCTAGAGCATGTACAAAATCTGAATATGAATACAAATTTTTTCGCAAGTGTGTGTGTGATTGCGTGACAGTGGGAGCAGGTGGCAGGTAAGATGGAGCTGTAATAGGATGAAAGTGACACTTTCTCTTCCTGGCTCCCTCACACACTCTCTTCCTCTTTCAGATGATTGGCTCCAGTTGGGGGGTAGTGGTGGCCGCCGTGTCTTTTTCATTCTTACCCATATTTTCTGTATTTCGCATCTCGTCTAATCTCACAAAAGTCTTGACCTCTTCTCTCCTATTGTCTCACTGTGTCATACTGTTCTAATCTCAACATGTTCTATATCTTGTCTTGTCTATTTTTACATTGCTCTTTTCCCTTCTCATCTCCTCTGCTTTTCTTCTTCTTCTCTGGTTTTACTGTCATCCCCTCACTGTAAAATGTCAGTTTCAGGTATGAGTATGGCTATGAGCCTTATGATCTCTCACCAGCCAATGTAGATGTGTGTACTGTAAATCGGGCCAATATTTTGGATTTTCAGTTCATGAGAAACACAAAAAATGCTTATTGGGTGGGTCAATAAACAAACAAATAAAAAATTTGTGTGAAATGTAGAGAGAAATATGTAAAAATGTAAATAATAACAGTGTATTAATCCAATTTTAGGTTTATTTGTGTGTTTATGTGATGTCTGACTGCGCCCATGTGAAAGGATGAGGCACACTCAGCATAAGGAAAAAAAAAGAGAAGAGAAAAATGGACAAGGAAGCGTGGAAAACTGAGGCAATATTTGCTTTTGTGCTGGATGACACGCGGCGGAGAGAGGCAGAAATCCACTTGCTACACTGTGCTTTTGTTCAGTATGTGGACCTGAATCGGTAAACAGATATGTACACATGAAGAAACACACAAAGCCCACCACGAGTTGTTCTTTCTGAAGGTCTTCCATGATAAAAGAAATGAACACAAACACACACAACTATAAACTCTTTCAAGTCTTTGCTGACCGAGTATATCACATGACCCCTGGGAAACCTTTTCTTCTCTGGTTGTCAGCTTTTAACAAAATTTGAGCAAAACACTGCTTGTTTAACGCATACTTTACCCAGTCCACACTGTATTTAAAATGGTTGGGCTGACGGAGTCTGACGATGAGCATATGTAAGAAGAAAACTAAATTCTCCTGGCAAATGACTGCAGGTTGTAAGCACCACAATTCTCTAAATCCCGACAGAGAAATGAGAAACGTTACCGAGCAGTTTTCAATTTGTCTGAAAGCTCTGACCTGGCTGTAGGGTCAGATATTACCTTCAGTGTAAGGGTGGATAGTGCCATCTATCAAATGCCCTCCAAGAAATGGAGATGGAAGTTTTCTTGCAGACACAAGCAGTCTGTTGCAGATTGGCCGGGACATGGACTTCGACGGGCTAGAAGGGGGATGGGCAGGGGAGGAGGAGAAAACTAGAGAGATCAGGATGGGTGGGAAAGAAAGAGAAACGTCAGGAGAGAGCAAGACAGGGATTAGAAATTTCCTGAAAGGCAGTCACTTAATTTCCTGGCTAACCTGGCTACGATTATCTCCTGGGTGGGAATGGAACGTTTGATGTCCTGGGACCAGACTAATCTTGGTGACTAACCTCCACCTCTCATTTCCTCTGGATTAGCTCTCTCTGCTACTTAATAAAAAAGGTGGAGGTGGATAGATATTAACCTACAGTGGAAGTGAGAAAGAGGGAAGAAGATTGTTTCTCTCTGACTGTGGTGAAACTGAAAAAAAGGATAGCATTGGTCATTTGTTCACACATTTATAATTAACTGTTGTCTCTGAGAAGCAAAAGGGGGAGGTATGTAGAGTGACGTTGTTGTAGTGCCAGAAAATCTTGTAAGGAGAGGATTGGGGTGGACAAATGGTAAACTGAAAACTGAAATTAATTATGAATTAATTTATTTTTTAGTATAATTCCATCCATAAGTAACACAGTGACAGAATGTAGGATTATTTGGTCTTGGGTTCCATACACTTTCTGTAGTAAAACATCTAAAAGCAAAGCTCATCAGAATTTTGATCAGAATTTAGCTTTTTGACACAAAACAGGAGTCTGTGGTCTAATTTGTATCACTTGAGGGGTCCTTGACATGAAGAACTTTGAGAACCACTGAACCCAAAAAATTACTTAAGACATGGAAGATTAGAGCATTTTTCTAATACTTGAATTGTAATGGAGGGCACTGACAAACGATGTCATCATGCTGAAAGGGTGATCAGATCAGAAGACAGATACATATTTTGATGTTGGAGTACTTGTTGGGCTGTGACAAGCCTCCACTATAGTGTACGCTCTCGGAACACAAATACCTGTACAGTAAGGACTGGAAAGAGCGAAAAAAGCTGGAAAACCATGGGAAAAATATAAAGAAGAGAGAAACTAAAGAGACCCTAATAGAATCGGTAGAGAATAGAAGAAGAGAAGGTAAACAGTGGTAGTTCATCGGAGGCATAAAGATAACTGAAGAGAGCAAAACAAGATAACTTCATTCAGTCCTGTTTTATTAATGACATCTTGTCTTACTGTAAGTCCAGCACATAACCACAGAAGCACACACACACAAACACACTCATGCTTGCAATGTTATCCAGTTGGCTGCGTCTTCCTGCCTGTTTGGATTGAGACTTTTGTAAAGCTGAAGGTGACACAGTCCCTCCAACAATTTGGGACCTCATGATTGAGGGTTATGTGCAAATTCACACAAGGACTTGCAACTCCCACAAATACGCACTTTCACATCCCTAAAAAGCTGCAAATGAACTAACAATTTTTTTCAGCTGCCAAATTATGCTCAACAGTCTTTGCCTGATTTTTTTTTTTTCCTCACCAGACTTTTCTCAAGAGGGAAAGCCTAAAGTGTTGCCAGGCTACCAGCCAATCTGACCAATGACATGTCACTTGACCCTTCTCTCGGCCAATGCCCTGCCTTCAACAACCGGCTGGGCCCCAGCTGGCCAATTAGCTCGCCTCTTAGTGTGGAGCTCGGCCAATGAAAAGCCCCGGGAGACTTCTGTTCATCTGAACTCACAGATGGGAGGACAGAGAGGGAGAGAGAAACAGTAAGAGAGAGAGAGAGAGAGAGAGAGAGAGAGAGAGAGAGAGAGAGAGAGAGAGAGAGAGAGAGAGAGAGAGAGAGAGAGGGTGTGAGGGACTTGGCCTGAATTCCCAAACACTATTGAGACATCTTCACTGAAGAGGTTGGCTGGTTTTGAGTTAGCAGTTGGAGACAAATCTCTCCATTTAAAAGCGACCAATGGGAGAATTTCATTGGTATTAGGCGAGGTACAAAGAAAACCAAGCTGCAAGACTTTAACATTAAGACTAACTATTCTTTATTACTTAACACAGTATGTTTTCTGTAAAACCTTATACATCTTCTTTTTTTTTACTCTGGTGATAAAGTATTGATAAAGAAAGATTATCACCTTTCAGCTTTTGCTCAGCTGAGTTCCAGTGCGCTACAGCAGTTTGTGGTTTCAACTCTTAACATGGATGTTACACAGAGCAGAGGTTCATCTCCAATACAAATTATTTTATTTTCTCAATCCATTAAGATTTAATGACAAGCACTCAAAAGTTGACAAGTAGTGAATTTTTCAGTATTAAATGAAACGGCCTAAATGTTGCTGGGTTGGGGGAAAAAAAACAGAAAATTACGACAAAATGCGATTGGAACTTGAAAAGATCTCCTTGCCTCAGTAGTTCCACTGGTTCCGAGAGAAAATTCTCCCAGCATTTTAGCAGTATGTCTATTTTTTTTAACACCAAAAAACATTAAGTGAAACTGATTTTCTTTCAGTCAGCAGTTTGGACAGCTGTACTGAAATGCCACAGTTACATAAGCTTCCCCCCTCTCTCAATATCTCAGACTTGAATTTCTTCTATTTCTCTACAAGTCTTCCTGACACACACTCTTCCCCATGTGTAGAGATAACATTTTCTCCCTCGACATCCGTCTCAATTGCAATTTCACTTTGCTTCTTGGCTTGGCATGAAAGCTCAGCTGTGCCGACAGGGAAATACAAAAGAATAAATGATGAGTGATAAATAAAACAAATATGTTTGTAGGATTTCTTTCATCTCTATGCACAGTGTTATTGCAGTATCCATAAAAAGGTATTAAATCTACATGTCTCATCACTCTATACACACATACACACATACCACGTGACATAACATCAAGACCTATACGTGAAATAAATTGGGCACCCTTTGATCCTGTGCAGCGTTTCCTACCCCAGCTCAGGTCAACACAGGGCTAATTCATAGAGACAGACAACCATTCACACTCACATTATCCTAATGGGGCAATCTAGAGTAACAAATTTAAAACATTAAATGTACTCACAACATGACTTCACATGTGGAACACAGGTTACAGTGAAAGGATCGAGGTTTTAAGGCCTTCATTATCAAAAAAAAAATCCAGTGTGAGGACAGTGAAAACAGAAGTCCTGGGGCCAGATGTATAAATGGTGCATGTGCACAAAAACATCCCACACATAAACTGGATGCAGGTGAAATTATGAGGCGGAGAAGAAATACATGAATAAGACGACTTACTTTATAATAAAAGATTGTTTCATTGGGTTGTTTGCCAATTTCACCGATCGTGTTATTTTTGCGGCGCTTGCAGTGCTGCATTCTTTTTATTTACCTCAGAGCGATTATTTCCCCGTGTATGTATACATGTATGACCTTGTATGTATACAGTATGTAATAATGGAGATGGAGATATCAACACTGATGGTTTACAGGTTACATGTGATGAGTTAACAATGTGGGCTCTATAAATAGACACAGGCGTGCGCAATGCTCTCGCTTTGGCACTGTTGGAACAACGCAAAACAATCGGTGAAGTCGCACTTCTTTTTTGCCCTTTTATTGACAGATCTCTTGGGTGGTAGAGGACGAAGAAGAATTGACATGAGCAGGAGCGACTCTGCACTCATTTATGACAAAGTTCGGAACTCAGGCTCTTGCACAAGAACCCAGTTCCAAAATGACTGAGATTTATGAAACAAACCCTTTATAAACCTGACTAAATGAATGCACATATTTCCATTTTCATGTATACATACAGTTTTAGTCATGAATCTACACAGTTTAAACTATTTGTGATTCTATCTCAGGCTTACTGCCATTATGGAGAAAATTGCCAATTTAGGTAAAGTTTTATTTTGTCAACTTCTTGTGCTCAGAATAATTCCTGCTAGTGACCAAATCCAATTTATTTTAGAATAAATAATTATCTACACACACTTAACTAGGTGGCAACTGATAGATCATGAAAATATGAATGCACAATATGGATTTTCTTCACTACATAACCAGTAATTACCTGCCCCTCATGACCGATACCAATGAGATAACCTATAATTTTAAAATTGTTGTATTTAAAAGAAGTTTATGCACACTTAAAGGTAAGAAAGGCTAAGATGTCGTACGAAAGGACGGATAATTTAATATTCCATAGCTCTAATAACATTTTTGGGGTTTAAACCTTTTTCACATCAACAACGACATGTCTACTCTGCATGGCTTTACCTAGGTGCAGCAGTTTGATGTCATGAGCACGATAACAGCGTGTCATGCTTGTTCTTCTTCATCATCATCATCTTCTTCTTCTCTGTGTTTAATTATTGATTACAAACCAAGTTTAAAAGCGCAAACAACCACCAGTATTGGCGAAAGCAGATAAAATACATTTGTTACATTTGTTGTTATTGGAACAATAATTTATTGGTCCAATATATATTGTGCATCCCTCCATGAAATGATGCCTCCAGTACTGCAGCTTTGAAGTATTTAACAGGAGGTTAAAAGGGCATGTTTGTGTTCCTGATCTTCCTCTCCCCGCTTTTCCTGCACACTCTCGTTTCTCTGCATGACTTTCAGGTGACTCTCTGTCTTCGGCTCTTTCTTTCTGTCTCTTTCGACATTCAGAATTCCTTCAACTTGCTCTCAATGAGAAACTCACTGATTCTTTCCTTCCCGCCCTTTCCTCCCCATCTCTCAGTATCGCTTATCTACCGGATGACTCACCATATTTCAACATGAGATATTTTCTCTCTCAGAGGCTCAAGAGCTGCATGCTGCTTTAAGAATCGCTGACAATCTCCAAGTACACGCACGCGCGTACATGCACTCTCTTGCTCACACACCGACAAGTGTGTATATAGTGTACTCACAGGTACACATATTTGACACTTAGAGGTGTGTATGTCCTCGACAACACAGCTGAGCCAACAGTCTAGAAAAACATGCACATGCACATGAGCAAACGCATACTGACACACATGCACAACAGATGGCTATCTATCCTGTCCACAGTGCAGTGGTCACTGTTGATAACAGTCTGCATTGGACCAAAACACATCACTCTTTACACACATACCTGGACAAAGGCTTTGAGTGTGTGTGTGTGTGTGTGTGTGTGTGTGTGTGTGTGTGTGTGTGTGTGTGTGTGTGTGTGTTTGCCTGTTGGCATCTTTATCAAAGCCTGAATAGAAGTCATGAGAGCTAAATAGAAAGCTAGATTCGATAACATGTAACATCAAGACCCATGAGTTAAACCTGGAAGCAACAACAAACAGACAGACACACAGACACACACACACACACACACACACAGCTAAACACACAACCATGACCATGACCACAAATAGGTTTTCCAAGAATGGGACCTCTACATAGTAAACTGTATTATTCCAACCATTTCTGCCAACAGCACCGCAACAAGAGAAGCTTTCACACTAGATTAAAGGATAATTTCTATTTCTGCGTGCAATATTGGATCTCAGCGAGCAATGGCTACCGTGTGCATGTGTGTTGAAGAATGCTGTACTGTACATGCCCTCGTCTGTGCACATATACTCAATGCACAGCCATTTTAAACAGAGGAATAAAAGTTCACCACTTGTCAGCTGTGATTTATTTAATGTACGAGGATAAAAGTCAGGTTTAATGTTTAGTATTTAAAAAAACAGCATAGCCATATATGTTTTTCATGGCTGAGGAACTGCCATGGCTAATTCTGACCCTGTTCCCTCATATATCTTTACCAACACACATTAAAAAGTGGCAGATATAGAAACTCTAATCTATGCATCTATTATATATGCCTACATGTCCTGTGTGGGTCCATTCTTCAGCTGGAGCCTGGATTTTCTGACGCAGGCCAAACTGTGGACAGGATCCTGGTCTATCACAGGGCTAACACATACGACCCAGACAACCACTCACATGTACACCCGCAGGCAATTTGAAGTCGCCTTTTGACCTCACCTGCATGTCTTTGGATTATGGGCATGAAAACTTGAATTCATTAAAAGTGAATCCACCCAGGATTTATTTCTATCATTGTTATACAAAGTAAATAAAAACCCACGGACTTTGCATTTGGCTGCAGACTTATAGTGCCGCTGTCCGGACAATATGATTTCCTAAAGAGTGTCTTTTTATCTATTGAGCTGCTTTTGTCATGCTTCCCTGTGATTGGCACGGCTGTTTCTGAGCTGAGACCAGTGATGTGACTGGCTGAGAGTGAATTCATCAATCACCAGAGCCTATGATCCCACATTTTGCTGCACCTACATGAACCAAAATAGCAATAGATGCACTTGGAGACGCCTAAAACTCATGGATTATTTGCACTTGTCACTATAAAAACCCACATATGGTTGTTTTTTTCTTCAGTTGATCGGGTGTAATACTACAAGAGAGGAATGGTACAAGCAAATAATTGGTTGCTGGCCATTGGTTCTTAAATGAAAAGAAGCAAAAATGACTTCCTGTGGTGTGCAACGATGATAAGCCCATGTTTCGAAAGCTAGTAGGCCACAGCAAACTCCGACAGCCAATAACAGCTTAAAGACAATGAAATAAAGTGTTCTCCAGTTTTTCATGTCATGGTCTACAAGTTAGATTTTGTCTCCAACGCTGGGACTCAGGCACAAGAAAATTACTCATATATCACGTGGCCACCCAACAACCACAGACCCCTGAACAGTTCTGGATCCTGACCCAAATGTTATGATGCCAGACTGTAGGGAATCATGCATGTAAAAAACAGATAATACATCATGACATGTTGACTCATTCTGCCCTGCTGGCAGAAAGAAGACATAAATCACACATGCCAGTGAGGGAGTCTGTGTATGTCTGTGTGTGTGTGTGTTTTTAAGAGAAAATATGTGTATTAAGACGTGTTTCCTCACATCTGAGTTAATGTGAGAGCATGTGTTCATTCTCGCGTGCACTGTGTGTGTCCGTTCTGGCATATGTGTCTAAACTATGTTTTTATCCTTGTGTGTGTGTGTGAGACAGACGTTCAGCAGTCATCAGACCAGCCAGGCACCAGTTCCAGACAGCAAGGTCAGAGTCATTCACTAATCATATTAACATTCCACCATAATGACCCAATGCATAACTCTTCCCTTTTTCAGTCTTTTTCTCTCTCCCTCCATCCATCTGCCTTACTCATGCTTTCCATTTAACCCCTCCATTCCCTCCCATCTATATTTCTTTCATGATTTTATCCACATCATCACCTCATTCATCCTGCCTCTTTTTAACTGTTCGGTCCATGTCTGACCTTCAACAGTTCTCTCATTTGTTGACTTTACTCCTGTGTGTGTGTGTTTTCTCTCCATTCTCATTTCCCCTTCATGGATTCTACCTCTCACTCTCTCCAACTGTCCTCTCATTTCCTTAAATGAAATCCTAAAAGATCTTTCTGTCATCCCTCAACTTTTCTCTCTAATGACCATATTGTGTCCGTGTCTCATCCGCCAGTAGGTCACCAAATTAAGGGCACAGGATAACGGGCATTGATGAGCAACCTGAACAAAGAATTAAAAGTGTGTATAGCGTTTATGGATTATGTCATTTATTCAACAAATACTGTACATTTACATCACTATTTAATGTGTCATTTAATTGACGGACACTAGCAAAAAGCACAACTTCAAGTGCGGAGAAAAGCCTTTTGCAATATTGATTTTAATTAAAAGCTGTCATTTACTTTTATTTACATTCCAATGAACTGGTGAACTGGAAGTTGGTGTTTAATTATCTTTAATTATACATGATGGTTTAATCTGGGTCGTGTGGTCAAAATGTGTTTTTGTTACGTGTCATGCTCTATGGACTGTACTGCTGATTGTTTCATTTTTTTCTTTTTTAGCTAACAGCAGCACATAGGTAGTCTTAAAATATATAGATTTACCTCCGAGAGGAACTGCTAATACCAAATAAAAACAACAACAAAAACAAAACAAGATATACAGTATTTGTTACAGATTGGCTCTAGAGGAACCTGCATAAACTCTTGATCCTAACTAAAGTTTAAACAATCGGTTGATTAAGTAAATATTTCATTAAGGGAAATTCATTGGCATCTATTAAAATGTCAACCCTTCTCAGGTTCAAGCTTCTCAAATGTGAGGACTGGCTGCTTTTCTTTATCATATGACAGTTAACTGAATCTCTCTGGGTTTTCAGACTGTTGGTCAAACAAAACAAGGCATTTAAAAATGCCAATTAACAAATTAACGTGGTGAAATTTATTTAATAAAAAGTAAATTATCATGTCATAACAAAACACTGTGCTTCTGTCTTTCCATAACAGATGATTTGAAATACTTTGGCGAGGACAGACCAACATAGATGTAAGCTCCAAGATTTTCTGGATCCAATTTCTGCAAAAAACAACAACAAACGGCTGCAATTCCATCAGTGCGGTGAGTCTTACTGCTGCCGTGTTTTGCAAGAGTGTGACAGACGTATGCTTACTGTGCTGGGGCCAGCTCTGTGTCGTTTCTGGTATTCACATTTGCTTGGATAATGTGTGTGTGAGTGAGTGTGTGCGTGTCCACAGTTCTAAATCAGGGAGTCAGTCTCTACATTTTCTCAGTTACTACATGTGCCATTACACTGCTCCAATCCAGCACATGCCCGCACACACTATCTCACCATCTTACTCGGTAAGTGTTGGTGTGAATGATTTAACTGTTAATGGCTCCAAATCTTTAACAATGAGTCAGTCGTTAATTGCTCCAGTTGGGCATAACCACCAAACCTTGCTTAAGATTACCTTATGACTTTGTGTGTGTGTGTGTGTGGCTCTATGGTGCACTGGTCCATGGGGACGGAGAAGAGACAGAAGGAGAGCAGAGGAACAATAAATGTCTGAGCATGAGAGTATCTCCATTATTGACAGAGCCAGTGAGAGGATGTATATCATATCTGTAGTGTGTGTCTGAGTATGTCTACGAGAGTCCCAGTAGACGCAGCTATGTGTCTGGGTCCACTGAGTCGGCACTGATCCCATCTTGTCTGACTTGGGGATTACAACCTCCTGACCTGCTGCTGGGCGTGCTCACATACATCAACGCAGACACGCACAGAACGGTGGTAGAAAGATGAAAAAAGGGAGGTAGGGAGGCGAAGACGGTTGTAAAGACAATAAAGACGGATGTGCAAGGAGGTTCAGGAATATTCACAGTAAATGAGTTCTTCCTGGAGTTTTACACTATGCAGAAAACTTTCACTTGATAAAACTCGATAAAATGTACAGTGAAGCTTTGCTTAAAAAAATGCTGCAAGGAAAAAGCTTGTCACATATAGAATATCTGCTCTCTGATTGTTTTGTATTTGCCTCTTCCCTCTTATTTCCTCTGTCCTGATCCCTCTTTCTCTCCCGTCTTGCAGTTGTCCTGGACCATCAGTGTAAGCCCAGTTTCTCTTCTGTTCCATTAGATTCAGCACTTTTTTAAACCGTTCCAACGCTTCACTTGTCCATATAAGGCCAGAGTGAGGCACAGCATTGGGCTCAATCCCATGATCACACAGGAAACAACACTGTCTGATGGAAAAGTATGTATTTGTCTGCAGACGCGTGACTATGTACATGCATGCAAATGTGTGTTTTTCTGGGCAAAGCCATCTGTGTCACTCTTTCAACACATAACCTTTGCAGACCAGCTTATCGTAGTCATTCAGATTATCTGCTCATTAACAGTCTGACATATATTCTTTATTAGTGTTCTTTATTGACTCAGTCATTTTTCTATTCACTGGAGCCAACAAGGGAGTGCAGGTCTTACCATGCTGTTTCTGGGATAATGCTGATTTGTTAAAAGATACATTTAAACTGGAAGTCCCCAGAGATGCCAAACAGTATAAACCTTATCTAATTTGTGCAATGGGGAAAAACCTGTAATGTGATTCCATTCTTAGTCGAATCTGTTAGCAAAGTAAATAAAGGGCCTTTTCTGCAAAAGTGCTTAGCGCAGAGAAAGTTCTCACAGCTAAAAAGTCTCTCTCACACAATTGAGCCGCAGTTAAGAATAAGTTAATTAGACTGGGGCCGCAGTCAGACGGAGAGAATATGATCTGAGTGATGGGTTTGAACAGGCTAATGTGTTTTTCCATGAGAAAACCTGTGGCAGTGTACGTGCGAGCGTGCGTGCGTGCGTGCGTTTGGGTGTGCAAATATGCTTGTGTATTTTGTGTTCATGCACTCCTTGTTTTAGCATGCGTAGCATCTGTGTCATTTTCCATGTTTGAACTTGGGCTTTGTTATCTGTGTGTATACATGTGATTTTGTGTGTGTGTAAAAAATGAGCCCTTTGAAATGCATCCCCTTCATATCATCAGATTAGAACTGCAGTCTGGGAGTGCGGTAAGTGTGTGTGTGTGTGTGTGTGTGGATGGTGCCAGCAGTGCAGTCTTTAGCGATTGGGTGATGTGGTACAGTATATTCCAGTGGATTTATGATCATCCAGAGCTGACATTAATAATGGAGACTGTGGAAATATGGCCTTACTTGTACAACCAGCTTGCTGAAGAACAAAAATGTTCACTTTTTCTCCTTTATTTCACTCTTTATATTTTCAAATTCGCTTTTCACACTGCTCCAACCACACACATGTATTAACATGTGTGTGATGAGCATACAGTGCGCTGTTACATCAATCTTTCCATCACCTTCTCTGTCAAAGCACTTGAACTGACCAAACATTTTATTCCCCAATGCCATATTTAATAGATAAACAGCAACGCGCCTCTTAGAAAGGGAGGACAAGGATGTATAGAGAGGGAGAGACAAAATGCTGAAAGCATGAGCATGAACAAAACCGCATGTGATGGAAAACTAGATTAAAATGGGGGAGGGGGGGGGCAGAGAGAGAGAGAGAATTGAGAAGTTGAAAAACAGTGTTCAAGTAGAGCACAAACAACTCTCTTAACCCTGTCTGTTCTAACAAAGAGCCACACTCACAGCTGTCCCTTCCTTCTAATGGAGACCTGGGGTTCGATCCCTTGCCTATCCACCCATAAAAACACCCAAGGTAACGCGGCTAATTCTATTTTATAATGGCAGAAATCCCATGAACAGTTTTGAGGTCACAGAGGGAAGGGTTATGTCTCTTGAGTGAGTGAGAGAGAGAGAGAGAGAGAGAGAGAGAGAGAGAGAGAGAGAGAGAGAGAGAGAGAGAGAGAGAGAGAGAGAGAAAGAGAGAGAGAGAGAGGTGGAAAGAGGGGCTTTGTCTCCACAGCATATCTATAAAATGACAAATACAAAAATCTGCCAAGTAGGACTCCATGATATGGACAAAATATGCTATTGTAGAGGTTTGTGGCATATTGTAAGCCCAAACTTTACAGCACTGTACAGACAGAACAAGATTTATACAGGCAAAATTATTATTTTTGGAATTATTAGCTGGAAAAGAACATTTATGAGCACTACCAACTATTCCAGCACGGTCAGTGTAAGGACACATTTTCTGTTGTGTTGGCTCTGTACTGCAACAAGGAGGTTTTAAAGGAGGGGAACAAAGACTGTGACGTGAGAGTACTGACTCTCAGTGTAGCCCAAGTTCTTGAATTGAATCACATCATACAGCTTGTAGTAAACAAAGTAATCTTAATATTTCAGAAACTTAAATGTCTTGTAGTCAACATCCTGCTGAAGTCTACGACCCATAGACCCTTGGTGACATCCTTCTTGCTTGTTTGACCTTCAGTAAGTGAAACACATGCTGAGTTGGACTGAAGACAGTGTGTGTGACAATGTGTTCACAATAGCTATTGTGCTGTATCACCCTAAAACTGGGGGAGTATGTATAAAAAAAAAGTTTACTTATTCGACACTGTTCATCCAATAAAGATGTGAACAAATTCATATAGCTGAAATTCAGCATTAGCAGCTTTATACTGGCTCCCTGGCAAATGTTAATCTATTATTCAGTCTGTTTTAGTGCTCATTTTGGTCTCTACACTTCAGCTGCTAAATGTTCCACTATGTTCACCAGCTAGTCGCTAACTGTGTCTTTCTGCCGTGTGGTGCTGAGCAGGTGGTGTTCAGTGAGTTTATTAGAGCTTTTTTTACTGGAAACAGCTGCGGCTAAAAAAGACGCTGAGAGTGAACAAAGTCAGTAAAGTTGCAGGGCCACACAGCAAACTTTACTGATAATGCCTTGTAGGTTTATCACATTGTTTTCACATTGTCATTTGACACAATGTTATAAAACCGTGTCAATTATAGCTCCTTTAACGTCAAAGTCCATCAGGGGGGAAAAAAGTAAAAAAAGTAATCAACAAAAACTAAGAATCTGCAACAAAGGGCCTCAACAGTGAGAGTACAACTGTGAGAATAACACGGATTATAGACTCTTCAACTAAAGAGTGAGAAATATTTTTGACAAAACAGATCCAAGCTTAATTTACCGTTCACTCAAAACAGAGACATGTTTTATTATGTTTGATTCTGCTTTGTTCAAAACTGTGTTCATTGTTAGTCATGGGTGGGTGATACTCATGACTAATGTACCCACATACACACAGATCAAGGTAGTAAGTTGTGTTATCATTGCGAAAAGGCTCTCTGTCATCACCCAGGTCAACAGTCTGTGTCACTGTCTCAGTATTTATGACTGATTTAATTGTGTTTGAGGTGTTTTTCAAAAATGGTGTCAAGATCATGAAAAGGGAAGCTGTGGAAATTAAGTGTCTACAGGTTCCTCGATAGAGAAATTACACACAGTTGTTGAATAGCAGGTTGATTTTGACTGATCTATCTGTAAGTGAGAATAACATCGCGTTGTTTTGCACACTGCATACATGTTGAAGACAAATGGATGAAAGTGAGAAAAGAGAAGACATTTTACAGAGGTGACATTGAAATGGGCAAAAAAAAAAACAGATAAAAATAAAAAAAGGTTATGGGAATCGCATGCTGGGATTTTCCCAAATTGTATTGTGAATTGGACAATGGCCTGTCTGTCTCTGAATGGTAACAGTGACAAGGTTAGAGAGAATATTGGACCCAGTTCACAGGACTGAAACCTTGAACCAAAAGACAAAGAGAAATTCCAGGAACACACACACACACACACGCACGCACGCACGCACGCACACACACACTAAAACATATAAAAACACATAAAAACATAGCGACAGACACTAACACAGACACGGTCTGCATATAGTACACGACCGGATACAGTTCTGACAGAAAAGGGAATTCAGTCTTGATCAACAGGATATGATACACGATCCTCTTACAACTGCACATGGGCAACATTTGGAGGCAGCACAGATGAGCAGTCCAGGAAGATTTCGCCATTTCTGATCTTCACTGCCAATAACAACCAAACTAAATTTATTCCATATGAATCTCTAGACTTGTTAAGGCAATAGTGACCCCTGGTTTTAAAAGTTGCCACTCCGTGAAAGCAAAAGAAAAAAGGCTGCGACTGAAACTACAATTTCCTTTCTTAGAATGAAAGAGAAAGAGAAGCTGACTGGAAGATTATGGTGCTAACTTATAAAAAACAGTGTTAATTTTTCAATGTAGCATAGTCACATCCATCCATCTATGTACCACAAAAAAACAACAACAAAAAACAGGTTGTTGCTATGTTTGAGTCAAACAATGACTAAGCTGTCTAAATTTCTGGCTGAACAGCAAGCCTTAATTTTATGTTGTAATGGCTGAGCACCATTTATGTTTAACTCATCTATGCTTCATTTTTGGCAGAATGATTTAGTAACAAAAAAAAAGGAAAAACGTTCTGGTTTTGTGGAGGATCTAAAACACAAGCAACCCAAGAATATAGTGTTTGACACCAAAATGACTGGTCAGTTTAGATTTATTCAAACTACACCATTGTTGTGGACATGAATGAGCATGTGAGGGCTGTGAACGTATTATGTGTCTATGTGTGCACCTCTTCACGCAAGTGCAGGAAAAAATGAAATGTCAAATCAGTAAATAAAAACCTTCTGTCTGTCTGATTTCAAGGCTTCATTAGAACGAGAGAACATTACATTGACTGGAAAGAAAAATACAGAAATAAGGGGACAGCTGGCTGATTTCTTTTTCCAAACCCACAAATGTCAATTCTGAGACTTGTGATCTGCCACCCGCTTGGACCTTTCTGTGCAGGCTTTGCATTTTCTCTCTGTTTCTGTGTGGGTGTCTTTTCCACATTCCAAAAATATGAAAATGAGACCAAGTGCAAATTCCCTGTAGGCAAGAAGATGAGAGTGAATGTATTCTTCTGTCTGTGTATGTGTTAGCACTGAGAGACCTGAGGTGCGTCTCATTTCTCTTATTTGTCATTTCCTCGCTCCTCGCTTGAACCGGAAGTTGTTCTATTCCGCCATCTTGCATGCCATCCGAAAGCGCTTATTTGTGCTCCGAGGAGAGATCTCTGAGGAGCTACGAGTGAGGATACAGGAGTGCAGCCTTCATGGAAGTCTCTTACTGACCAACACGCCCCGTTAATGCACATCAGCTATTGATTGGACGCAGCAACAACAACAACACTGGAGTTTCATGACAGAGTTCGACAGTTATCAGATTAATTACTGTCAGGTTTTATAGTGAGTCTGGATTATTACAAACAACTTCCTTCATTTATTAGAAAGATTTTAATTTTAATGATCTGTTATTTTATTGATTAACTTTTACTCTGGATCCAGTTAAAGTCAGAGAGAGTAGGAGAGTCTGTCTGTCAGCAACAAACACTTTTTTACATTATTTATCGTCATTTCCATTCAGTCACATGTGAGGCTGATCATTCCTGAGCATCAGGTTTGATGTGTTACATCATTTACATTTTACTTAAAACATTTAGCTGAATAAATAATTTCTATTATTAAAACGTCATCATAATCATATTCTTGGTTATTAAATAATTAATTCGCAGTCAGTATATCAGTAAATACAGATGCAAATAACAGATAAATAATATGAAGTCATTCTGTCAGTAGAAATGGTTCCTGTTCCTCTGAGCTGGACTCAGTATAAATACAGACTGCAGCTTGTTGTTCATGTGCAGCTGTTTGTTAAACAGGTAACAGAGAAAAAACAC
>JBBPCS010000053.1:48144-63106 GCA_037974645.1 Hollardia meadi | reverse complement strand
TTTCTGAAATACTCAGACCAGCCCATCTGGCACCAACAACCATGCCACGTTCAAAGTCACTTAAATCACCTTTCTTCTCCATTCTGATGCTCGGTTTGAACTTCAGCAGGTTGTCTTGACCGTGTCTTCATGCCTAAATGCACTGAGTTGCTGCCATGTGATTGGCTGATTAGTTACTTGCGTTAACGAGCAGTTAAACAGGTCTACCTAATAAAGTGGCCGGTGAGTGTATATTTCCACATTGATCGATTATCGATATTAATCACACTATATAATTTGCTGCCAGTGTGAAGAGTATCCTGATAACGACTGAAGCCTGAAGAAACCAGAGGGTTCAGAAAATAGTCTAACATAAAAATTAGAATAACACGTTAGTAATGAGCTGTGCAATCATGGCTTGGTTTTGAATATATTTTGTGATAATATATAGGCTAAATGTAAATATTTCACATTGCAAACATGCTTCATCTGCCTTCACAAAACAATAAGTTAGCTAGTTTCTAGTAGCTTAGTTAGTTCAGGTGATGGTAAAGATGTGTTGTATTTCCTGTCTTGGTGGGCACCGACTGGTGGCATATTTCAGACCATCTTAATATCCAAAACACTTTCATATAACTGAAGTCATTTTTCAACAATTGCCTCATCTTTGGAGGATAATGCTAGTTCACTTTCAGCACTTTAGAATCATGAGCTCCGTATGGCTGTGTAAAACAAACCGTGTATCGATTAAGAGGGGCAGCAGTTACTATGGGCAGAGTGGCTGAAGTTGTTGCATTTCTCTACGTTTGTGTTCTACTTGTTCAACAGGTGTTTGATAAACTTATCATACTGCCTCCCTTCCTTCCTTCTGGAGTTAAGCTGCTGTCCACTGTATGTGTTGTAGTGAGGTAGCATAACCCCAACTCTCCCCTTGAGGGCAGGTGACAGCAGCAAAACAAAGAGCAGAGGCAGCAAGGCAGCACACTGACTGACTGCTGTCACGTTTATTTTCTGCTGTGTGATAAGCTGTTCGATCTATACATATCCAGAGCTTATCATTGTTATCCACACACATCTTTATCATATGGCTATCGAGATCCTTTAACTCCCAGACCTACTTAAGACCAACAATTTAAAAAAATAATCATCTCAACTTCCTTCTCTCTCCGTCTCTCTCTCACACACACATAGACACAGAGTTACTTACCTCAGCAGGCCAAAGCCTATTTTCTTGCTCTTTTTCTCCGTCTCCTCAGGCTCCTCTGCTTTCTTTTTTTCTTTCTCTTTCCCTTTCCCCTTGTTCTTTTCCTTCTTCTTTGTTTTCAATTTTTTTTTCTTGTCCTTTTTGCCTTTCTCCTCTGTCCGCTCCCCCGCTCCCTGGCGGGAGGAACTACTTGCGGGGGTGTCCCGGCCTGAACTCGGCTCCGAACCATCATCTATAGGGAACAGAAGAAGAAAAAAAAGGTGCGAATTAGAAGGAGTGGGAACAGCGGATTTAAACAGGAGCAAAAGTAGGAGTACAAGAAAATATTTAGCATTTTGACATTTCCACATCCATCACTTTGTTAAATTTAAATCAGTTTAACTCAATAAAATGATCAACATTAACATCTATAGATGTAGGCCCTGACATTAAGTTGAAGTAATACTTTTTTGGGTAAGACAGGATCACCAATTAGATGCTTCAGGGAAGTGCTAAACCAAGGCCATAAAGATTTATTACTGAAATCCTGACTGAAACGAGTCGCTCTTGTAAAAATGACTAAATGACTAATTCCAACTTTATTTAACTTGCTTGTCTGCTGGGATAACTCAGCCACCATGTGACACAAGTTGTCCCAAGTTTATGAGCAGTGAGGTGTGTGACACATAAGAATCAATTTACTTCATCAAAGATGACCGCATGTCAGCGATGACTAATGATAGTGCCATTAGGAGTGACCATGTGTTCACCATGATCCAGCAAATCATGGGCTAAATCAACAGCTAATGTTAAACACTCCAAAACATCCACTTTTTGCTGGTTCAGCGAACAAGGATTTCAGATTGTATTTACATAATATTGAGTCTTCAGCATTGTCAAGAATCATCAGTGTCCTTCTAATTTTCAAGTTAACATGAAGAAGAAGTCAGTTCTGTAAAGAGTAAGTCCAGAGGTAGATAACCACGGGTTTGAAGCATTTAGCTAATGCTCTTTCCCAGAATGACTCATTATAGCAGTAAAATCAAGTAACATCTGCAAAATCCCTCAGAAGAACACACACACACACACACACACACATACAAGCACGCACACAAACACAAAGAAAAAATTGCAAAACAATGCACACATCCACAAATGAACAGCCCACATACACACAGGCACGTAACGCTAAACTTTCCCTACTCAACGTCTCCATCGCAGATTTATTAACTTTACAGTGAATTCATTAACTGTTAGAAATAAGAAAAGTGAAAATGTTCAAAGTGTAAACTGTGACGCCTCATTACTTCTCCTACAGACTGGGGCCCTGGATTTGAATTACAATGATCTCTCGCACACACAGACACACACACACACATATATAGCGCACACACCGAGCACTTGTCCAATTTGAGAAGATAACCAAACCAAATTAGTTCAATTGAGATGTAACTCTGCGTGGATATTCACTTCAGCCTTAATTACGAAGACTGTCAAGCAACAAAGTGGAATTGTAAATGTGTGTGTGTGTGTGTGTGTGTGGATATGTGTGTAAAAAACGATATATTTAAAAAGTCATGGAGTTTAAAAAACACACTAAGCCTCATTCACAAATATAAATAAAAATACTTATATCTTCTCTCTTAAATTTGTTCTTAAATTCTAACAAAACAAACTGCAAGTCAGGAAAATCCTACACCTGTTTAACAAGAACGTGTGCTGGTTTACACTGACCCACATGGAAAATTTGGTGATTCAATGTTGGTTGGGTTGAAATTGGATGTGCGTTGTGTCAATGTTTAAGTAGTCATTATTTCTGATGTTTAGTGTCATCAGCAACATTATTTGTTTACTACACGTGATATTTATATCATTTGCTTTCATATTAAGCCAGTCACTGAGCTATTTGTTCTACTGTGCTAAACACAAACACAATAGGACATGTTGACAAAAACATACTCGCTCTCTTGGAATAAGTTTTCCAGTCAGCCAAGTCAGTTGTGTTTCCACCTCATGCATAAAATGGATTTGTTTTGTTTACATGTGATTCCCACCACTTGTAAAGACGGTTCGTGAAGAGGGAGACATAACAAGTATGGAACCAAGAAAAACAAGAGATACAAGAAAAATTTGTGAAAAAAAGACAGAAAGAGAATGATAGAAACAAATATTCAGCACTATAATCCATCCCAGCTGACATGAGCCAAAGCCAATGACTCAAAGCCTCTGTTGAATAGTCCTCTTGACAACTAAATTCACTCGAAACTGTAAAGCACTGTGGTATTAGGGTTAGCTGTGGATTCAGCTTACAGTTCATCATCTACACATGAACCCTGACTAAATATTCACTGTGCACTTACACTGTCACAATGTTAGCAATGTAGCCTTTCTACTAATCGACCTCTCAAAAACTGACAGATGGTACATATGACACTGAAAGAAAGAAAGAAAGAAAGAAAGAAAGAAAGAAAGAAAGAAAGAAAAAGAAAGAAAGATTGATTCAGTGTGCTTCAGAGACGTGTTCTCTGTCAATTAACAGCAGCTCTCAAAGTGTTTAACATTTAGAAAGATAGTGACAGATGTGGCCAGTGCGTGTGTGGTGTGTTGACATGCCCTATTAGTCTCATCCTGTGTGAGTGTAGTGATCTGAAACAGCCCGACTCATTACTCTGGTGGTGACTGATAAGAGTTTGCTGCTAATAACACAGCTGGGAATTGAAGCACAACTTCCGGTAAAACACACCAAGCAGCAGCCACCATTTAGCTCCTGGATAAATATTTAAAACTAAGGTCTGGATCACGATCGACTCGCCAAGTGTAAGACGATACTTTTGCTTTTTTCCGCATGTGTTGACACTTTGAGACATGGTGTTCTTCTGGAAAATACCCTAATCTTGCTTTGCTGGCAAAAGTTTTTTTTTTTTAAATTTGGTAAACAAATCAGAATTGACAACTACAGACGCAAACTGTGCTCAGTGGTGTTTCAAATTAATAGAGGTTGGTTGATACTGGGGAACACATTGAACATAAAAGTAAGCGTCAAATTTGCATCAATCGTAAGAGAAAAATCCATCT
Organism: Hollardia meadi; assembly: GCA_037974645.1. NCBI lineage: Eukaryota > Metazoa > Chordata > Actinopteri > Tetraodontiformes > Triacanthodidae > Hollardia > Hollardia meadi. Next base: position 58,869 of record JBBPCS010000053.1, on the reverse strand, counting down.
AAAAAGATATGAGTTAAAGACATTAAATCATGGTCATTTTGGAAATGAAAATATGGAGAAGGAAAGTAAGGAAAGCAAGTGACATACATGCACATCCTTGGCCTGAACCCTCCTCAATCAGTGATATCAAAGCAGTTTTTTTTGCATTAATTGTCGAGAGAAAAACAGCTGCTGAGGTGAAACATGCTGTGAAACGTTTCAGTGTGATTCAGTATTAAATTATCTGGTCTCTACCCAACAACAGCAGTCACAAAGAACTCTTTTGCCCTTTGCCTTTTCATCGTGTCCTCTCTGTCCATAGAACTTACGGACTGCATAAAACACACAACATCTCAGCCACAAATGTCCCTCTTCATCGCTTACCATCGTCATCTTCGGGCGGCCCATCATAGGATTTATCAATAGCCGCTCTGAAGCTCTCGTTGCAGCCTCTTCCCCTGACCATATTTTGACGTGGACGGTGGAAGGGGAGGAACTCGTTTTTTCTGTTAACCTCCGACATGGCCGTCTGGAGGCTCTCCAACGAGCTGGACTTCTTTAGGCCGAGGGTAGGTCCGAGTTCTACAGGAGTGAATGGAGCTGGGGGGACAGAGAGACACACAAACAGAGACAGATAAAGGGAAAGACATTCGTTCAGATGGACTATAGAGGACTTGGTATGGTTTAGTTTTTGTATCTCAGTTGAGACCAGCAGAAATTCTTACAAATATTTAATGGAACAATGTACTGCATTTCTTTGGATAATAGTTTCATTATATTTCTATTAAAAAGCCCATGAAAAATACTGCTACAATCAAAAAAGAAACAACCTCATGTATAAAGTAGGAAGTGTATTTTTGCCCAGGTCTGATCAGAGTGTCAAATAGGACTACTCTGCTGTGCTTTGCTCCGATTGGTTTAAAAAAGCCGGTGGAGACACTGGCCAGGAGCCAGGAAGAGTGCGACATGGCTGAACTCTGGAGAGCAGAGCCAGGAGGGGGGGAAAAAAAACAGTGATGCAGTTAACTATGCTGTTGTAGAGTTTGTGATGGATGCGAGGTCTGCTTCACTATTTCTTGTGCTCCATCCATCATCACAAGTACAGTGTGAGAGATATTACTGAGGGACGGAGGGATCCAGCAGAAAGGATGATGAAGAGGAGAGCGACGGATGGTGGAGGCATTCAAGGGAGAGTAAGGTCAGACCTGATGTGAAGATAAAAACAAAAAAGCGAAGCCCCGAGAGTTAGACCAGGGTCAGCCTCAAGCCCACTACGATGTTCCCACCACCTGGGAAGATTTTTGGTTGTAAAACAAAAGAGAAGTTGGTGTTTGTGCTTTCTGTCACCCTGAACAGGGAGACGGGAGGAACAACAGGGCGAGAGCAAATTAAGTTTCCTCTGGGGAAAGGGAGACAGAGAAAAATGGGAGAGAAGGGAGAGAGGCCGGGCTTGCTGCCAGCTCCAAAATACTGGTAATCCTTACACACACGCACACACACATTTTAGATTCCTTGCTGGCCCTGGCTTGTCGATATGATGCCACTGTGATTCATGATAGCTAAACCTGCATCACTTTAGTTAATGATTCCCTATACACGCCACTGCTCTTAATATGTGTGTGCTTATGTGTGTGGGTTTTTTTTTTCTAAAAGCAGAGGAGATGAAAGGGCTGATGTGACTTCCACATCTATTTAAACAACCATTAACCAAACACACACACACACACACACACACACACAAAGAGTAATAACACACACTGAATGTATGCACTTGCATAATGTAAGTCGGCTGCAACGAGAGGAGATGGACAAGGGCCATGACATGTGACAGTCCCATCCATAAACACAGTCCAAATGATATTCAGATGCATACTGGAGAAGTAAACATTATACAAGTGCTATGTGATTAATCTACTGTATATTAAGTCTGGCTTCTTTGATACAGCTGAACATAAAGATAACCAAAGTTTTCTTGTGAGGAGCACATGTTGTGACAGTAAATAACACCATGCATGTATGAATAAAGTCTGGATTAATTACAACATCAAAGGCAGTGTTTCCTCTAGGATTTTTTTCAGCAGCGGGGGCAGGCCAACACAATTATTTTACTGACGTTTATTGAAGTAACGTTATCGGTATTATGATTCACTGGGCTCTAACTTAATTAAATGACGGTTAAAGTGCAAAGTCTGGCAACAACCAAAGTGTTTCGCGCATGAACTAAAGATAAAAAGAAGTTACGTGTGAACATGACCTTACGTGTGAACATACCAAACAGATTTTACGTGTGTACATGGCAAACTGATTCTCCCAGTTATTACATTAGCTTTAGTTAGACTTTAGACTTTGCCCGGCATTTAAATTAAGGCCCACTGAGTTCGCTAACATTGAAGTTAGGTTATCTGGACCATTATTTCACGATATAGCTATAATTAGTTGGCCATGAATATCAATAGAGAATAACGTTAATGGTGAATGTTCTTTTAAACTGTAAAATCTATCTAACGTAACGTTAGCTTGTTAAATCTAACTTTCACTGTCTTTCTCCTTACTCGTCTCTCTCCCTGCCTCTCCTCGGGTGCCGCTGCAAAATGTACATAGCGGAAATCCTGAAAGAATGTAATTTACAAATTTTGCAAGTTAGATTTATAAGAAGCATTTTTAGATTAAATGACAGTGATGCTACAACACTTACATGAGTTTTTCTTAAACTTGCAGGCTTGTGAAACCCAAAACAAATAATGGAAACTTACTGCATGCAAAAAAGATGAAGAAAAAAACAGGAAGGAACAAGGTTCCATGAGCCATAGGTGAAATACGCACTTACGCACACACTGCATGTCAAAAGTGAAGGAAATGCTATCAAATTCAAGCATACTATCTTGTAAAGCCTCTAGTTTTCAAACAACTATGGCTCTAATAACTCACTGTGCAATGTCACCTTGGAACAAGTGCAATTTTATTTGTTATATGTCAGTACAAGACTGACTGCATCACTTTTAGCCACATCTGTGTAAATCATTATCTTGAGTTTTTTGCACCACTGAATTTTGAAATGTGCTTTCTTCTTTGTAAAGAGTCAATCGGGTACTTTCCTCTTGTCAAACTCAACAAGGTCTGCTCAGTATTTTTTATTAATGTCACATGAGATGATGCTTGTTTAAGTGCAACCTGTAATACTGTGTATCTTTGGCCACTAGCCTGGAGCAAGCTAGCAAAAACTCTATTAGATCCTTGGCCAAAGAGAACAGCAGAGTCTTCAAATTTACAAAAAAAAAAAAAAAATTAGGCTTAAAACAGGTTACATGTGCTCATTTCAACAGATAATCCGCTGTTTGAAAACTCTAAGGACCGGGGATTTGAGCTGCCAGTAACATCTGAACCAAGGCCACCAAACTCTACACGAATTGTCCAGGATTTTTGATGTATTATTCCCTTTATTCACTCTCTAATCAGAGTCCTGAATGCCAACAACATTCTCAAAACAAAAGTGCCCCCAAAGTTAAGCCAGCTTCTGACGTTTTTATTTCAGTTACAATGCATTCATAATCCGGGCACACTTGGGCTCAAAAGACATGTCTAGATTTGCACACATCAGTCAAGACACTCATCTGGTCACGCCTTTCTTTCCATAGATTAACACATTCCATAAGAGACATGCGTGCGATGCTCCTCATTGAAATTCAATGCAAGGAGGCAGGGTTAAGGGCCACTTTGCACTGGAGGTCTGCAAAGTTGGAGGGCAACTGCAGTCACGTTAAACACAGAAGACACACACAGTATGTACACAGCGAGTGACCTCTGTGTCCACACTTTTCTGTTTGCAGAGGGTTGGGTAGTAGGATGAAATAAATAGTATCATAAATAAGCTTAGTGGCACTGGGCTGGGTTATGAGCGTGATGAGCATGCATCGACATAATCTAACGCACACACAAAGTATTTTGCTGCGAGTAGCAGGATTTGTGTCATAAATGTAATTACTGCTGTCCAAATGTAAGATGATAGAATTAAGCTGCTTTTAAAGAGAGAGAGAAAGAGAGAGAGAGGATGACAAGAAAGACACGAGTAACAAAGTGGTTTGGGGGAGATGATATGAAAGTGGGGGGTTGGCAGAGAAAAACACAAACTGTGAGAGGATAGTATAGAAAAAGAAAACAAAGAGCCTGAGCCTGGGAATGAAAGAGAGAGGATGAGAGCGACAACGAGAGACAGACAGAGTAGCAGAGAGGGAAGCAAGAAAAAAGAAAGAAAAAAAGAAAAAACAAAACACAAAGAGAGAGAACGCCAGGCTATCCCAAGGCTATTATGTTGGCAGGCCGGCAATGGGCTACTTTCAAAGTCAAAATTACACAGAGGAGCGGCTTAACAGCACGCTGCAGCAACAGAGCCAGCAGGACTCAGCAACATCAACAACTTCTAGTACACCAACTCCCACTTAAAAAGGAGAGGCAACTCAGTTTCTACTTTTCTATCTCTACATTATACCACCCAGACCCTAATTTTTGTTGTTGTTTGTTTTTGGGGAGAGGCGGGGGGTTCTCTCACTCATCCTCCTGTCAGTGGAAATTTCCTCGTGTTGAAAAAAAAACCCGACACATCACAGCCTTCACGATGTAACCCAGCATTTTTTTTTCACAGGATACATACTGAATTCTTTATGTCACAAATCCCAAAGACAATGGAATGACGCCTAAATGTTGAAGGGAAAATTTTCCTTCTTGTGTATGTATTTACATGTTTATATGCCTGAGCACTCATAAGAGGTAAGGTGTGTGCGCCGGTGCCGGTGTGTGTGTATCTGCCATGAGATATCCTTACACTGTGGAGGGAAGATTCCTCAGTTTCATACATATTGTGTGTGTGTGTGTGTGTGTGTGTGTCTCCCAATCTCTCCAGATGGAATGAGGTTTTGCTATCCCGCAGTGCTCCATGATAATTGAATGGGCATCATAAACCATAAAAAAAAAAACGGGGAAAAAAACATGTGACATCATCCTCAGTCTCATGTCGGTATTTACTGCTTCTTGCTGAGCTTAATGCAGATGCTGCTGCTGCACTGAGCAGCAAAAACTTGAAATACTGAGCAATAATAATGCAAATTATAAAAAGAAATATGTATGTTGGCCAAAAACCATCCCATAGCAAAAAGGCCCTGGGCTGGATTCCATTTGGTAGCCAATGTGTCCTTCCAGTGTCTTATAATTTTGACTCAGAGATCCTCAACTATGAGTTTAGTGGACAAGCAAACGGTAAAGTACAATTAATCAAGCCATGATTCACATAACGGATACAGAAAAGATAATTAGTTACAGAGCACAACCACATATAACCACAACAATCACACCAACAACAATTTACAGTTCTGTCAGTCCTGTTTCATTTCATCTGAGCAATATAGTCATTAAACAAATTCAAGAACATTTGTGCCAAATACAATCAGACTTAATAACCTCAGTTATCATCGTTGCCTTACTGTAATGAGTGTCCTTTGTTTTATCCCCAAGCTGAAGATTCCTGATATCCTACTTTTTAAAGTCAGCTCTTCCTCAAGATTACCTCAGTGCATGGAGGGATGTGCACCTTGAACAACCTTAAAACGTCAGAATATATGCGAAACTGAAAAAAACAAAACAGTTCTGTAATACCATTTTGTGTACTGTGACAGGAGTTTAGCATTAGTTAACATAACTGTACATGAGGACTAGAATTAAAAGCGACAGCATCTTTATTGTCCATGCACACGCTCGTCCACAAACACACAAAACTCCGTCAAAATGAATCCATCACAGGGAATGTAACTGATTAGTCCAGGACACAAACTAATGGCTTCCCTCTCTCTCTCTCTCTCTCTCAAGCATCATACAATATAGAGTACGGTGCATGTCAGTGATCAGTGTGCAGAGCCTGATAGAGATGAATAGCTGCAGCAGCAAGAAACGACAGCACTGACCATCTCCTGATTACTGCTCACCTTTATTGGCTTACTGCGGGAGATGGAGAGGGGTCAAAGGGCATTCATTATACAGAGAGGCACACAAACAAAATGACAAGGAAACCTCAGGGCGTGCTAAACACATCAGACAGATACCTTGTAAAAGAAAAAAGAAAAAACAACAACACATGCACAAGAACAAGCAGACACACACCTGTGAAGCATAATGATAAAAAACGATCGGAGAAGCAGCGATTGCCTCGTTCAGCTGTTTAAATTCTGTATCTGAAACCACACAGACAAAGAAAGATGTACTACTCTCCTTCTGACAAATGAATCATCAATCCACATTAGTCTGACAAGGCGGCTTTCAGGTTAAATCCACAGCAAAGTCTGAAAGACAGACAGACTGGGAAACAATGGAAAAAAGGAGATAGAGAGAGAGATGAGAGCAATGAAGAGACAATCACAGAGAGGGATAGGGGGGAGATGTGACTCTCTAAAGACGCAGTTTTGGCAGAGTCTTGTCAATGTGTGACTGTTGTCGTCAAAGTCAAAGTTCCACGAGGGAGAGATTCAGACAATGGACTGCACCACTCTCCCTCAGCATCACACTGCTCCCTGGACAAACACACACGCACACACATTTTCAGAGGGATGCTGTTCGTTCTAATCTCCTCCGCCTGTTTGTCAGCCTCTAAGCCTGAATGGCGTTGGCAAGAAAGAGGGTAAGCGAGGGAGAGCGAGAGAGCGGCCGAGAACTGGCAGTGGGTAAGGAACCAAAATTAGGCACTGCAAAGATATTAGAACAGAAAAGCAGACGAGGCTAGTGAGCACCAGTTACCAGTTTACGGCTAAAGGAAACTCGGGAGTGTTTGTCCACGCAAGTATAGACAAACGACAATAGCTCCACAAAGTGAGAGCGGCGTCAGTCGTCACTTCTTTAAGAAGTGCCTGTGTTAGGACTTGTGTGAGTATTCAGCACTCTCGTGCACATTTAAGTGCCCTTTGACAAACTCAAGAACTGAAGACATACACACACACACTTTCCCCCCTTTTCTTGCCAACAAGCTCCTCATCATTCCTGTGAATATTCATTGCCCGCAGTGAACTTTCACAAGGAGACATCTCTAATACTCTGTTTCTGGCACACACACACTCACCCACACACACACGGGTTTCCCCCATCCCTAAAGGAAAACACAGTGAAAGAAGCACAGCTGCAACCGTTTGTTGTACGTCCCGTCAGCAGTGTGTGTTTGACTGTTCTGTCCTATTTAAAGTTGCTTGAAAAGATAATCAGTCTACACATGGGCTGAAAGATTATGTTTTTGTCACTGTGATACTGCTCATGTCTGTATGGCTATACTGTACTTTATGACTGTGACATGGATGTCACAGTCCCCCCCCCCCCCCCCAACACACACACACACGCAGCTGTCTGAAGTCTCAGCACAGGGTTGTTGGAAGCATTTCAGCTATAAAAAAATACATTAGAGCAAAGGAAAGTGGGTTGGAGAAAAACTTTCACACTTGCCAGGCACACACTCTCTTAAACGGCTCTTTGGGCTATGTGGCATTATAAAACAGGAGACACGTTGACAAGCTACAGGTATAGGGAGTGTGTAAATAGGCTTGAGTTAAAAAAAAGGAAATCTGGAAAGGGGGAAAGTCTTTACCTGGCACTCAACAGGCATATTACAGGGGAAAACAGCGGAAAAACTACAAAGGTTGGAAGCTACAGTGAGGTTTTCAAATTAAAAACCTAAAGTTCCGGTCAAATTAGGTTCAGTGATAACAGCTAAGGCAACAGTACACAAGATGCCTCGGCTAAACTTGCCCTAATTGCCATGCGGTCTGTCTCTGTCCAAGATTTCAGTCAATAAAAACAGAGTTATAGGACAGGGTAAACCATATAATCTGTTTTTGTTCTGCAGCATATGCTCCATGATAGCGTATCAAAAACAAGCTGAAGCTTAGAGAGCAGATCAATAAAGGCAAGCAAATTGAAGAAAAATACAGTCATGTACCAAATTTGCCCCATATCCCTCCATTATAAGGCTGGATTACCAAGACACCCTCTGGGGCACTGAAACTCCTGGTCCACACTGTATCACTGGTTATTTTTGCTTGTTTAGGAATTTGCACCACTAAAGCTAGCTAATATCAAATCACAGGAGTTCTGCTCTATTTCTTAATCTCTTGGCCCCCCCTTAAAAGGGTTCAGTAGATTTGCCAACAGGAAATCTTTGCCCCAAGGCCCCGCCCCCTAACAGGTTAATCTGACCATGGCTCCATAACTTCTTTGTACTGTTCATCCCTAATTAGCAGCTATTATTTCCAAAGCTCCGTCTAGGTCATTCACTCAGGTCTGTCGATGAGAGAAAATGCGCTGCAAAACAAGCAATTGGCAATGTTATGATTACATTTTTTATCTGTAATAATTCACTTATTCAAAGTCTTTCCATTTGCAGTCCTCTCACAGTGAGCACGGCCACGTAAATGTTGTCATAGTTGATACAAGCTGACAAAAACATCAGATGTTTAGGTTCAGTTTGCAGACAATCAAAAGCTGTTTTATAAAACATGCAACCAGAGTCTCTAAGTTGTACAGTATCTCTTTCTTTTCCTTCCCACAAGCCTTTTTCAATCCCTCTGAATTAATCCTCATGTCCTGGCCAAAATGTTCCCTTGCCTCTTTTACATTGCCTCTTTTTTGCCTTTTTTTACATCAGTTTATCTTGTCCAGAACATATTTAACTTTGTCCCAAGTTTTGGCTCTGCGTGCTTTCAGGACTGCAGGTGCACTTAAGCCTCAATCCCTCAATGAGAAAACTAAAAAAGGGATACAAAGATCTTTTCTCCATCTTTTCAGAAGAGGAAAGTCATTTTTGTCTTGAGGTTTAACTCTAATAAAACAAATGTTGAATGCCTTGCATTCTTTCCATATTTTGTCATTTGTGCCCCCTTCATCGCCTTTGCTTGCTCCCTTTACAATGGTTACGGATCCAATGCATAAAAGTCAGTACTACCATGTATAAAGTGAGACGCAGCAGAATGTGGAAAAAGGCCGGACTGATTGACAACAATAAAGTGGCAGAGAGCGAGACAGACGCACATATAGTGGAACGAAGCAGAGTGCTCTTACATTCAAGTAGCTACAAATGAAATGTGGGAGACTTCAAGGCAACGCGAAAGGGAAAAGTTTGACATCCAAATATAAAAAAAGAAGTGGAGGCTACTAACGTGCGAGGTTTTCAAGCATCGATGTGTCCGCTCACAACTCTCTCTCTTATCCTTAAGAACAAGCTTGTCAATGCAGGTCTTTAGAAGTGGCCGTAGCCCCTGCCCCTTCTCGTCTCTCTTTAGTCCTCCTGCAAATCTTACTTTCATCTGCACTTCTAACAAATCAAGGGGGTATTTCTAGAGGGGGGCAGAGAGTCGCCCAGTTTATAGGAGACGGAAGAGGAGAAGTGAAGTACCATGGAGGTGCAAGTGGAGAGAGGGAAGTGAAAAGAGGGGACCATGGTATATATGGACTCAGTGAAGTGACAGAAACAGCAGAGGTAGATTTGATTAGTCACAATATAAACAAAATAAAAATTAAATATCAATGAATATCCTAAGTCAGCACAGCAGCCACGGGATGCAAAGTCTTTCCAATTAGGAATTCTAATCATTTCCAACAATACAGACGCAGACACACTGAGCCTCAAGTGTACAATCGTTCTTTTTTTTTTTTTTTACTTACCACTTCTAATTTCATTGCAAACAGTTCTTTGGTTCAATTTCTTACTTTTCTAATTTTATTGTGTCTGCGACTGTGTCTCTTCCTTCCTTCCTTTGCCTTGTTTCTTACTATTGGAGAATTAGGCAGCAGTTATCACTCACAGGAGAAGCGAAACTGCCACACTGTCCTTCACCGCTGAGTCTCATGAGTCCAGTGCAGATGTCAGAGCCCTCACTCCTCATACAGTCTCACATATCATCTTAAAACCAGGCTGCACAAGCCACTCAAAGGATAATATCTCCAAGTGTTTTTCACTGTCTCACTATGTCTATGACATTGATCATGTGCAGGTGTAGGTTGTCTGTATTTGTCTCACCTGCAGTGTTTCCAACCAGGGATCCGATGTTGCTCTCATCTGCCACTGAAACAGAAGAAACATGTTAACATACATACACTCATATACTTTCCATTGTTGTATAGATTCCTCTCTTCCCTTGACTTCTGTATTTTTATTTGTCCGGCCATATGTCTATGTTCCTTATCCCTAAAAACCTGTTTGGTTTTAATCTTATTGCACTACTCCTTCCTGCTTTCTTTTCACCCTCTGCGACTCTCTATCTTTCTCTATTATTATTCTTTCTGTCTTGTTTTACAAGATGGCGGAGTAGCTGCTCTTGTCGAGTCAGCTTCACTGCTACTGAAGTCATTTCCTTTCCTCTCTTCTCTCTCACTTCATTTGTCATCCACCCTCCCTTCTCTCCTTCAGTCTCTTAACCCTCCCCTTCTCTTCTCTCCATGTTTTCATTTTTCCTTCAGTTACACTGATATCATCCGGCGGTGTTCACCTCCCCCTTTCCCTCCTTTGATCACCCTTCTCTCCATCATTGCTGCTTGTTAATCCTCCTTTCACTTTCTACCTCTCCCCCAGTCTTCCTTTTGCTTTTTCTCCCTCCTTCCTAAAGCCACAAAGCAGGCCAATGCCAACAAGGAACATATTGACTGGTAGCACTGAGACACACACACACACACACACACACACACACACACACACACACACACACACACACACACACACACACACAC
>JBBPCS010000053.1:29770-40735 GCA_037974645.1 Hollardia meadi | reverse complement strand
TCAGAGAAAAACAGATTTGCTGTCAGACAGCCTTTTCCAACAAGAAAGTGAAGTTTATGTCGCTTTTGAAACCACTCGCATCCTGCACCAGATTCCATTGAGAGAAACAGTGATTTTAGCTCCTGTGTCCTGCGAGCTGTTGGAAAAGGCTGTCCGACGGCAAGGTAAAGTGGTGAACATATTCTTTAGATAGCGTACACTTAAAGTGGCATAGATTTTTATTAGTTGAGTCTTTTGTTAAGTGGCTAAACTCTGATCTGCTGTCCCCATTCACCCGTCTCTCTCTCAACAGGCAGCATGCTGAGCTGAGCGCTATCACTCAGTAGACATCACCTCAGTCCAGGCAGGGTTAAACCGACAGTTTTCATTGTCAATTTTGCATTTCAGGGTTGAGAAAGACATGTTTTTAGAGGTCATATCATAGGACTACTACTTCTAAAGGTTACGACTACTAGACGCACATTTTCACAACAACGCGCTGCATTCTGGGTTGAATGTTGCTAGGCTACGCGGAGTGTTGCATTCACGGTCTGTACTACTGTAGGAATTTCTGTAGGAATATCTGTAGGCTCCTGAACACGTTTTTCTCGGTTTTTCTCTGCTTTTCTGGTTGGGCCACGGGCTGGGCCACTCGGGGGTTGCTTCTGGGCCGCATGTGGCCCGCGGGCCGCCATTTGAATAGGCCTGGTATAAAGGATATTACTACGTGAGCTCAGGGAGCCGAAAACCATTATCAGTCAACTCTTCGTCACTGCATCTACAAATGCAAGTTCAGACTCTGTCAATAGATAAAAGCCATATATCAACAATAGAAACACATCTGACTTCTGAAGCTCATCTGAGATAAATTGACAGAAAGTGAAAAAGTGTTGTTGGTTGTGTTAACATTCTACATTGTTTTTGGAAATCCCCCCAGGCTGAAGAATAAAAGGACCATCAAGGTTACCAGTGGAAAGTTCAAAAGCCAGAATATGTGACAGTATAGGGTGTGTTAAGGCCAATGGCATGGGTGACCTGTACAACTGTGAAAGCACCATTAATGCTGAAATGTACATACAGGTTTATGGAGCTACCATCCAGACGATGTATTTTTCAGGGACGTCCCTGCTTTTTCCTGCAAGACAATACCAAGTCACATTCTGCATGTGTTACAACAGTGTGTCTTTGTAGTAAGAGTGTAGATACTAGACTGACCTGCCTGCCAGACTTGTATCCTGTTGAAAATGCAGGCGCATTATGAAGCCCAAATTATGACAACAGAGACCTGTTGATCAACTAAAGTCATATATCAAGCAGAAATTTCACTTTCTAAACTTCAACAATTAGTGTCCTCAGTTCCCAAACACTGAGTGTTGTTAAAAGAAAAGGTGAAGTAAATGTTTTGTGGAACATGTTGCAGGCATCAAATTCAGAATGTGTGTAAAATTTACAAAAACAAAGTTGATCAGTTTGAACATATTTATTTTCTTTGCATCATGTACTGTAGGTCGAAAAAGCGTTTGCATCTGGTTTTTACTTTTGTTTACACAGCGTTGCAACTTTTGTTTAGAACAGAGGTTGTATGTATTTGTTATGTTTAAGTTTTGACTTTTAAGACAATTTTTCTCTGTCTGAGAGTGTATATTTTCATGTATATTGCTGTGTGTATGCAAAATCCATTTTATGGTAGAAAATCCATGTCTGCGTGCATGTGCGAAGCTTTAGTGTGCAACTGCCTGTCTATGGATATGCACAAATTCAGTCTGAACGTGTGTGTGTGTGTGTGCGTAGGGATGTGTGTGATTGCATGGGTCAGCAGTGTCAGGTTTAGACAGTGTTTGTCTGTGGGGATTGTAGGTTTAACAGCGTTAAGCCGACACAAAGTCCTCTACGCTGCAGAAAACTGTTTTCCCTGCTGGAAAAACTACCCCCTCAGACTGACTGTCCAGACTCGATAGAAGCTTTACGACCTTGAAAAGAATTTCAAAATACAGAGAAGAGAAATGTTAGCTACTTTCTGTGCATAGACAATTTATTAGTCTTTGAGATTCTGTGCAAAGTAATATGCATGATTTGGCAATTTTTTCTGTTTTTCAGCCACCTGTACATTCTTTATTTATCAGTTGTAACTTCCCCTGCTTTGTAAATTTATGATTTCTTTCTCTTGCACTCAGCATGGGACAGAACCAATGCCAGAATGAATTTAGGGCAGACGATCAGTGCTGTTACAATGCAGCAAAGTTTGAAGCAGCAGTTCTCACCTTGGGGTCAGGACTACCCAGAGGGCTGGGAGATGTTTTATGGAATTTGACAAAAATATGCAAATGTATATAAAGTTGTTTGACTGGGTGATATATTCAATTTCCCTGTAAAACATAGAATGAGCACGGCCTTCGGGCATCCTCCGATAATTTACCAGAAAAACAAACCGTGAGAAAAGTTGAAAAGAAATCATCACTTAGTGTCAAAATACAAAATGAAACAAGACCTGTTTTTCATTAACTGCATAATTTTAAACACACACACACACACACACACACACACACACACACACACACACACACAGGAGTGGACAAGGCCACAAACAAATTAGTCCCTGCTGCCATTTCATGGAATATTTCTATTATCTCAGCCTCATTGCTATGATAGGTGTTCTATCTGTGTGTAATACTAAAATAATAAACAGTGGTATGCACTCATGTGTTTTCTGCTTGCCACTATAAAAAGGTGTTTGTATCTTTGCTACATAAACTATGAAATACATCTAGTTGTAGAAACAGCCGTTTGGGCTGGTCATTTAACATTTAAATGTGTTTGCCACAATGATGGACCCACAGGAGCACATGCTATTAAAAAGACAGCTCAGCGTCTGTCCGTGTGTGTGACTGAGATTGTGTGTCATTTTGTTAAACTGAGCCAGAGAAACGTGTGTGGAAGAAAGATGGAAAGACACATTATTTTAAAATGAGCTGAGAGTGGTTAACAAACACAAAAACACAGACAACCAACACGCTCAGACAAAAACAAATGGCCTTTCCTGAATGTCGAGCTAAAATAAAAATACAAAGTCCTTTTAACCCATTTAGATCACATCCACATGGTGCCCCCTAATATACAGTAATCCAAAAAAGTTACCAAAAAATAAATAAAAAATGAATTTCTTTGTATTTTTATATTATATGGCAATCATGTTGTTCTTCCGGGGAAAAAAATCTGAATTTTTCTTACATCAACTACTACTAACAATTTTCAACCAATAACATCACGAAATCAACACATCAAGCAATCTTCAATGGCACGTAAGAGCTAGCTTAATATTTCATGTCAGAAGGACTCAGACGGAGAGGAGTGTGTGTGGAGCAGGCCTCAAAAAACTGCACAAAAACACTATTTTATTCACCGATTTGGGTGAAAGTGGATCACATTTTATGGAGAAAATATTTTCTGTTTTTACCTGTGATGTCCTCCAGCAGCTCTGCATGAACTCTCTGATTTACAGAGTTTCCTGATGAACAGATGGCTTTACTTGTTGCTGAAGTAACCGCTAGCTGATGCTAACTGTACCGACCTTAGGGGCTGGTGAACATGGCTGAGCAGAGACCGAACAAAGCCTCTGAGACGAACTGAGCCTAGTTTGATGACAGGGCATCCAGAACCAAGGTGGTTTACGGAGTTTCTTGATGGGCAGATAACGTGACCTGTTGCAGCTGTAGACAGTTATGGCTAGCTCGGTTAGCCATGCAGAGGTCTCATTAGATAACTCAGCCCCAGGTTGCCAGAAGCAAAAACCGGCAAGAAGACCACCTTGGTACTATATATTCCCTGTCATCAAATTGGCATCAGTCTGTCTTCGGATGCTGTGTTCAGTCCCACTCGGGTCATGTTTGGAAAGTCCTGTAAACATTTAATCAGTCATGTTCACTGGGAGCTCCCAGTTGAGCAGAGTCAGCTAGTTGAACATCTAGTTGCATGACCGCAAAACGAGCGCTAATGCTATTGGCTATTTAAAAAAGTCCCTCCCTACCTGACGGTTTGTACAGGAAATACGGAAATACAGTATATGGAAGCAAATAGCAACTCCACCTTACGTTCTATGTGGACTTTAATTTAACTCACCCCTAAAGGCCACGATGAACTGTAAGGCACAGAGAATTGGAGAAGGATTAAAAAAAAAAGATACAATGAGGGAAGATATACGAAAAATGATGATCGTAAGTTTGCTCTTCAGTTACATAAAGAATATTAGGGGTATACTTTAATACTGCTATAGAGTTTGTTGTCACTCTATTATTTTATTGTTTTTGTTTTAAGGACCCTAAAGTCTTTTATTGAGAGCTCCTTGCAGATGCCCGTCTACCCAGCCATACAGAGAAAATGTGTGTGTGTCTGTAAAGCCCCCATGCAGTGGAAATGACTGGCCACTTTACAAGGCCAAACAACAGTAGCCGCAGGCCATAGATGTGATAAGACACACAGGAAAAAAAAAAAAATACTGATACTATGGGCTATGCTTTTGATTCATGAAAAAAATTGTCCCATCACTGACCACTAACGATGGGCTTTGTTGTTAAATCCTGTGCAACCTCTTCCCCCACTATCCCGTAATGGTCCGTGTAAAAAACAACAACTATTCTATTGTTTCTATAGCACACAATTCAGGATTTTTGATGGAGTTCAATATATTCGCGTGATTCTTGCAATTTTTGGGTTGTATCCGCATGGTTAAATGCACTTATTGTAATTTGTCAGCTAAATGAATGTAATGTGATGTAGGTGACCAGGATCTGTATCTAGCAGGAGAAAAAAGCTTTATTTTTTGGGAAAATAGGAATTCATTGATATGAATAAATGTCTGTGAAGTTGAACAAAGGGATACAGATACAGCACAGTATATTCTGACTTGTTGATGTCTACAGTCTTTTGCAGTTAAACTACAGCACTAAGGCTGTCAGTGTACAATCTCCCCTGGTGCTGCATATTAGAGGCCTGCATATGCAGGGCAAGCCAGCCTGCAGGTCTTGCGGTACCCACAGCAGATGCTGGCGGCACAGGGTTCGTTTTCCAAGGCTACAAGTGGTCATGGGCCGTCATGTTGTAATATGGGGTTATGGTGTGCGCTGGGCAGCCTTCTGTTCGTGGGCCGAAGCTCCCCACATGAACACAGTGGCAACAGTTTGTAAATCAAAGCCGTTTTTATTCTACATGCTGAAACATTAAAGGAAAAATGTCCCTCTCAGCTGAATTATTTGAAGAAATTCCACTCTGATGCATGGTTGTGGTAACACAGAGCAGAAGCAAAAATATTTGAAAGTGCATGAGGTTGTGCCATAAAAAGCAGTCCAACAAAGTACAGTCTCCAAAAGTATAGGTTTGTGTAAACCTCTACTTGGTATGATGTTTGTTATTTTAACAGATGAAGTGTTATACTGTTTTTTCGATCAGCATCTTGACTCTGCACCTACAAGGTTTTAACTGATGTCAGTGTAACAGCAACGGTTTTGTTGAGAATAACAAAAAATGGTTAAAAGAAGGGAGACTCAAATTAGTTGGCTGATCGTGGTAGCTTCGTGTTGAGCTTCTTCTTCTAGCCTCTTCTCATCTGACATTGTGTCCTAACTGTATGTGAGTGTCCAACATCATGTTGCATCGAACACTCAATTTCTATATTGAATAATTTAAATATGCAGTTCTGTTGGGTGCTGTAGATCAGACTGGAGACATAAGCACTCCAGTAAAATATAGGTGAGTTTGCTGAGACTATTTCCAGGTATATTCCAAGGTTTTTGGATTAACAGCAGCATATTTTTTGGGACGACGACTGCACATTCAACCAGATAAACCAGACCACCACGGGAGAGGAAAGAGATCCATGATGGGAGGCATGCTAGCCCTGCTTAGACTTAAAACTTCTCCTGGCTAATGCTGTCCCTGGCGATCTCCCTCCAGCCAACAGCCACCTTATTTAGGTTTTTGTAGTAAAGTGAGACGGTTTGAAAAGATACCTCCTCATTTCAACTTCAAAAATCAACCGCTCCTCATTCATACAGCACTTTCAACACAAGCAACAGGAATAAATAGAAGCAGGGCGTCCAACAAAAGTTCAGCTCAAAAATGATTAAATAAAGCTGATTTTGCCATCGCATTCAGTTCGGACACGGTCTGACTCTCTAGCCTGGGAACCAGACATATTTGCAAGCTCATGTTTTATTTGCTGTGGAGATGTGTCTAGTCCACCTTCTGTTCAGAGAGATCTCTATCCATCCTGATCTGCGTCAGGCCAATCCTAACTTATATGGGGTGGGTTTGATATGAAACAACCGAGATGGCTGCAAGAGGGAGGTCGGGCATCAGAACGGCAGGCAGCAGGGAAAAACAACATGTGAAGACAGAATATTTTCAAATCTAACTCAGTGAATTAAGGGTTTACTTCGACCAAACCAGAGTTGATCATTGTTGGAACAGTGGAAAGAGGAACATAGATGGTCCTGTTCATTTTTTTAAGTTTCTGACCAGTTTTAATGAAGTGTCTTTTAGGATGATCTCCAAGGTAAAACTGCTGTTTTTGTCAATGGAGTCTAGTGGCTTTAAGGAGAGCAATATAATGGCTGTTTCTGGTTAAACAAAAAGGATCTTACTAAAAAGGTCCACCTTTTAAGGGATCCTTTCCATAATGCTGTCAAACACTTAGAATTACAATACTGCCGGGATTACGTTGCAGCCACTGCAGCCTGTTTCGCAGCTGCAGACTGAGGCGATATACTTGACAAATTCCAAAACTTAGTCATTTAGACAACAAAATATGTAAGTATGTATGTAAGTTCCCAGACATATCAATGCTGCACCATCACAGCTCATTTCTGCATGTTGTAGTGTGTTTACATTTTTCAGTCGCACAGACTCCAGAGGTATTTTGGTCTGTTGATAATGCCGTATGGAAATCAAAATTTAACTGAGCTGGCCGGTGATGCCAAGCTCTCGGAAAGAAAGCAGAAAAAAAAACTCATCTCACAAAACATTTACTTTAATTTGAAACTGATCTTAAGAGTCTTCTTTAACCATTATTTTGTTGTTCTCAACAAAACGTTGCTTTTACTCTCAACAAAAAGGTTTTAGTGGTAAGAGCGAGAGCAACTTCTTTACTTGCTATGACAATACCAAGGCTGATCCCTGCTGGATTGAACGTACAACTGAAGTGTGTCTGTGTCACACTTATGTACATGCTGAGTAGGGATACACAATATGTATTTTTTTTTCAACCGATACAGATAACCAATAATTACCTGCTTGTTAAGGTTGATACTGACAAAAAAGCTCATAATTTTACATTTTTTTAATATATATTTTTATAAGTTCATAACCTGTAGTTTATGCACCTAAGAGCAATTTGACTTTGTATTATTAGCTCTATTTATTGGCAATAATCTTATTATTGGCCAATAATAAAAATGGTCCCATTATCGGCCTGCTAGATATCGTGTATCCCTCGTGCAGAGGGCTTTAAGACACAGCAGCGACTTTAGATGATAGGCTGACAAAGGAGCTGATAAACCTTCAATAAACAGTGAAGAAATGTGAGTTGAGACAGAACAGAGAGAGAGAAGAGAGACATGATACCCTTCTCTGCTGCTCTCCACTGGGACGATGGCAGCTCCTGCAGAGACACCAAGCTGCCAAGGAGGTTTTGTGTGTGTGTGTGTGTGTGTGTGTGTGTGTGTGTATACACAGGTCTCTGAGGGTGTAACAGATGGGGGATTTACTGTAGTGATTCTGTGCGGTCACATTGGTGACGATATCAGTGAGATGTAACACACATGCATGCACACACCTGCACAAACACACACACACACGGAAATAGACAACCGACTGCAAAGAAACGCACAGATATACACACACAAACACTGTCACACGATGCTGCAGCGGTGATGGATGAGGGATAATCAAAACGAAGAAACTGTTCAATAAAGTTGTTTTGTTTTGAATGTGCTCTGTCACCAGCTGACAACTGTTTACTAATTCAAGATGTCAGTGTGTGTGTGTGAGGAGCATCTGGCACTAAGGAGAATGTTTCCTGTTGTTGAAAAAAATAAAGAGAAGGACAGAAGAGAGTATGGCAGCTCATTACACTCTAGATGGTAAAAGTTACACAAATAGCTTGACGAAATCACACTTAACCTTTCATTCTATCCTCTGTATTTGTAGTCAGAGTGTGTTTGTGTGTGGTCTATATATTAATACCCATTGTGTATAGTTGTGCTATAATACTTTCTTTATTGTCTACACTTTTGTGTTTAACAAGAGGTAGGTGTCATGAATGTAATGACAGAATTCCCACCATTCCCCAATTCTGTTCTGTTTGAATGTATATTCCTCTGTTTTGGTAATCCATAAATCGACCCTTATTTAAAGACTCTGCCCATTAAAAATGTTTTTATTATTACTTATATATATATGTAAGCTTCACTGTGTAGAGGGATGTAAGTGCAGTGACACTTGAAGGCGGTTTTCATATTTACCTGCTGAAGGGGGGAAGTTTCTGTGCTGACCTTAAATCTCAGTTTAAGGAGTGATGTCACAAGCATGCTTTTGTGACATCACGACTAGTTTTGAAACTAACCATGGTCCACTATGCAACTAAGTTTGATGTAGAAGCCTCCTGTGCACATACCTACACTGAGAATGGACTCCAGATCATATGCTTATTTACATAATCTTGGTATGGTCATTCTTCAGATTCTTAAATCTGCAATATCTGATCTTACTTTAATAATTTGTTGTATCATTAAATGTTGGTGTTGTGATATTCAGCAGAACACAATTCCACTTTTTTTTTTTTTTTCTGGGTTCCAGACTGAAAACTGAAAGAGCCCCTTAACAGATTGGCATATAAGGGGGTGGGGGGTGGGGGGGGTTATCAGTGATATGCAAGAAGAATTAGAGTCCACAGGAGAACAAGAGAATAGGAGGGAGAGGGAGAAAGAAAGGTGTGAAATGTCTGGAAGCATAAAAGAGCATCTTTGTTTCAGAACATTAGTTTCAAGGCACCAGCCAACCCAGCAGGCGTATGCTTGTTTGTGTGTGAATAAAATTATTGAAAAAAAGGTCTTTTTATGTTGTGTGATTTGTGCACAAAATGCCTTTACACAGAGCCAACACAGCATGTGGATGTATACTTGTTATATTGTGGAATTTGTATGAATATGATTCTATGTCATAAAAAAAGGGACTTTAAGTTTATGTGCGTGGAAGTGGTGTAATGTCTTTGTTCTACAGCGAGCACAGACATTAGCAGACAGCACCAGATGGTGGGCTAAAATGAGACAACGGAAGAGGGGGAGGAGAAGATAGACAAGATCCTTCCATCATTTCATCATCATCCTTCTTCTGCTTCCTCTCCGTTAACGCAGACAAGCTGGCATAAACCTTCATCAAATCATGAAAAACTATCTCAGAAACTATAGCCACATCATTGTTAAACGTCTGCTGGAACATGATATGAGCATGTTGGAACTGCTCATAATGTTTTTGTTTTCATAATAAATCTTGAGAAATGATGACCCACCCAACCCCCACAGCCATTCCCCTCTGTATCCTTACAAGAGTGATCAAAGGTGTATAAACAGACCTCATAATACACTCTGTTTAGAAAACTGCCCACTTCTGGTTGGGACCGTGTTGCTGCCCCAAATGATGGACTTATAGAATATGGGGGTCTTGCTCACAAGTGAGGATTAGGGTGCAGACTGCACACAGAGATCCTCTACTGCAGCGAGATGTTGTTTGTGAAACAGACCCTGCAAAACTTGGAAACCACGTTGGATAGTGAGGCGTGATGAAACTACCAGGCTTATGGTTGCTATTGAGGTGTGAAAACAGAAACATGGTGTGATTCTATCCACTCTTTGTTGTCAATATTCCATAGCCCGCCATTAGCCCACCGTTTGTATGTGGGAGGAGGGATTTCAGGAGACACTCCGAGGTGAATGTGTAATTGATAAAATGCGTCAAGCTGTGTTGCTCCTCTCTGGGCCTCTGCTTGTCTCTCGTGATATTGGCTGATGAATCTGAAGACCAACAGCCAATCACAGTCCATCTTAGATTTTGGTTTTGGGTAGTTTATTTAGTATTGTGACTGGCCAGGGCTCTACTTGTATCACATACAGTATAAGCTGGCAATAAAAGATTGACATACTAAACAAACTGACTCATGTTCTTCATCTAGTTTTAGGTTACTCCTCTTTCCCATAGACCAGGGGTATTCAATTAAAATTCAAAGAGGTCCAGTACTAAAATTTACTCCCTCCCTCACCTCTTAATGTCTAAATTGCACCCAATAGACTACCCCTATGTCTATCAAACAAAATCAACACCGCACACATTTCCTTATTTCCTCACATTACCTATTCATATTTATTTTCAAATTTCAAAGTCGGATACTTTTAATATGGAAAACAAATGGTTGTCTGTACCATAAATAAAATTAGTCCTATAGCTAGCACAATGAACTTGAGGCCTACATTGCAGGTAAAAGAAAACAGGACCAAATTTCTTCTCAATAAAATAAATAAAAAGTGCCTCTTTAAGAAAAAGTGTAAACAGAGCTTTGAGCAGCCCTCTTTCCCTTTATTATTATTATTATTATTATTTTTTACATTCTTTTGTACTTCCTTTCCTAGTGAGAGAAATGGGCATGTGACTGCCCTACCTGTAGCTTGAATCTTGGCTTGAATGGAGTCAGTGCCATTCTCATGCACATATGTAGGTGCTCGTTGGTGATGAGGATATGCATACTGCACTCTGAATAGCTGCAACATCTGCGAATATTTCAGATTTTCTGGTGGTCGTTGTAGCTGACATCGGGATTTGCTTGATTTTGTCACACAGTTCGTCTTTTTATGTAGTAAGTAAGTTTAAGTAACGTCTCGGCAGCGGCGTTCAAGCACTCCTTCACAACTGTCCCGTCACTGAATGTTTTTTATGTTGCCCCAA
>JBBPCS010000052.1:223580-236364 GCA_037974645.1 Hollardia meadi | reverse complement strand
GGAGGGGGAGGGGTTTATGAGCTATACTGCAGCCAGCCACCAGGGGGCCATCCAGATGTTTTGGCTTCACTTTGGGGAGCTCTCATGTCAGCCATCATAATATATAGTCAATGCGGTTAAATAGATTGTGGTATTATTTTTTCACCCTCCTCTAGCTGTAACACGTCTGGTTCTGATCTGGTCCTGGTTTTGCAGTGTCCCTGCAGGCTGCAGCATGGAGCGCTCCGGCAGCATCCAGCTGGACATCCCGGACTTCAGTAACTCGGTTCTGTCTCACCTGAACCAGCTGCGTGTTCAGGGCCGTCTCTGCGATATTGTGGTCAACGTGCAGGGCCAGAGCTTCCGGGCACACAAGGTTGTCCTCGCCGCCAGCTCACCGTACTTCCGGGACCACATGTCTCTGAGTCAGATGAGCACTGTGTCGCTGACGGTAATCCGTAACCCGACGGTGTTCGAGCAGCTGCTGTCCTTCTGCTACACGGGCCGCCTCTGCCTGCAGCTCGCCGACATAATCAGCTACCTGACAGCTGCCAGCTTCCTGCAGATGCAGCACATCATTGACCGCTGCACCCAGATCCTGGAGGGCATCCACCTGAAGATCAGCCTGGCCGACCTGGACGAGGAGCCAATGGAGGAAGCGCGGGGCTCCAGGGGCAACAGGACCCTGGAGGCTGTGGTGCGAGGAGGCGGCGGCGGCCGCCTGCGGCTCCTTGGCCCGCGGGCAGGTGCAGAGGTGTGCGAGGCGGTCAGCCCTGCCGAGGAGCCGCTCAGCCCGCCACCGACGGTGGAGCACAGCGGGCTGGAGGGGTCCGGGGCCGCCACCAGCAGGGCAGCCAAAGAACCGATCCTCCGCATCAACCGGGCCGGTCAGTGGTATGTGGAGACGAGCAGTGAGCCGGAGCGGTCCGGCAGTGCCGAGGAGGGCAGCGGCATGGACCGAGTGAGGATCAAGACAGAGAGGATGGAGGAGTGGATTGGAGCAGGAGAGCACCAGGAGGAGGGCGGGCCGGTGGAGGAGGGGGCCACCGTGATGATCGACACGTCAGGACGCAGCACGCTGGTGACGGGGCCAGTGGGAGCGCTGGGGGGCCGGAGCGCCCAACCGTCGTCCAGCTTCAGCGAGACGGACAGGTGAGTGACGAGACGCTGTTGTGATGGTCCTGATTGGCCTGTACACACCTGTGTGTGTGTGTGTGTGTGTTAATGTGTGTTTGTGTGTTAGGTTCAGTCCCACCGGCAGCGTGGTCGTCCTGGCGGAGCGTCAGAGAGCCAAGAGTGAGTCTCCCAGCAGGGCGGACGAGCTGCGACAGCCAAGCTCCCAGGTACCCAGAACCAAACCCTCACAGGTGGACTGTCGCGGCAGGAAGCATTCAGGCAGGATGTCGGGCTCCGTCTGAGGCCAGATAAAAGAGACTTTAAGCAGTGACGGTGGAGGGGACGGCTACGGTGTTCGAAAAAAAAACTTTGCGCATGCACGATTTTGTCTCGACACTTCCTGCCGTTGTAGCCCGACTGCCTACTACAGGAAAATTACTGGTTTGCTGTATGCAGCAGTACATGAAAGTCTGTGAAGAGCTGTTGTCAGAGTTACATTGTTGCTTAGTGATATTCGATTTCCACTATTACGGCAACCGGGTGGAATACTTGGCGGACGCCGTAGCCTTGCCTCTAAAGTCGCTGTTCAAAGCCTCTAAAGTCTGGTGTACAGATGAGGGTAAAACCTGACTTAAAGTTATGTGGTGCTCTACCTCTACCTGCCCTCATGGGCACAGATTCTTTTAAGACCCCTGGAACCTCCTCAGCAGCCGCTAGAAAAATCCTAAAGGTTTCCATTAGTACTCAAAAAGTTTTGAAGTTTGAAACCTGATCTGGGTTTCAGGCCAACACTAAACCTCTAACATGGTGATTTAGGGGTCTGGAACCGGGCCAAGCTAGGGCTCGAAGACATCTGGTTTATGATTCCCCAAATTCAATTCATTTTCCTCTTAATTTTTCTGAATTCTGTGTGTTATGATTGAAGCACATTTTGTAATCAGAAGAGTGCCTAATTGTGTGGTCGTTGACTAAAATGTCAATTCAGAAAGAAAATATCCAAATTTAATGAACAATGGATTTGACATAACACAACATTAGAATTCCTCAGTTTTTGGGATGACGAGCCCAAATTTTTACGTTCCATGTCTGCAAGCACGCTAAGTTCTATGTGCCGTAAATTTCGTAGTTTCTGTGCGGACGTCCCTGTACTTCCAATTTTTTTGTGTCCACACTAACCATTCATTGATTATCATAATAGTTGCCAACTAATTTTCTTTTGATCGATGACTCGACTAATCGTAGCAGCTTTAGTACATATTCCCTCACTGTTTATTTGATGCTGCACATGCAAAGTGAGATGAACCACAGTGAGTGTTTCTCAAAGTCAAGGAAGGATCCTCAAACGGCTGAATTTGAAGGATTCTACGTCATTGAATGGCTGAAAGACTGTTCCAATGTCCCAGATCCTCCGAATTATACAAAGGACAGAGTCCTTGGCACAGAGGATTTTCAAGGATGTCTGTGTGTATCCTCGGCACGGCTGAAGTACCCACAATCCAATGCACACAATGATTTTCAATGACGCACACTGGCTAGCTTGTTCCATTGTGTTTTCTCAGAATGCTAGAAAGGAGTCTTGCCTAGCCTCTGTAGGACCTGACTTCCAAGGACCCCGTCCTACCAAGGAAGTATCCTTGACTTTGAGAAGCATCCAGTGTCTTCACTCTTTTGGAGTCGGGGTTGTATTAATGTTTGTTTCTGCTCCTCAGGGGGAGGAGCATGCAGCGTTCGACATGGGCGGCTACGAGGACTACCTGAGAGAGCAGGTAGGAGACCGCTGGTTCCGCTACAACCCCCGGCTCACCTGCATCTACTGTTGCAAGTCCTTCAACCAGAAAGGCAGCTTGGACCGCCACATGCGCCTGCACATGGGCATCACGCCGTTCGTCTGCCGCATCTGCGGGAAGAAGTACACCCGCAAGGACCAGCTGGAGTACCACATCCGCAAGCACACCGGCAACAAACCCTTCCACTGCCACGTCTGCGGCAAGAGCTTCCCCTTCCAGGCCATCCTCAACCAGCACTTCCGCAAAAACCACCCTGGCTGCGCCCCCCAGGAGGCCCAAAGCGCCTCCCCTGAGACCACCACCGCCTCCGTCACATCCAGGGGAGGACCGAGCGACGAGGCCTCCCCCAGCCAGGAGGAGCCCGAGGGCGGGACCAGCAGCGGTGGAGGCCAGTACAGCGAGGGTCCCCAGGCCTCGGTCTCCACCACGGGGCCCGACTGACCCCGAGGGAGAGAGGAGAGGAGGGGAGGGTCGAGGTCGGGATGGGGGGTGACAGACATGGAGGACTGTCTGGTCCTGTTGCACCTGAGACCAACAGGACACTGAAGCCACATCAGAACGGATGCCTCAGTCTGAAGATTTTTCCGCTTTAAACCGCATCTACCTTCACTAACCAAACAGAACAGATTAAGCTACGATGAAGAAATACCACACACTCCAACAACCTCACACGCCACACGACGCAGTGGTCTTCGTTTGCCTCCATCGAGTTTATGTTACAGATTTCTACTTTTATATTTGCAGGTATTACAGGTTCACAAGGCAGCGCCACAACAGTCTGTCTGGTGGAAACTTTGCCAAATTACTCAGTGCCAGTAACAGTTCAAATCCTTCATGTTTGCCTTGAGACAATCTGGAGCAGCGAGGTTAATAATAAGAATCCTGCACACTCTTTAAGTGCCACGTCGGCATAAAAAGTTTTAGTTGCACAAAAATATTCAATGAGAAAACTATGACTGTTAAAGTTCAGTTCCAGTGTGATCGGAGCTTCTCATCTTTTCCCGTTTTACAGCTTTTGTGCCATCAGAACAAAGTTTTTACTTTGTCATAGTAGCAGACGACTACTTCAGTATGGGGGAAGGTCTCACACTACAAACATTCACACTAAACTTTTGTTGAGGAAAATAATTTAATCCTGTCAGCTACAAAATATGACCCTTCTGTCATGATTCTAAAGGGTTTATCGATGGCCAGGACCAAGTATACCTGGCTGCAGTGTGCAGAACACCGTGATTTGATTGGTTTAATTTTCTAATTTGGGCGGGGTTAAACATTTATTTTATGTCATGAGAGGAACTGCTCAACCACCAGTATGGAGAACAAATGTAGAGTAATGTAGAGCCAACGTTATTAGTATACTTGACACATTAGCTAGCAGGGGTGCTAACATTAGTTAATAATAGATAACTAGAATTCACAAAGTTAGCCCAAAAGATCAGATTTCTCAGCTAAAGTTACTTCACCACCAAGCTACGAGTATTATTAATTGTAGTAGCCTTTTAATAGCTAGCACTCCAGTGAGCTAACGTGTGAAGTAAGCTGGTTAAAAATGTAGCCTCAGTCTAAACGTGTAATTTGATTACGCTAAAAATGTTTTGTTCTCCAACTACTTGATGCTCACAGCTAGCATTCAATCATAATTGATGTTTAACACCGGCCAAATTCCACAATTAAACCAATCAAATCACCGTGGGTAGGATTAAACATTTGACCATTCTGCAGGCTGCAGCCAGGTACTCCTCCCCAGGACTGCAACTAATGATTACTTTCATCATTGATTCATCTGCTGGGTAGTTTCTTGATAAGCACATTTGTTATTTGGTCTATAAAATGTAGGAAAATGGAAAGAAAAATTTGTCCAAAGTTATTCAGTTTACTGTTACATAAAATAACTAGAATGTCACTCAGAGCTCATACCTCCACCAAGGCCCAACAGCCCTCTTATTGAAGCCTTAACACCAACTGCAGCAGCTGGTGACTCTCTGTTAGCACCTTCCTGAATCCATATTAATCCATATTAAATGTCCAATCTCGCAATGTTAAAGAGAGATAAAAAATTCCTGGATCCGTCCCTTTATCCGGATCCGCACCAAAATTTAATGGGTTCTTCCTTGGCCCATGTTCCATCCTTCCACCAAGTTTTGTGAAAATCCATTCAGTAGTTTTTGTGTAATCCTGGTGACAAACCAACCAACCAACAGACACGGAAGAAGATACTGGACATAATCTTGGCGGAGGAACCAGGTAATGTTTCCCATTTTGGCCTCAAAATGACCTAAAACGAGTAATCGTGATCAAAATCCTGATTTCTGCTCGACAAACTGATTAAATTGACTCATTCTCAGAATAATTAACATGCATGGCAGAATCAAACTGAACAAATGGATCCACATTTTGTTCTGTCACAAACCAAACAGGATTTAGTCAGCAACAAGTCAAAAATAAGAAGTTGCTCCCAGTCAGAAGGCGAGTTTAAAGTTGATTTCAGTTTAGGGACTGAAGCTGCTGAAGAGCAGAAAACCTACAACAGGAAACAAAATGTGTTTTCTAAAGTGAGAAGTGGGAATAAGTATATATTGATATATTTGTACTACCATACGCTCCTCTTTATGATGCTTCATGCAGTAAAAAGAATGAAAAGTGAGAGCTCTGATCACACTGGATGTGTTAATTTGGCTGTAAAACGAGTATAAATTCCTCAGATTAATGTTTGAGATTTTAGGATCTGGTAGATTAGAAGGACCATCAGCAGCCTGTTGACTGAACAGACTCACCGCAGGAACGATGGACGTGTCCAGCCTCAGATAAGCTACACAGCTCAGTTACCTCTCATCACTACGCAATACAGCTGCTGCACTGCACAGCACCACCGGGGGGCGCTCTGATCCACTCACGCAGAGATCTCTGTCAGTCTTCTCAGATATTTTTATAACAAGCATGTGTTTTTTTGTTTTTTTCTTGGACACTTTCTTGCTCTGACAATGTGTGTGGCCGTCGACAGAAGCTTCATGTTTAACGCGGAGTCACGACCTGATCAGCACCTTCTGTTGCAGTAAATGACGCATTAAATCTGCTTCACGTCGAGTCGGAACAAAGACAAAAAGCTACGACGTCAAACAGAAGATGGTTTATAAAAAAAACTTGAATCAGGGAGAATAACAAAAACTAGCTAACGAGTGTACTAACAATGGAGGCCAGTTATGCTAACATTAGCCTGAAGCTATCTGATTTTTGTTTTGCTTCCTGATACAAATTTTATTCCATGTATTGTTAAATAACTAATGTTTGGAAGCTAGTCCGCTACCTCTAAGTTAGCTGATGTTAACATTTAATTAGCTTGCAAGCTAACAGTGTTCCTGAGGCAAATACACAACAAACATTAATCTACAAGCTAACTGATTTTTTTTAACTTACTATTATTATTTACACACCACAGACCTCCATTTGTTGAGGAGCCAACGTGTATGAGCTACTCTGCTAACGTTAGCTTGCTGAGTCAGATGTTTCAGATGGATGTCAGAGAGAGGTCCAGGACGTGTGTAGCCTAGCTTAGCTTAACACTGGAGGCAGGTGAAAACAACTAGCCTAGCGCTACCAAAAGAGTCTTCAACACCGATATGTTGACTCTAACTCATTTGCTAATGTTAGCTTGCCAGCTAACAGGCGATTAGCTTTTACAATCAGAATACAGTTTAGATATTGATGATTTGTTAAAATATTGTTTTACTGTCACTGCTGTACAGAGGACAGTTGCACATGTGCAGTGGAGGTAGTGCGTCATTACGACAGACAGTTCTGATCGGGTTGATGGGGAGTGATGGAACCAGGAGCCAGACCCTGTCAGACCACATGGATGTAGTAGCCAGGACATGGAGCTGGACTATTAGAGGTCAAAGTTCATCTGCTGGAGGGCGGGAGCAGGTTGACTCACCTGGCAACCAAAGGAAAGGGGGCGTGGCCACGTTGGCCCTCCAAAACGACAACTTCAGCACTTATCAGAGAGACGGGATCAAAACGAGAACTTTTTATACAAACAGAACAATATTAGATCTACACATATTATCAGACAAACATATTTAAACTATGTTGTTTTGTTTTTTTGCATACGAATAATGTAAGTAAGCTAGGAGTTAATGCAGGTGTATGTGGGCAGGTAGCACACGGATGGGCTGTAACTGTTTCTCTCCAGAGCTGTGAATCAGATTCTCAGTGGACGTAAAGTTTTTTTATGCAAGTGAAGCCAGCGGTTCTGTCCTCGCTCCGGCTGGCTGGACTCGAGTTCTCCTCCCAGACCCGGCCGCTGCCGCCGCACTCTCTTCAGGCTAAACCAGGAGCTATCAGGTATACAGACTCTTTTATTCAGTGAATCAGACGCTTACCTTTCCTTACGTAGCAGAAAGCTAACGGCTAAACCTCAGTGTGAGCTACACGACGCAGAAAAAAACAAACGACTCGCCTGTAAATAAAAGCAACAGGAGCAGGTAAGAAACCTGTGAGTCTCTGCAGACGATGACAAAACCAGGGCTGGGCAATATGGTAATAATAACCAATAATCATTCCAACTGCAAGACCTCTTGTCAATGTAAGACAGGCACAGAAAATACTAGTTTCTGATTGGCTGGCAGGTGTTCCGTTAAACTGCATTTATTGCCATTTTATGACAGTAAATCATAAATCAGTTGTATCATCATTTACCTGCTGATCACATATCACAATATCTGATTTATCAATTTGATCAGTTTGGACTGAAAAACAAAATTTCAGTAATTATTTACAGAAAAACATGAAATTAATAACTAGTATTTCTGCGCCATATCAACTGAGAGGTTTGACTTTAATATGTTAATGTTAATATTTAAAGAGTAACTTAACACCAGGTTGAAAAGGTTTGGTTAAAAGTTTAAAGCCTGTTCTCTCGCACCTGTAACCACACCCCACAGTGATGTCACAGTGTCCTGAGTACACCTGTGAACCACTGCAGCCAGGTGAGGTCAGCAAAAAAAAAAAGATTTGACGTCTGACATTTAGCATGCGCGCTAACAAGATAAATTTATACATTCTTAAATTTGCCTTTTTAAATTTATATTTGAATGAATGTACACTTGTATCTTTTGGCTGCTGATCAAATTATATGTTAGCTTTGGTGCCTGCTAACTTCTGAAGGCGTCATTATATCGTCACGTTTTAGATTAAACAAACTGGATAAATCAAAAAGCTTCTTAAAACCAGTCCATCCAGTCTGTGTAGCCTTTTTCAGTGGGTTTAGCGGGTTGCACAGCTATTTGGAGTAAGTTCTTAGTACTGAACTACTTGCTCATTAAAAACTGATTACGTGACACATTGATACTGAATTAATGTTATTGTAACATAACTTCCAAATTTAATTTTTAGGGCACAAACGTCCAATTATGCTAAGATAACTGGCATTATTATTTAGGTTAAGGTTAATAGCATAATATTTTCTAATTGAAGTGTGTCTTTTTGTGAAATGTAATTCAAACCTTTAGTTTATCATCATCACAGGTCAAATGTGTTGAACGTAGCTATATAGCTTATTAAGCTAACGTTAGTTTTGTCAGTTAAGTTAGCAAGTTAGCAAGGCTGCAAACAAATTAACAACAAATCTCATGAGTGAGTTAGTGTGGTGCAACCGGATTAAATTTAGTGATGTTTTAATCTACACTTTGTAAACTCTTATTTTAAAACCAGCACAGTGAACTTATAACAGCTAACTGTATAAAATCTGGCTGGTGGTGACTGTTTCAGGAAGCTTTTTATAATTATAAAATAATAATGACACATGGCCTTCAGAAGAGCTCAACTCTGTTTTTTTCTCAATTTGATCATCAGCAAAACATCTAGAAATATTTATTTCATCATAATCTAAAAAATATAAAAGCTAAGCTAACGTACCAAGTATGAAACACTGAAATATCTGTTCACAATCATTTCTGGATTTATTACTGTGTGCAACCTTTTCAGCTGCCTTATGGATCTATTTCAAGTTCGAGCACAAGAAATTTGTTTATAAAAAATAAAAGGAGAAATGTTGCTTCCTAACCGTGTTGTATTGATAACTGATGAATCGAAAAGATGCAGCAGGATTTACTAAATTATCATAAATCAAGACGCCATGTTGCCCAGCTCCGACAAATAAAACACGTTTCGTCCTGCAGAAACTCCCAAGAACAAAAAGACTCAATTTCAGTGCAGCAAAGTTGAAAACATTCGTCCATTCAACAAAATAAATTCTTACATCTGAATTTTCTGGCTGCTAATCAAATTATGCCAGAAATTCTAAGTTAACTTTGGCCACCAGTGATATCTGAATGTGACTCCTAATGTTCCGGACTCGACGCGTTCTCTGAGGTGTGGTGTCTTTTTGTCTGAAACACACCAGTTCAAGTCGAGAGAAAGCTGCTTCTAGAACAGCCGGTTCAGTCCAGTTCGGACCGGTTCAGTCCGGTGTTCGGCTTGATGAATCTACGAGACCAGGAAAAGTCAGATCAGACTTTAAAACTCAACATTTACAACTAAAGAGTCATTTTTTTAAAGCAGATTTTATTATCGATATTCAGGCTGTCACGTTCTATTTGTACGGAAGATCATTAGGGCCACATGTGAAAATAGATTTGCCTTTCCGAGAAAAAAGTCAAAACTCAAATAAATTTTTCACTTATGGCCCTACTCCTCTTCCATATATTTGAAATTGAGAACACCGATTGAATTTTTTTCATAAATTCAATGTGTAACGATCAGTCTGCTGGTATACGGCAGGTTTCTGCTCCACCTTGAATACGTTAACTGCTTGTGTTTGGTGAAAATGATGCTTTTCACAGCTTTTTATTAAGTAAATATAATCAGATCTGACATTGATCATTTTGAAAGTTTAGATCTATACTAGAATTTAAAATATTTAGTGGGTTTGAACAGAAGTTTTAAAGAGTGGAGATTCAGCTCACGGCTCAGAATCCGACTTTTCCTCTTCGATGGTGCTTCAGGTTCATTTCAGCTCGTTTCCTCTTCAAACTGTGAAAACAGCCCAGCCTCCTCCTCATCATCATCATCATCATCAGGTCTCCGAGTCAGTCGAGAATCCACTTCCTGTCTGATCCACTGAGTTTGCTTTAAAATGACAAACATTGGTTTCATTTCGCTTCAGCCTGAAACTTCTGGCTTTAAAAAACAAAACAAAAAACTTTTTACTGTGTGAATCAAATGTTTATTATATGAATATCCAGTAACCTTGACCACAACATGCCTAGTTACAAATCAAATCATTTAGATATATTCACTTAATGAGATTACTCTTATTGTTGATTCCTCAAAGTTTATCCTAATATATCAAAGCAGAAAATGAGTCAAAGAAAAAAAGTTTAGTAAATTAACTTTTTAATACTGTACATTTTTTAAGAGGAGGTACTTATCCTGTAGTAGAAGAAGCTGAAAGGTTTTATGTGAAGATCTTTTATGTTGCATGTCTCTGTTGCTAAAACATTGGTGATGGGGTCGGGGTCGGGGGGGGGGTGAGGCCAAAGGTTGATTAGTTCAGAAAATGTGAAGAAGCTTCTTTCACCATGACCACTAGATCACTCACAGGTCGCATCTCCTTCAAAGGAAATAAAGCACTTTAAGTGTCGACCGCCACCAACTCGCCTCTTTCTTTACCAACACGCATTACCCACAATTCAACAGTGACTCAGTCTATGGATACGAGTTAGCATGCAGGCAGAGAAGCTGAAACAGTTAAAGCGATTAATGAATAGTTAAAATAGCTTAAAGTAACAGCTAGCTTAGAGTGGTGTTTAAGTGGTTGATAGTTAATAGCAAATATACGGTTAAAATAGCTAAAAGTAGGTTGGCTAAACAGTTCTTAGCTCGTAGTGTACAAACAGTTGAAATAGTTACCTGAAAGTAGTGGATGAATGATTGACAGTTGGCTCAAAGTATTGGGTAAGTGGTTGATAGAGTTAGCTTGTTAGTGTATAAATGGTTAAAAGTTAGCCAAAAGTAGGAGATAAAAGGTCAGTGTGGTTAGCTAATACTGAAGAAACAGTTGGAATAGCTTAAAGTAACCAACCTAAACGCTGACAGTTCAGTTGTATGAATGCTATTTTTCTGCTAAATCATTTTTTCTGTAGACATTAAATTATTTACACTCATTAATTACCTCTCGAGAATTATATTATTAGCATCCAATAACTAGACGTGTCTCCAAGTCCTCCAGAACTGATTCAATTCTAATTTCATGCTGTTAAATCCAAACTACAGAACGTGAAGGTGCTGAACACAAACACAGGAGAGGAAAAAGGTCTGTTGATTATTATGTTTACATCATCTTACGTCATAATGTTTACGGGGTCGTTACAAAGGAAACATGTTGAATTATTTTTTGGTATTTGTATGATTTGGTGCCCGTATGAAAGCAGACAGTTATTGGTTGCAGGGGTTGGCCACTCTGGCGGTGAACAGCAGCGCGTTGATGGTGGACTCTCTGATGAACAGCAGGAACGGTCTGTTGGCCTGAAAAACCTCCCGGTTCAAGTTGATGGAGCGTCCGATGGCCACCACAGCGGTGGCTGCTGCCGCCTCGCTGCCCTCCTCGTTCACCTGAAGACCACAACACGTGTTTATTCATCCAGTCTGCTCCGACTCTCAGTCTTACAATCTGACTGACTGGGATTCAAACGTCCGTCTGAACACAAATCTTGTTAACCTGATCCCTGTCGACACTGGTGACTGGATACATGCAACACTAACACTAACCCTCAGCTGTAAGTTAAGCCAATCAGTGAGCATCTGTCAGTGATGTCAGCAGGGTGTAACTGACCTCCAGGAAGGCTTTATGGTAGGCTTCTGAAATGTGGAGGCCATCACTGCCGTCCTCCAACATCCCTGAAAAACAGACTTCATCATTAAAAGGGCAACATGTAAGATTCAGCCAATATTTCAATTTAAAACCTTCAATGAACTAACCTTCAACATAGTGGGAAGAAGTCACTGTTGTGATGCTTTGCCCAGAATGTCTATATATTGTATTGTAGAGACAGCCACTGGAATTAGCATGCTAACCAACTAGCTGCGGCCCGTCTTGTTTTGTAATACCACATGTGGCTCGAGAGGCGATAGTGAGTCACTGTGGCCTCCAGTGTGCAACATGAGGGGACGAAGAAGAGCTGCCCCGAGGGCTCGTCAATCACATAGAGGTTACAGCCCCCAGTTGTCATAGAAACGCTAAACGACCTTTATCACCATCCCAAAGAGACCACGTTTGTGGGCAGATGTTTTTCTTGCTAAAACGGAGCTAAGCAAACTGTAACGTAAACTACAGGCAGACGCAACACGTGAAATAATCCAGCTGTTGTTGTGACCGGTTGTCGGAGTTGTGTATTGTTGCACTGCATTCAGTTAGAAGTTGTCTTTATTCACAACACGTGACATTAGCGTTATGAGATGAGTCTGGATTTGAGGTTTGAAACATTCTCTATACAGTTTTGAGGACACTGAATTGTTTATTCTGCATCTAAATGTTCATAACCTGGAACAGAGTCATCGCTTCAACTAGTAAATCATGAATTTCTTCACAAGGTATGAACAAGGAGTAAAAAAAATAAATAAACTTGACGACTCCATGATTCCAACATTGAGGGAAGGGGGGTGGGGGGCGTAGGGGTAGGGTTTGTGGTTGAAACACCGCCCCCTAGTTGTTCGGAGCTTGTGGCTGGTAACTACAAGTTGCACCTCTCAACACCAACTTAGCAAGAATAATAAATATATAAAATCATTGATCTATAAAAGTGTTGGGATCCATAACTGAAGGTATTTAATGGTGTGAATCAAACTGAACTTTGTGAGACCACATGGTCTTTTGTTCTGTGGATAGGGGAGCCTGGCTCCCCCAA
>JBBPCS010000052.1:195945-210065 GCA_037974645.1 Hollardia meadi | reverse complement strand
GTTCACCTGAAGATAACCTGCTCGCAGCACTTTAGAGATGCAGCATAAATCACCATGGCAACATACCTTTCATAGTACGAGTTAATCTGGAAGTTGCACCCGACGTCACAAAGTTACTCCTGAAGTTACCTGATAAAACAGTTACCTCGCTTCGTAGTACAAAGAGAGAAGGCTCCATCACACCTCACTAATCTGTTAATCTGTCCTCGTAGTTCTGCCGCCTGCAGGTCGACACACACTGACACAACTCATTCTGATGAAACCAGTTCTGGGTTCTTTATTCTCGATGTTGCAGTGAGACGCTGAACTATACTGCTTCTCTGTGTTCAGTTTCTGCTGAATGAGGATCAGCCTGTTGTTGTCTACATCTGGTTCTCATTGAGCTCCACAGCACAGGAATTCCCCCCCGGCTGCTTGCAGCTCAGGGTCTGAGGGGGAGGGAGGGAGGGAGGGAGGGAGGGAGGGGGAGGGGCGTCACACCCTGACCGTGGTGTGTTCAGGCTGGAGCCCATCTTAGACCTGACTCACATTCACTGTTTAGTTTGTGAAGGACAGTTGACCGTGATCCGTCTGCTGTTTGATTCTGTGTTGAAGCTGCCGTCAGTGAAACTGACTCTGTACTGACCTCTGCTGGCACCAACGTCATCTGCATGTGTTTGTTAAATTCACTGTCGCTCTGCTGTTAGTTAACTGAGCTCTTGAGAGACCAGAAAGGAGCAGAAACAAGTTGACTAACTGATCAGTCGATGGACCAACAATAAATCTAAAGTCATATTTCAACCTAAAATATCAAACGAGAAGAATTCCTACCATCTATTAATATTAAACTGATTTTTCTGTTTCAGAGAGGATCTGACGAGCTTTTCTCCAGCGTCTCCAACGGCCCGTATATCATGAGCAACACAGGTCAGATGTAATATTTACATATTTATTACACAAGAAAAAAAGATACAATTCCTGGCCTGTGTCCAGCTCACCTGCAGAGCAGCTGCACATCAGGAAAACGCTGTTTTTCTGTGTTCTCACATGCTGCTGTTGTTTCCTGACCTCGTAGCCAATGGCAACGACAATAAGAAGTTCAAAGGTGACATAAGAGGTCCCGGGGTGCCGTCCAGGGTCCTTCACATCCGCAAGCTTCCCAGCGACATCACAGAGACTGACGTGATCAGCCTCGGTCTGCCCTTCGGAGACGTCACCAACCTGCTGTTGCTCAAAGCCAAGAACCAGGTGCAGGACTCTTACCTGGAGAGAACTTTTACACTGTTGAAGCGGCACTTTTACTGAAGTACACTGTCCTGTGTGTCCCGTCAGGCCTTCTTGGAGATGAACTCTGAGGAAGCGGCTCAGAACATGGTGAGTTATTACTCCACAGTGATGCCCGTCATCAGGCAACAGCCGGTCTACGTCCAGTTCTCCAACCACAAGGAGCTCAAGACCGACAACTCCCCCAACCAGGAGGTACACTTCACTCAGCTGTTGGCATGTGTTAGCATGTGTACAGCAGCCACACCCTGTTAGCATGTGTTAGCATCTGTACAGCATCCACACACTGTTAACATGTGTTAGCATCTGTACAGCAGCCACAAACTGTTGGCATGTGTTAGCATGTGTACAGCAGCCACACCCTGTTAGCATGTGTTAGCATGTGTACAGCAGCCACACCCTGTTAGCATGTGTACAGCAGCCACACCCTGTTAACATGTGTTAGCATGTGTACAGCAACCACACCCTGTTAACATGTGTTAGCATCTGTACATTTCCCAGCCAGTGTTAGCATGTGTTCCTCCTCTCTCAGAGGGCCCAGGCAGCTCTTCGGGCCATCGGTACGTCTCATGTGGACTCGTCTGTGGCGGCTCCGAGCTCGGTGCTGAGGGTGGTGGTGGAGAACCTGGTGTACCCTGTCTCACTGGACGCCCTCTGCCAGGTAACAACCCAACCCAACACAGACACAAAGAACTTCAAACATGACAAACATCAGCAGGTTGGCTGTTTAAAGATTAAGATGGTTGAATGCAACTCGGTGTCTCTTGACAAGGGGCGTGTTGGGTTACAAATGTAAAATGAAAGAAAATAAACTTGAAGCATAAAAATATGATTTGGGTGTCAGTTACATGTGTGTTAGCATAGCATGCTATGAGCTGCTGTGGTGTGGAGGACTTGTTCATTTCCTGTCTGAGTTTAGCTCCTGTTTGGTCCTCAGATCTTCTCAAAATTCGGCACAGTGTTGAGGATCATCGTCTTCACCAAGAACAGCCAGTTCCAGGCTCTGCTGCAGTATCCGGACGGAGCGTCTGCCCAGGCAGCTAAACTGGTGAGCATCACCCTCTGCTGGTGCCGCTGCCTGCAGGAGCACACACGTGTTTTAAAGTAAATGCTGTCCGGTAGAGGGTTGTGAGCTCTGTGTCTGCTGTTTTTTTCAGTCTCTGGACGGACAGAACATCTACAACGGCTGCTGCACTCTGAGGATCAGCTTCTCCAAACTCACCAGCCTCAACGTCAAATACAACAACGAGAAGAGCCGCGACTTCACCAGGCCTGACCTGCCGTCTGGAGACAGCCAGCCCACCATGGAGCACCCGGCCATGGCTGCAGCATTCAGTGAGACCCCCACACACACCACGGAAACCTCATAGAACACTTACAGGAAGCACAGATGGATATTCCTCACATTAACTCAGAGAGGAGAGAAGTTAACAGAGGTGTGTGTGTGTTCTCTGCAGCTCCAGGTATCATCTCAGCTGCTCCGTACCCAGCAGCCACTCATGCCTTCCCACCAGCCTTCACCATCCAACCTGCAGGTGAGTTTCACCTGCACACATGCAGGTGCATCACGTCTGTACATTATTACGCCATGACGTGATCAGCTTACATTCAGCAGACACATTTTATTAGAACAATTTAAAACAATTCATATAAACCTGAAGGATTCATATAAACAGTTCAGAGTAATTACACAAAATATAGTGTTTAAATTATGTATTTTAAAAATACAAGAACAGCTTAACAAGACGAAGTCAACATGATTTACTACATTTAAATACACAAAAATTAAAAGAACCAACTAATCTGAAGAAATTCAAAGTGATGTAAAGATTAAGCAGTCGCATCACACTAATGAAAATGTTCTTACAAACTAAAAATCATTCCACATCTAATCAATAACTAATAGATAATGGTTTTATGCATTTTTATGGCACTTCTTGAGCCTCAAAGTGCTTTACAACACGATACACACACACACACACACACTGTATCTTGCTCAAGGACACTTTGATGTGCAGCCAGAACCATCGAACCACCAACCTTCTGATCAGTGGACGACCCGCTCGATCAGTTTACATACAAACTGTCATCACATGGTCGGGCCTCTCTGCTCCTGTCAAAATAAGAGCGTGCTGTTATTGAAGTGTCTGAGCTGGTGACATCATCACAGTCCCAGTGTCCTCCTGTTCCTCAGACGTCTCCTGCAGTTGTTAGACTGTCGTTCACTCGTCTCACCTCTCCCAGTGTCCTTCCCCTATCCAGGCCTGACGGTCCCCGCTCTGCCTGGAGGCCTGGCCTCTCTGTCCCTCCCCGGGGCCACCAGGCTGGGGTTCCCCCCCCTCCCTGCCGGAGTCTGTGTCCTGCTGATCAGCAACCTCAACCCCGAGGTGGGTCCTTCCCTCTGTCCCCATCTTCATCTCCTCCTGGTTCATCATCTTCCTGAAACATGCTTTTTAAAAGAAGTATTGATAAAAGTTTTAATCCACACTGGAGATGTTTTATATGTTGCAACAAACAGGTTTGTGAGGACAGTTTGACATCCACGTGTGTCCTCACATCATCGTCTCATTCATTCATGAGCAGCTGCATTCACATGGATTCAGACAGACGGACGCCAAACAAACATTTGGCAGAAACCAAACACAATGTCATATTCATTGACCTAAATAAAGATGGCCGCCGCATCTCCACTTCCTCCCGCTGTAAAAATGAAGCCAAAATATCCCGGATACGAGCGCTGCCATTTTGTTCTGGTGACATCATTTGGAGCCAGAGCAGACCTGCCAACCTGTACGCATTTTGACATCAAAGTACGCTGGTACGATTTGTCACTGTAAACTAAGCAAAAACCTGGTGATGCCTGTGAGTTCAGTTGTGCACGTGCAGTACTCAAGTAACAGCAAGAGGCAGCAGCGTCTAGCCTGCCGAAAAAGAAGAAGAAGAGTTCGACTAATCATAGTCCTGGGTTCATTCCCCCAAATATCCAGCGGGGATGCTTGACAAATGCGTCATGTGTCAATCATTTTTAAGAGACTGCAAATCGACAGTAACACAAAATAGTTTTAAACCTCCTCAATCCGTCCGGCGAGTTCCACAGGAAAAAAATAAATACAACATGTCTCTGTACAAACAGTCAGGTACATAAGTATTTGGACAGTGACGCAATTTTTGTAATTTTGTAATGTCGGCCATCTTTATCTATTATCTATATATATATATATTATTATCTATAATCTATTAAATAAAAAGGTTAATTAAGGTAATATTCCCTCCTAAACGTGAGGTCATTCATTTATTTCCAACATGGAAATTAAAATAACTGAAAAACCCAAATTCTCCCAGTGTGAGGAAGTGATGTAACATCCAGCTGTAGATTCTGCTGGAAGACGGGACAGGAAGTTAAAGTATTTCAACTTTCGATATCAATGCTGTTACCGTTAAACTAATTTTACTGTCCACTGAAACGACACCCAGTTTTCCGTCTGCCTGAGTTCATGTGAATGCTGCATTAAGAGGACAGCAGCAGCTCACCAGGTAGAACTGTGTGAATTTGGGCATTGCTAAGGAACATTTTATTTTTTATTCCATTAAAAGATGGAGGAGCAGAATGAAAATGTGGACCGACTGAACCACATCCTCTTTCAGGTGTCACGAACGTCTCATTAAACCGCACGATGTCAAACTGTCTTAACGAGCCTCTGACATCACCAACATTACAACCAATCAGAGGTCACTTCACAGTTCACATTTTCCTGTAAATCCACCTGAGTGATGTCATGAAAAACATTTTCTTGTTCTGCCCCATCGTGCAGTTTGATTGGCTCTTTGAGTCTCTGATGTCAGACGCTACAAGATGATTTGTTCTTGCTGATGT
Source organism: Hollardia meadi (assembly GCA_037974645.1). Taxonomy (NCBI): domain Eukaryota; kingdom Metazoa; phylum Chordata; class Actinopteri; order Tetraodontiformes; family Triacanthodidae; genus Hollardia; species Hollardia meadi. Next base: position 204,928 of record JBBPCS010000052.1, on the reverse strand, counting down.
TTCTTACATTTTGTCACCTTCTCACTTCCTGTAATGTTTTTAATGCCTTCACATCACACACACACACACACACACACCTGTCCAGTCATGTGTGAACATGTTATCTGACCCCATCCTCTCCAAAGGTAATTAACCTCCTGATTGACCCCTCACCTGTCTTTTTTTTCCCTTTTTAATTTGTTGCCATGGAAACGCCTCGGACCCTCCACCTGTCCTGCCCTCCCACCTTTACCTGTCCTGTCCCTCCGCTGCCTTCTCTACTGTCTTTAAAGAGAGTTACGCCCCACTGCCTCTTTATTCTCTTCGGTATGTTGTCACTCGCTTCTTATTTTGAATTATCAGTACCAGCTGGTTGTTCTGATTTAATCTCTGTTTGTTCGTCCTCTTTTTTTATTTGTTTTTTATGAGGAAAAAAATGAGTGTCTGCTGGTTTGTGTGTTGATTTGAGTTTATTCACAATATTTGCAGCTTTTGCTCAGAGATGCACCTGAACTGAAAAAGTCCGATCAGATGTGTGAAGCCCAGAACACTTAACTGAATATCCAGTTGGTAACAAAGTGAGAGAATATATAGATTTGGAAAATGATAAATATCACAATGAATAATACATGAAAAAAGACAAAGTAAAGCCAATAATGATCCAAAATAAATAAACGTTTACAGAAGGCAGCTCATCTTTTTTTTTTAAATCTGTCAGAATATTTTGATGCGTGTCACAGAGAACAGAAACTTTTCATGATTAAATGAAACAAAGAAACAGAACAATTTAGCATTTATCAATGATTGGCCTTATGGAGTGCTACAGCACCTGCCTGGAAATTACAACTCATATTTCCTCCCTTTCACAGTTCAGTCAGATGGTTTTTAAGATTTGTCTCCACCCAAACACTGTGGAGGTGTTTGATTTGTGAAACATTCAACAGCAACATCTCTGAGAGTCCCTCCTAAGCTGGGCTCAGACTACAGGAGTTTGAAATCGGGTTGCATCACACAGGAGGAGACATTTCAGAGATAATCTTCTCTTTAATCTTTAACATGCTCAGACTACAAGATTAGAAAAGAATGATGAGTCACACACTGCAGGATATTTACTAAGATTATTGAGCCAGATGGAGCGATGCACCACCTCACCTGATCTCATTGGGAAGCAGATGGGAAAAAAATGGAGATCGATGTAGTGCAACAAGTTGCCATAGTAACGCTTTACATTGAGGAAAAAAAGAAGGCTACACAAGTCTGAATGAGGAAATGTTCAGGAGATGTGGTCAACACAGGTTGTCTATGCTTCAGCGGGAACTGGAGGTGAGATTCAAATGCTGTAAAAAGTAGTTTAATATACTGGCTAACGTTTGCCTCACGGGCTAGAATGTTACCGTTGCCTGGCAACAACGTCAGCTGATTTCTCTCTCATTGGCTGGTGTGGTTCAGCTCGGAAAGTACTGATTCGTCATCCTGATTTTAAATCCTAAATATCCAACATGTTTGATACAAATCGGGGCCCCGATGAGTCTGCGGGCAGTTCAGCAGGTTTAAGACTGATGTGTAAACGGCTCAGATTACCAGAATCTGGGCCGAGCATCGGTACCGTCCAAGGTCCCAGAGCTGATATCTCCTCCAATTGTCGGGAGAGGCTAATTGGGGTTAAATCGGCCTGAAACTCCTGTAGTCTGAGCCCGGCATTAGTCTCAGTGCTGTCTTTGAGATCTGGTTCCAGGTACCATGCAAAACATTCAGGTGGCAGCTCATGTCAGATCATCAATACAGATGCAATGCAGATATCAATCAATACAATACAGTCAATAACTGAAGCTGATCAGCCTCACAGTCATTGATCAGGACCTCCAGAATTTAGATCAAGTCTTATGTGTAAAAGTCGGTCTGCTGTTATTTCAATATGTCGGATACATATTAATTCAACAGACATTAAAATCCATCTAAGTGAACTGTATTCACAAAGAGAACACTGGGAAATATTAATGAGTTACTTTACCCAGTTACTATTATATGTTATTACTATAATTTATCCCAATGGCCACTCGCGGTATTGCAGCTAAAAATTTCCCTGCGGCCCAAAACGTATTTTCCCCATAGACCAACATTATAAAAGAGACGTCTGTAAAACTGTTGACAGGACACCTCGAACTGTAAACAAGCTCAATTATGACTCTTTCTATGATGAAGTTTTGATCCATGGAGGTTTTATATTTGTTAAACTTTCCTCGAACCGAGAAAAGACATTTAAAACTCTCTGACGTCATCACAATGTAAAGTCTATGGGCTGAGAGGGAACTTGTGGGCGGGGCCAACGGGAGAAACACTACTGAGCATATTCAGTGGGCCGCATAACCAGGAAGTAAACCAGGAAGCTAGAAAACTTTTTTTTGTGTATGTGCCAGCCGAGCACTTCTCAATGGATTGAATAGGCACCATCTTTGCATTCGGTATCTAGTTCTATTTATAAATCTGTGGTTGAATCAACTCTGCCCGGCGACTCGTTAATAACGAAGAAAACACACTGCAGCAGCTTTAAGTGGATTAATTTGTGATGTGTTTGGTGGATTCTCTGCAGACAGATGTTGCTGTTGAATTTTGTCACAAACTAAACTCCATTCACTGCCGCAGTTTGTGAGGGGAGAGTTTTCCAGTCGTCATGGTGATAAACTTTGACAGTGAATTTTTTTCTTATCCAAGCTGCATTTATTGTGTTTCATATTATCTCTGTAAACTTGAGTTTTTGAGTTTGCATGCTGGGTTTCTTTCAGTTTGCATGTCGTCAGTGCTGAATCAGCTGCTCTTATTTTTTTTTTTTTTTAGTCGACACTCCCATAATTCATAGCTCCTACATGGTGTTAATCTGCCATTTTAATTTTCTCTGCCCCTTACCCTTGATTTCCTCACTGCATTTCCTGTGTATAACATTCAGAAATTCCTGCCTCCTAAATTAAATTCACAAATTTGTTAGCATTTCTGCTTTCTGACGGCAGCGGCTCACTGACGCTCCTCCCTCCACCTCCAGGTGTTACTGTACATTCAGCACTTTTTTCAACAGTTTCTCTGTTAGTACGTCAAAGTGAGTCCCTATTAAATCTCCTCATATAATTCGACTGTTAGACAAAAGGTTAGTGACTTGGCAGGCTGCATTCAGGCTGGTTTCATCCACAGCTTTCTGTAGCATTGAACAGGTGTAGCTTTGTGTGTAGATCTTTGTGTTTACGACTCCCTGTGTAACAAGAATTTAACCTTGTGTTTATCACTGTGTTAAGGTGTTTATGGCGACGTGATGAGAGTGAAGATTCTCTTCAACAAGAAGGAGAATGCTCTGGTTCAGATGTCTGACAGTACGCAGGCTCAGCTAGGTAACCACCTGCTCAGTGGACTCAGTTCCTGTAACAAATGCAAGAATTTTTTCAGGCCAGCAGTTTAACAATTAAATTATCTGGATAAGTTATGACAACAAGTAGTGTTAATATGTATTTTCATATACTTGTGATTTCAACCCAGTGGTGTGGTGTTGATGTTCACATTGTGATGCAAAGATAACAGCCTACCTTGTTTAAAAAAGGTAGAAACTTGAGCAGCGTTCTTCACCTGTTTGGTTTGCAGCTATGAGCCACCTGAGTGGCCAGAAGCTGCATGGGAAGTCTCTGCGCATCACGCTGTCCAAACACACCAGTGTCCAGCTTCCCCGTGAAGGCCACGAGGACCAGGGCCTGACCAAAGACTACAGCAACTCCCCACTGCATCGCTTTAAGAAGCCCGGCTCCAAAAACTACTCCAACATCTTCCCACCTTCTGCCACTTTACACCTCTCCAACATCCCGTAAGTCCTTGAAGTGCAGGGGCATCATCAATGCTCTTGTAGTCCAAACCGAGGAAGACTTTATACACGACACCAGACTAAAACAACCTGCAACTTTACTTGACAATCAGACACACTAAACAGTATGTGGCTAATGTTATTCAAATTAATGCTAATTTTACTTTGTGTTTGTAGCCCATCCGTGGTGGAGGATGATCTCAAGATGTTGTTTTCCAGCTCAGGAGCCACAGTCAAGGCCTTCAAGTTCTTCCAGTGAGTTATCCATTTGCTGTCTCTGCTTTTAAAACCCTATTCATTTCATTTCATTTATTAGGATCCCCATTAGCTGCAACCGGAGCAACGGCTATTCTTCCTGGAGTCCACACCAAACACAATACTATATACATGACAGTACCTAATCTGATGCTTGTCTTATTAATTACTCTGCCTGTTCTGAAGCCTCCATCCTTGCACCAAAGTTCCCTTTCTTGTTCTGTTCCTGTGATTGTCCCATCCTGAAGCATTTGTCGTTGCCAAGATTTCATTCTTGTCCTGAAACCTTTACGTCATTCCTTTGCCTTTGTTCTTACCCTAAAATATTTACCCTTGTTCCTTAGCCTTCTTTCTTGCCCTGAAGCCTTTACATCCTGCATCCTATCCCTATCCTAGCCCTATAACCTTGTGTCCTTTTCCTGATGCCCATGTCCTTGCTTGAGCCCTCATCCTAGCCCTAAAGTTCCTGACTTTGCCCTTCCCTGAAGCCTTCATTCTTGTCCTGAAGTCCCATCCTTGCCCCACTATGAAGTCTACACCCTTGCCTGGATCCTTGCACTGAAGTCCCTGTTCTTGGCTCAAAGCCATTGTCTTTGCCCTGAAGCCTTCCTTGTTCTCCTGAAGCATTTGTCCAAGTCCCAAAATCTTTATCCTGCCCTCAAACCCCTTTACCTGTACTACAGCCCTCAATTCATGATGTGTCCTGAAGCTTTCATCCTTATCCTGAAGCCCCTTTACCTACCCCGAAGCCTGCTCCCATATCTCTTGAAGCCTTAGTCCTCCCCTGTGCTTGCCTTGCTTTTAAGCCTATTTCCAAGCCCTAAAACCTGGATTCTTGCCCTAAATCCCTCACCCTTTCACCAAAATTCTATTCCCTGCCCTGAAGCGCTTATTCTTGTCCAGAACCCTTATCCTCACCCTGAAGTCCCACCCTTGTCCCACTGTGAAGCCTTCATCCTTGCTTGGACCCTCATGATGAAGTCCCTGTTCTTGTTCCGATGCCCTTGACTTTGCCCTATCATGGTGCCTTAGTCTTTGCCCTGAATTCCCTTCCTGCGTTCACTACGATCTGAAGCTTTTGTCCATACCCAAACACCTTCATTCTTGCCCTAAAACCCCCGAAACCCTATTCCTTGCCCAAGTCTCTTATTCTGAAGTGTTCATCATTGCCTTTAAGTTCCTCACTGCCATTTGCCCAAACCTGAAGTCTCGAAGTCTTTGTATTTTTCCTGAAACCTTTGACCTTACCCCGGTGTTTGCCCCAAAGTCTCTGTGTTAGTCCTGTCCTGAAGTTAATATCTTTGCCTTGTCCTGAAACATCCATTCATGGCTTGTCCCCAAAGCCCACTCCCTTCACTATATTGAATAATTTGACCTTATGGACCTCCTGTAAAGAGTCTGACAACCCCCTGCTGGTTTCTCCTTCAGGAAGGACCACAAGATGGCTCTGATCCAGATGGGCTCAGTGGAGGAGGCCATTGAGTCCCTCATCGAGTTCCACAATCACGACCTGGGAGAGAACCACCACCTGCGGGTCTCCTTCTCCAAGTCCTCCATCTGAGCCTCAGATTTCACCTCTGAACCCTTCCCACTCCTCAAGGAGCGGACTCGATGGTGCCCACTACACTCCAATCATTCCAGCGCATGTCTGCAGAAACCATCGTGAAGTCTGGTGTAACATTAAATTATTTTTTTAAGTTTTCTTTGCTTTCAAAGAGGATTAGTTCTGAGATAATTAGAGCAAGTCAGAATTCTGCATTTAATCTCAGAAGTCGGAATAAAGTCAATATTCTGAGTTCTGTTTTGAAGTTGATACCTTTTAGCCATTTTTGCCTTTCTGACTTTAATCCCAGAATCAAGGAATTGAAGTCGGCCTTCTAAATTTATTTCACAGAAACTTCTGAGTTTCATAATTCAGTTTTTTTTTCTTTCTTTAATCTCAGATTCCCAGTTTTCAGTTGTTTTCCGTGATCCTAATTCTCTTTTTGAAGTTTCCCCTTTGAAGTAACACTTGTGTCTTAAAAATATCAGTTCTGACAAACTTTGGGGAGTCCTGGATTAACCCTCAGGCTGTCAGATCTTAGTCCGGCCTTGTAAAGACAGGCTTGGTTTGGCCTTCACGTGATCCCTGTGCCTTATTCATGGACATGTTAAAAAAAACCTCCCATCAAGCCTCTGTAAATTCGTGAAGAGCAGGTTTACAGTTGCTAAGGTTTACTGTTGAGATGTATTACAGATATATCCATATTCAGTGTATTTTCTTGGTGTTTCCGGTCTTTGTTAGTGTTTTGTGCTGTTGGTTACTGTAGCGTCAGACATGTGAACTGACTGTTTTAGCAGGTTTGCTGGGTTTTTATTTCTAGATGAAATTTTCTTTCTTTCTGTTCCCTTTTGATTTCTTTATTTCCATTTATGCAATCACGTTTTATTCAAATCAAATATTGTAGCAATATTTTAATCATTCCTTTTATTCGTTGGGTTTTTGGCGTCTCTGCGGTTCTTCTTGCCGCTCTGCTGCCTTTTACGATCCACAGACGAATGTTGTTTTGTTTCCTCGATGTTCTGTTGGACTCGTGAATCACGATGTTGCTCGCGTTGCTTCTCTGAACGGTTTTATTTATAAGTTTGTGATCCACTACAGCTGAAACCAAAAACGGCCTTTTAGATGCAAACAAATCTGCCTGCCTCAGGTTTCTGGTTTTAAGGACTAAAACAATCAGATGGTGAACTGGTTTAGGCTTTGTTGTCCTGTGGGAATGTTTTTATTCATTTCTTCACCGTTTCATTGGATTCAGCCCACCTGTGTGACTTCAGTCTTTATTGCAGATGTGATGTGGAGTGCCTTTGACGGAGCACTGAGTCGTACATCAGGTATTAATTCCTCTAAGCTCTGAAAGTTTGACGGAGAAGAAGCCTGTAGGCGTCACAAACGGAAAGAAACCAGAAGACGCTGGTTTGGTTTATCTGTGTCTTAATATTATTACGGCGACATTCCAGCAGCTCAGACGTCCACCAGCGTAGTGCATTCAAGACACCTGGGAGCTTCAAGAGAGGAGAGTTCCCAGTTCAGGCTCGTCCTCCTTCATTTCCAGATTAAACAGACTTCCTGTCTCATTCCAGAAACCTGCCTGAACGTGGACTTTAAGTTCTTTCCCAAACAGGCTGAAAACTCTGCTCACTGATGTCCACCACCAAATTAACTGCTGTTACGACACACATCTACAAACCAACCAATCAGAATGACGCAGAATAGAAGTAGATTTATCTGCTCTGAGCATCAATTTTTTAAATAAAGTAAAAAATAAAGTTCCGTGGTGCAGATGCATGATGGGAACTGTCTCTGCTAGCTTGTATTTCTGCAGACTACTTTTAATACCAGCGTTTTAAAAAAATTCTTTCTACAATATCTGCATATATGTAAGCATCAACCACAACATACCAGTATATTCAGTTTTTAATAAACAGACAAACATGAAAATTCCTGTTGTGATGAAAGACTCTGCGGTCACCTGATCAGTCAATAAATTCCAATTGACAGTGAACACACCAGAGGTCTCAGCTGTGATTGGTCCCTGCTGCACTGTGATGCTCCATCTCTTCATTAATCTGACCTGAAGCAGTTTTCATCCTAACCACCAGGGGGCCCCCCTCTCTTTAGAGAAGACGATGTGAACAGGTGGACCAATGAAAACGCTCCTGCTGGATGTAAATAGTTATTTTGTGAGGGCAACAACAACAAAAAAGTTAGTCACCACATGAGAAATATTTCCTTAGGACAGTTTGTTCCCAGGTGACTTGAATGCATCACAGGCCGTGAGGGTCAGGTGAGAAGGGTGGGGCAGGACTGGGAACAGGTGGAGGGAGGGTGGGGCCGTATTAAAGTGTACATATGTGTTTTATACCACAGTTCTATGTCTGAGAGCTGAGTGCTGGTTTTGTATCTGATGAAACGTGTATATTTTGATTGGTGTGTGACCGGTTCTGAGCCTTAAACTGTCACCAACAAACCGATTAAATCACTTTTTATCTAAAACTCTGGAGTCTGTGTCTTTAATACTGAACCTTTGTGTGTCTGCTTCTCTGGACCAATGATGAGCTTTATTATCTTTTCTGTGAGTCCATTCTCATTCTACTCATGACTACAGTACATAAAGAGCAAGACCTCATAAATACATATATCTATATTTACATCAATCCAACACGGAAGCATCAAGTTCAGATTCAGAGTCCATGATTGATGTCAAACTGTTGATCAGTGTGTGTTGGATGATCACGACCAGCAGGTGGCAGCACACACTCGGTTCAGTTCAGTTCATCTTTATTGTCCCACCAGGGGAAATTAGATTTGCAGCCATGATAAAACAGATAAAGACACACACACACACACACACCAGTGTTACAAAGACATGATGTGTAAAACAAATTCACATCAGAAAATATTTAAATTGTTTCACATTTTAACTGTAATACTTTTAAATTTAGTGTTTTTGTTTTTAAGTTTTTAAAGATGTGCTTTTCTGTCGATGTCAACGTGTTGATGAAATAACAACAGTGACATGATGGAGGAGAACTCAGCTCATTACAACTTCCTGTGGTTTTAACATGTTATTAATGCCGCGTCATGTTTCAGCTCCTGTAGATGTTATTAATGCCGCGTCATGTTTCAGCTCCTGTAGATGTTATTAATGCTGTGTCATGTTTCAGCTCCTGTAGATGTTATTAATGCCGTGTCATGTTTCAGCTCCTGTAGATGTTATTAATGCTGCGTCATGTTTCAGCTCCTGTAGATGTTATTAATGCGGCGTCATGTTTCAGCTCCTGTAGATGTTATTAATGCCGCGTCATGTTTCAGCTCCTGTAGATGTTATTAATGCCGCGTCATGTTTCAGCTCCTGTAGATGTTATTAATGC
>JBBPCS010000052.1:77170-93802 GCA_037974645.1 Hollardia meadi | reverse complement strand
TGCCTGGTTCCCCTGTAGTTCCCTGACTGTTCTCCTGTAGTTCCCTGACTGTTCTTCTGTAGTTCCCTGACTGTTCTTCTGTAGTTCCCTGACCGTTCTCCTGTAGTTTGCTGCCTGGTTCCCCTGTAGTTCCCTGACTGTTCTCCTGTAGTTCCCTGACTGTTCTTCTGTAGTTCCCTGACTGTTCTCCTGTAGTTTGCTGCCTGGTTCTTCTGTAGTTCCCTGACTGTTCTCCTGTTCTCAGACTCGTTGCGGCCTGCAGACAGTGAGGTGGAGTTGAAGTTCCAGCAGTGTCGTCAGTATCTGGAGCTGAACGAGCGGCTGCAGGAGGTTCGCGGTCAGCTGCTGCGGCAGAGGGAGGAGCTGCAAGCTGCGGGGGAGGAGCTGGAGAAGGACGTGGCAGAGGTCAAAGGTCAAACACTCTGACTCCACACCTTCTGTTAGAGACTCTCCTTCTCTGCCCAGGACGTTCTCAGTGCACAGGACCTGGTGATTCAGCTGAATCTGATCACAGCTGCCAAAGTGCCCTTGAGCCAGACACTAGTGCCACTTCAGGAGCCTCAGAGTTGTCTGAACTTTGACCTCACAGCTGAAATATATTGTTGCTGATGTTGAGTCTGTATCAATGCTGACTTAATGCAGCTCCAATGCAACTGAAAGATTGCAGAACATTAACATTATCTGATTTAAACAAGATATCAACCTAAATGTTAAATATGAAGTGATGTTAAACTTGCGTGTTTTTCTTGGACAGCAGTCAGTAAAAAACAAAACTATAAACTTTATTATAAATTGAGGTAAAACAAACAAGTTGTTTATTGTCAAAGCTGTAAAGTAACTGATTTATCAGCCTGTCAGATTTATGTAAAGTGTTACAACGTGTTCAGACTGAAGTCAGTTTCACCTTATTTCATTCACAGATGAAGTGTTTCAGTCCATGTTAATTTCCTCTAACATCTGTATGTTCCTGAAGTGAAATCTGAAAGATTCCAGATCGTGCAGATTTTTCACTCGCATTGAAACATTGACGATTTGTGCGGTCACGTATAGTCAGACTTCTGAAGCGCTGGTCTGGTATGAAGCAGCAGTGCTGAAAATCATTGTTTCAAAGCGTCTGATGTAGTCGGGATGGTGTCATCTGCTGGCATCACATGGTATTGCAGTTTTATTGAAAAATGAAAGGAGAGGTTCTGACCAGTGAAAACAGGGTCTGCTTGCACTCACTCTGTTCATGCTGGACATTAAAAGATCAATTATCCCAAAGTTGGTTGAACTTAATTTGGCTTCAGCAGTCTGAGATGAACTAATCGAGTAGATCGTTCAGGTTTATTCCTTTTAGTATAGAATTCTCTCTTTTTCTTACTGCACACAGCAGCTCGGTGAAGAAACACTGTCCGGGGAAACAGACGACTTTAAAAGCTCTTCACTTGAGTCGTCTGACAGAACGCTGAAGCCTCAGATTAACTGTAGGACTTTAACTGAAAGCATGTTCCGAGCAGATCCTTCAATTTCCAGTTTGAACAGGAAAAATGATCACAGCAAGTTTCAGTGCTGTATAAACATCTCACTGTTGTTTCACCAGTTAAAACATTTTGAACGTACCCTTTAAATTGAGTCTCATTAAGTGGTCTCAATCTGCCACTTACATTTTGTTCTATAAAGCTTATATTCTAAAAACTGACCTCTTAAAACGGTGTGAAGCTTTATTTTTTAAAGACATGGACAACATCCCATATCTGCAGAGGAGGATTCAGGGCACATGTGACAAATTTATTTGAGTTCTGACTTCAATCTCAGAATTCTGAAAGAAAAGTCAGAATTCTGAGATCAGAACTCAAATTTTTCATGTGGCCCTAATCCTCTTCCGTACACATCACTACCTCTGTGATATGTGGGATGTAATGACGAATTGAAGCATCGATAGATTCTACCACAGTACTTTCCTCTAAAACTTGCTTCATGTTCAGTGTGAACAGCCCTTTATTGTGTCAGTGAATGTTGCACAACAAAACCCAATAAAAAGCACCGTGTCGATGATGTCTGCTCGCAGCTCTTCGCAGTAACACACCTGCATCTGTATGAAGCAAAGGGGACACCGCGGTTTAATGAAACACTTCACTTTTTATTGGATGAAAACATTTTTTATGACACCTCTGTTGCTTGCCTATTTCACATGACACCACGCACGTCTGTGGCCTTATTCACGCTCATGATGCTGGGACTTCGCCGCCATTATGATCACATAGCTTCCTCCTCTCCAGATGAATCCAATAATTGATCTAATTTTCTGTCACAAACACGTTCAGATGAATTTTAACAAATAGTTAAATATTTAAAAGTCATCTGCATTAGCTTGGACTCATCTAAAATCTCCAGCCGGACGTGGACAAGGCCGCCGACAGTGACGGCGGACAAACTTCCAGGACCTTCTGATGGCTTTTAAACATGGAGCCAAAATTCCCCGTTCGTCTCATTCGCAGTGTTCAATCTTTTCATCTGGATTTTGCTTTGAGGGGCTGTTAAAGTGATTCATCTCAAGATCAGTCTTTTCAGTATCAAACACTCAACTAAAACTTTATTTATCCTCCTTTCAAGCCAAAAGTCATGGGCTCAAATAAGTGACAAAAGATTTTGGTTGTATGTTATCATTTTTAAACCCGTGGGGAAAAAAAGTATTAAGTAGTGAACATGGTAGAATCCATCCACTTTGTGGTTTCACCCCTCATCTGGTTTGGAGAGGTGAGACGAAAGAAAATCTCAGATCAGTGAAGCTTTTCTCAGGTCGTTCCTCTCATAGATACAAAGTCAGTCCTGTAATCCAGGTGTGCATATAGTGCAACTATTCACAAACTGTTTACAGGACCATGACTCAGGACAGCTAATGTAATTGCCATCATCAATGAGACTCTTTGACTGAGACCTTGTTCAGACATTTTACACGTACAAAATCTAAATGAACTGAAATAACTTGACAAACGGCTCAGTCCTGCTTGTAGCTGTGGAAAGAATTTGAGATTGTCTAAATAAATTGTGCACAAATGATGTCTACGCTGAAGTTTTTGGTCAAAATTTTAACTTCACTTTAAGTTTTCATGTCCAAGTTCACTGTCATACATACTTCATTCCAGACACATTAGTTTATGTCACCACGCTGTTGGTCTAATTTATGCACAAATTGTACGAAGACTCGGTTCTTTTCTACAACTACAGTTTTACAAACTTGAATTTCTTGTGCAGAGTTTTAACAAAAGGTGATCATATTGACCCTTATTTGAACCCATATGTGTGAGTGTGATACTCAAAAGATTCACTAGACCTTCAGTGGTGAATCACTGTTTTTATCTCATAATGGCCATTGGGACTTTAAAGGTGTGAACATGCTTTGGAAATACAGCAGGGTGATGGTATGAAATACACCTTGTTTTTATGAATAAACAGCCCCTTAATGTAGATGAATGTTAGTTCCATCAGATCCTCTGCTGCCTCACATGAAGAGTGATGGTACAACTACAGAGAATATTCATCGTCTTTGCGTTCGACTTCTTCTCGACCTATCACTACTTGTACAGCAACAAAGTTAAGCAGATATTAACAAAGACTTCAGAGGGTAACTTCTGCAAGGACGCGTCCATCGACTCAAAGCCCTTCATCGAATCAAACTATAGGAAATCTTCAACAGCAGTGTCTGAATCTAATCGCAAACAACTCATTGCATTCGATTAACAGAGGCTAATCTACGCTGATGGTTTATAGCATTATAGGTCTTTGCGGCATTTTAATACAGATGGCGAGTAATGCTCTCTTCGGGCTTTATAAAAATGACAATATAATCGTCATCCCATGTCCTCAATGTTAACATGTGTATACAGTTAGTGAATATATTAGCATGCTGTCAGGGAACGACACAGAGATTCTTTAGCCCACCGGGAAGCTTTGAAGGTTTTGTATATCTGCAAGTTATTTACAATACTGGTTAAGACAAAAAGTACAGGAGAGTGTGAAGTTACTCAGAATCAGCTGATATTTTTGGAAATAATGGTATTTTATGTAATATTTTCTGGAGCAGTGATGGAGTCCTGTAGGTGTTGGGGTGAAAATGTGTGATAAATCATACCCTCAAAATAAAAAGTAGGGTTGGGTGATATGACGATGTCTGCTCTGGGAGATCTGCCATACCATTTAAACCGAGATAGCAATCGCATAATATGTCTGCTTGTAATGGGTCATTGCAGGCAATGGTGCAAATCACTTAGTAGGAGCTTCATGGAAATTCAGAATTTTAATAGGATTTTTGCATCAATGAGATTAAATAGATTTATTGTATCCAAATCCCACTCCAAACCCTCGTTAGTAGTTCATTGTTAAGATCCCTCAAATTAATTTTTTGTGTCCTCAAAATACTAAATCATGTTTCGAATTAACTTTCATCTTTTAAAAAAATATCCCAAACCAAAGAACATGCAGCCCGTTCTCATCCCCAGCTCGTTAGGTATCGACATTTTGTCACAACCCCTCCCATCTCATCCAGACGCACAAGGTACCCTTTGGCATAATGCAGAGACGCACAAGGGTTTAATGTACCTGCTAAGTAAAGCCGTCCCTGTCAGTTTCAGACGACTTGAACAGGTGATGTAGTGCGACGTACTTTCCAAAGCGTGAAAGTGCCAAGAGGGGTGGAGGGTCACACACATGACTTTCACCCAGAAGACTGGAGTTCGTGTCCCAAGTGAAACCAAGTGTCACCAGTCATTTCCTAAACCTAACAAAGTAGGTTTTCAGGGAAAGTGTAGAGTGTTGGCCGGCGACGCCAAAGGGTACCTTGCACGTCTGGATAAGACGTGAGTGGCGCATGACAAAACATCGGTATGTGATGATCCGGGAGGAGAATGGGTTGGAATACAATAAAATCTAGACAGCTAAAGTGTTGAACAAACAAATACAACTGGAATAAATGTGATGGCACTATTAATTTGAAGAAATGTTCTATCAAAAATGTACCCACAACCCACTGGACTCCATAACAGGAAAGGCTAACAGTGTTTCATATGAGGCAAAGCTTTGATGAACTGTATGTAAAAAAGACGATACATGTTAGTGTATTTGTTCCTTTGTGAGAGTCTGTCAACAGTCTGCCACAGTTTGTACCTTTTTCAGGTAAAAGTCCAGCTGAGTTATCCTTCAAAAGTTTGCATAATATTGTTCTTCTATCGATTCTGTCGAGGAGACCGATGGTGATTTATGTGCTGAAATCAAGTTCATTGTCTTTTGCTTTATGCTTTCTCTACATTTCTACCAGGCAATGGTTACTCTACAAATATAAAAAGTACAAAAAGATGCACTTCCATTTTGTGAGAGAGATTTTCTCTGAAGTGCATCTCTACAAGTTATTGATGGACTGTTCATGTCAGACCTGTCTCTATGCATACATCCCACCCTGTATGAATGGTAGATGGAAGCTGTGATAAATTGTTCAAAGAGAAAATCTTGAATTAAGTGAATGGGGAAAGTAAAGGGTCAATACCCGAGGTATAGGGACCAGCACACTCCCCATCTGTCCACCTGAGTGCTGAGTTTCATACAGGAACACAATAGTCATCCATGTTGTCCACTAAACATCCTACGACTCACTTTTCCCCGCTGGCTTCTCATTGATTGTGGCTGCTTGGTTCTGTGTGTCCTGGCAGCAGGCCATGGGGCTTGGGATGTAATTGAATGGAGTGATTCGGGCGGCCTTGCTGGGGGATCCTTGGCGGAAATGGACAACTCCACCCACGTGGCTGTCTGACGTTCCTGTGGAAACGGTGCTATGGCTCCTCAGGGAGCCATCTGAATCTCCATCCTGGAGGTTACTCCCAGAGGTGACACTAATCTTTCTGAGTAGCACTAGTCGTGCCACTTCCTCTGACTTAACTGGAGCCGTTTCAACTGTTGGAGAGGTGCTCGAGTTGATCTTGTTGTTTGAAAAGTCTTCTGTCTGGACTGTTGCGTCACTTGTCTTGCGAGATGCAAGTAGAATGGTTGGCAGTTTTCCCAGAGGAGCTGGTGGCTTTGGCTTTTCCCCATCCGGAGAAGGCACCAGAGGTAATGCGTTGGCTGGCAGAGTGCTTTTCAAGATCTGAGGTACATCTTCATCCCTGATCCTTCTCCAAGTGACTCTGTCATTTAGTCGAGATCCAGATCTCTGCCCTTTCTTCTTCGTATCATCCTCGCTCTTTGCTCTTCCACTTGAATCAGATGATGAAGAGCGGAGGGAAGATCGGCTGGTTACTCGGCTCAGTATGTTGATGCTTGGTGATGAGGCATGACGTTTAAAGGTATCTTTGTCTTGTTGCTGTCTGGCTCCAGACACTCTGCCAGGCCCGTTTCGCTGAGCCACCCTGCAGGGGCTTTCGGAGCTAGTTCTCCTGCCTGGACGTCTAGTAGATAGATCCCTTTCACTGGAAATCGCTCTCGAGAGTGTTGTAGTCTGCTTCTGAAGGCCATGGTCTGGCCTCTTGACTTGCTGTGCTTGTCGTGGGCTTTTTACTTGCACCCTTCTCTGGGTTTGCACAGCTGCCTTAAGTTCCTGACAGCGTGATGAGCAAAGGAAGACAGCTGAAGGTCCAGGAACTGCTCTACGGGGGGATCCATCCCGGGGGGATCCGGGCATGTTGCGTGCAGTGCCATCACGTCTCAGCACAGTTTTTGATTCCTTAATGAAAGTCAGCTGTCTCAAAAACCCATTTCGATCAGACTCTCCACCACTTGAATGGACTGAAGTCATCCTGACTAGTTCAAATCGATTGGAGGGTGGCACCCTTTTTCCAAAGACCTGATTTGGTTGTTTGTCAGTTGCTTGGTTTGTCACTAGAGGTGACAGAGGTCTGGGCCTGACTGAATTTTGCATAAAAGGGATTCGAACCGGTGACTTCTGAGTTTTAGGTGGTGGGGATTTTTCATTTTGATTCACAACAGGAGAGCGTCCCTTTCTTTCAGGGGGACTACTAGCTGGCGGGCTACTAGTCGGTGAAACATTCTTTTTCTGGATGGATTTATTTATCTGAGTTGGGGATGTTATCATCTTCTGCGACTGTTTGGATGGCGTAGAGGTTTGCGATGATCCAGAGGATGAACTTTTTGTTATCCTTGGAGGTGGAGTAGAGCTCCTCTTTGGCAAAGAGAATTCAGTGTCCTGGGGGTGGCCTAATCGATGAAGGCTCTTTGATCTGTGCTGAGCAAGGTTTGGGTTCTTTGGAGCATCTGCCTTAGTTGGTACTTTTCTGGGAGGAGGTCTTTGTGATGGAGCTGTCTCTTTTTTCGGTGTATAGATCACTGTCCTGCCTCTGAACACCACTGGTAAGTTTGGAACTGGCTTGCGCTGAGCAAAGTCTAGAGGTTTATTTGCCTTTTTGTCTTTTGCAAACTTCCTTTCTTTGGGGGTAAAGCTGGATGTTGACATGAATGAAAGGACTGATTCAGTCTCTTCAGAGGATGGCTCTTGAGACTTTGATGCCTGAAGCCCAGTGACAACACAATTAGCACCTTCTTGTATGGCTCTCCATTCAACACTATTGAGGTCTGAATCTTTATCCCATGCTGTATCATCACTGTCCATTTCCTCATCCATATTCCACCCATCAGAGGCCTTTTGCTTTTGTTTTTGAGTATTTTCTGCTTTCTTCTTCCTGGCAGCAAGCTTCCTTCTCTGCTTGGGCATGGCGGATGTTATGCATTTCTGAAGGAGGTCATCCTCTGAATCCATGCTGACAGAGCTTGGCGAGCTTGGCTCTTCGTATTGGTTGTGAATGGTCATAGGCTTTGTTTGTTGCATCATATTCAATGATTTGTTGTGTCTGTTTTTGTACCATATTTGCTGGGCTTTTGATTTATGATCCTCAAACTCGGCATCACTGAGTGAACTGAGAGAGGAGCTGAGTGAGTAACATCCCAGCGATTCATCCTTTATCAGATTCTGTTTTATCCTCTGAAACCCTCTGGTCTTTCCTTGGGAATTCTCAATCCTGCCAATATTTGTCATGCTTCGGGAGAGAGTATTTCTACTTGCTTCCCTGATCTGTTTTCTATTTGTCCGTTTCATTGCTTCATCTTTTTCATTTTCGTCATCATAGAAGGAGTTACTGTCCTCTAAAGAATGTGCCATTTTTCGACAGATTGTGTTTCCTTTTCTTGATCCTGCATTAAGATCACCCTCTGTGTTTTGCTTGATGACGGGCAGTTCCAGTTTCTTGACTGGGCCTTGACATTGCCTCTTCTTTTGTTGGTTAGGAGACTGATCACGATTTCTTTGACTAGCTACTCTATCGGCTACCTCTTTACTTTGCATCAGCACCCTCTGAGTGGGAATTACATGTTTGGTTGTTCGATTCATTTGTATTTCAGGCGGGTAGTTCATCCTGTTGGGTTTGTGGAAGTGTGAGAATATCCTCAAGTCTTCGATCCTCTTTGCCTCATCATCCAGCAATTCCTGTTTGTTCATACCTTTGGCTGTGCAGTCTTTAGCCCCCCTGTCCTTCACTGGATACTGAAGCGTTTCGTCACTTAGTGATGTTGTGCTGGAGAAGTTAACAGGTGTACCTTCTGCAGAATCAGTGAAGGATGAATCATCTAATTTGAAATCCTTTTGTGGGATGATAATTTTCCTTCCTGGACACATTTGGGTTTTGCCATTTGGGAGCATCATGTACACTGGGAGATGTATTGGCTTTCGGATCTGAGAATTGAGAACATGGGAAGGGATGGTGGTCATCAGAGAAGGTCTTACTTTTCTGAACTTGGAGGGCATTGCTGAGTTGATGCATTCCTTTAAGATTTCGATGTCGTCGTCTGAGTTGCCCTCACTGTATCTCTCCCCATTGTCGAATCCTTCCTCATCTTCATCAGGGAAAGGAAGATTTTTGTCATTTTGCTGGAGTAGGGGCGTCAATTTAAGCTCCACATCCTTCTGTATGTAGTGTTCGTGAAGAGGCAAAGCACTTAAACTTGAAGCACAAGAGAAGTTCTCAGTGGGCTTTTCCACAGTGAAGTAGATCATGGTGTCCAGGTCAGGAGGAAGGTTAAACCTCTCTTTGGAGTCTGCAA
Organism: Hollardia meadi; assembly: GCA_037974645.1. Taxonomy (NCBI): domain Eukaryota; kingdom Metazoa; phylum Chordata; class Actinopteri; order Tetraodontiformes; family Triacanthodidae; genus Hollardia; species Hollardia meadi. The sequence continues at coordinate 84,724 of JBBPCS010000052.1, read as the reverse complement.
TCTCCATGAACTTTCGCAGGCTGCTTTCCCACTGGCCGGCTATTCCTGTGGTCTGTGTTTCTGGTCCATTTGATTCAACGCAACATGGAGTTTTGCTCCGACTAGGAGGCATGGTTTGCCCTGGGCTGTCGGGAAGATCACTTGGGCTGATTGTTCCATCAATCATCTCACTACACGGATCACTTTGGATCGAGCTGGCAATAGAGGGAGACTCAAAGCTGCCCAATGAACTGACTGAGCTACAACGACTCATTACCAGGGGTGTCTCATGTATGTAGTTTTCAGATGAACTGGATGGAGACCTGTCATCAAGTATGGCTGGTGAAGCTCCTCTAAGGAACACCTTTTCCCTTTTGGCAGGACAGGGGATCTCAATGGGATCGGTCTCTTTGCTGGGGAAGGTTTTTGAGTCTGTGATCAGCAGCTGGCTGTCCGTCAGATCCTCCAGGGTTTCATCCTCTTCAACTCTCTTCACCACTTCTTCATCCTCCACTTCAATTATTTCTAATGACGAGTCACTCTCCAGTTCATTCTCACTTTGGCCGTCCAGCGCTCCGTCGCCAGAAGAAAGAGAGGAAAGTGAACTGCAGCGGGAGAAGCAAATTGGGGTGTTCTCCACAGAGTATTTCTGGACCGTCTCCATCGTCCCAATGGTTGGACTCCTGGTGGATGCCATTGGAGAAAATTTTGTAATACTCCCCCCAGTCATCACAGTAGGTACCCATGCTTGTCTCCTCATTGCTTGGGCAGCCTGGACATTGATGGCCGTCTTAGCTACACCAAATTTGGCCACACTCTGAATAAGCGGGACCTGTTGATAAGAAGGAGACAGTTTAATTGAAGTCATGCTGACATCAGAGGAGACTTTAGTGGATGCACTGACAGGTGTTTGTACTGGTTGATCCTGGTTCTTTTCTGCATCTGTACTGCTGAGCTCTAGAGTTTTCACATCTTTGTTGTCCACAGAATCTCTCTCGGGAATATCCTGCTGGTTAGTCTCATTCAGGAGAGAAGGTCCTACATTAGGGTAATCTTGATGAGCCACCTTGAGATCAAGCTGGTTGGGTCGTTGTTGCATCATTAGAGCTCTAGGAGCAGGTCGCAGCTGGTCTTTGCTGCCACAGTAGCCATCACTGGTGCTACCACTGTTTAGGCTGTCTGTTGATACACTTGTATGGGCAGTTTTGAGGCGCAAGAGGGCGTGGGCTCTACTGAGGCGTTCTCTGTGGGCCAAGCTGCTTGTATCAGATAGACGACAGGGGGAACATGACTTCGCCCGAGCTTCATTGAGTTCATCCATTCCATAAGGCCAGTCCGCCAGGTGGTCCTCAGAGCTGAGGCTAAAACTGTCCTCCGAGGATGTGTGCATGGTGATGTCCTCCACTAACCTGTCGATCTTGGCAACCGTGTTGGTGATCTTTTTTGCTAGCTTCTCTGCGGCAGCTGATACCACATCGTCAGGAGGTGCATGTCTCTTTTCAATCATTTGAGGCGGGTCTACGTCTCTCTCAGGTTCACTGTCCCTCTTACGTGGCTGGTTATGCAGGAAGTTAGAGTTGGTAAGGAACATGGACAACATAGAGAAGCTCCCAGTGTCCAGGCTACTGGAGACATTGGGGGCCTCATCATCATCAAAACAACCTGAATCAGATGCGTAATCCTTTGCCAGACTCTCAATGTGCCGTAGCGGCTTGTTGAGGGTCAAGTGCTTGGGGCTCTGTTTCTCAAGGGTATCAAAAGTCTCTGCTAGGTGTTTGGCGTCCAGCTCCGCCTCCAGAGCCTTTTGTTTCCTCATGTAGAGTGAGGGCATGCAGGAGCCAGGCGATACAACTGCAGCATCCTTATACTTCAGGGGTCGATTGGTGAGGAGGTTCCTCAAAGCTGCGGCGCTGCCCATGGCTATCATCTTGTGCTTGGAGTGGATAAGGTTGCGCAGCATGCTAACTGCCCCGAGGTCCCACAGCAGCTCCTGGTCTTTGGGACTTCGGGCAGAAAGATTCCAGAGAGTCCCACAGGCGTTGCTGACTATGGTCAGGCTGTGGGAGCGCAGGTGCTGCAGCAGAGTTTGGAGGCAGTTGTGGTCCCTTAGGATTTGCCTGTGAAGAAAGAAAGAAAAAGACATTTCAATACATTTCTTACGTTCAGATTAAGTAAATTATTGGTTTAGTTATTGTTAAAAGTCTGTATCAGTAGTTTTGACTGTTTTCGCCCATTTTACTATAAATCATGTATACTTAATCTCACTTCTGGCCATTTTCTAAAGAATGTTGTAGTTGTCTTCCTTCTTTCCAGATCTATTATTAATTATATTGTGGTATAAAAATCAACTTGCCGTCATTTGAATGTAGCTTATGTTACATAATTGTGAAGATAAGATTATCATTACTCGATAGTTACATCACAAATGTTGTATGTTTAGGTTAAGTAGAAAATTCTGCACAGCATTATTTATCAAAACAACAATAATGTAACATACAAGAATCAGACTGTATCTCAATTGAGTTCTCTACAAACGGTATTTAATACAGAGATGAATGAAAACCAGTGTCAGCATGGAAAGTAAGAAAACTCTCTAAAAGATGCTGTGCTGTGAAATGATCAGCATTAATAGTTTATTTGTAATAAATGGGCTAAAACATATAAAAACACAAGGGTGATGCTCTAATGGCGATGTGGTTACAGCCACGAGTTTACAATATTTCTTTTGTCTTTGCTTTTGTTAAATTATTAAAAATGTCAAGAATGAAAATTTATCCTCAAAAAGTATGAAATGTTGTGTTTGAAGTGTTTGAGTCTCAGAAACCCACCTGTAGTCTTCTCGTGTGGCGACCAGACTCGACACGTTTCGAAGGATCCCTCCGCCGCTCTCGATGATGGCGAGCGAGTTGGTCTGGCATCGGTACGTCAGTGTGCTGACCAGGAAGCCCAGAGCTCCGTCCACCGAACAGATCGCCACCTTATTGTCGATGCTGTGAGCCGACAGATTCCACAGAGCGCTCAGAAGACTCTTCAAGGTCGACTCCTGGAAATAACAAAAAAGCTTTTTTTTGAGCTCATTTACAAACACCAAAATTACGCTCATTAATTCTTAATTTAAAATGGTTGAGAAAGAGGACGAAACGGGAAGAGAAAACTTTAACCATGTATGATGCTAAAGTTTACTTCACATGACAGCTAACCACTGCACAAAAACACATTTTTACTACTGTCAGTCATTCATTGGTTAATTGGTTTATTAGGTCATTCAGAACAAGCTTTTCAAATCAAACTGTGCTTAATCAGTGTGAGTAAGGAATGATGATGTAAAACTTATGTTCAATCTAAGGGATTAGCCAATTCAAGAATCTACTATTTGAGTTTTACATCATACAGAAATGAATGGGGGGTAATGGCTGCCTGGAACAATAATTAAATACATTAGTATTTATGGTATAGTCTATTAAAGGAATAGTTTTACATTTTGGGAAATCCTCCTATTTCTTGCGAGTTAGGTGTTCAGATCGATTCCAATCAATGTCTGTGATAAATATGAAGCTACAGCCAGCAGCTGGTTTGGTTAGCTTAGCCTAGCATAAAGACTGTAAAAAGAGAAAGACCTAGAATGGTTCTGTCCAAAGGTAAAATCCACCCACCAGCACCTTCACAGCTCAATAAGTGACATGTTTCTTCTTTAATCACTAAAATAGATTGAGTGTAGAAACAATGGAAACGTTTTATGGGATGCACTACTTCTTGGTTAGGACCAGTTTAGTCCAGTCTAAGCTAAGCTAAGCTAACTGGCTGTAGTTTTATAATGTATTTGAGATATGAGAGTGGTATCAATCTGAACATCTAACTCTCATCAGTAAGTGAAGAAGAATATTTTCCAAAATGTCAAACTATTATTCAGCAATATTATTGATTCCTCAGAATAAACAGAAAAACATATGAAGAGGTGAATAAAAAGCAGAGCACTTAGTATTTTTCTATGTTTATGTATTTTTTCAACAGAAATCTTAAAATGCTTCAAGCAACCAGCCACCAGTGCTTCATTTCATTCATTCCTTGATATAGAAAAAACCCATCAAAATTCCATCCTGCAACATACACAAACTCAGAACAGATCAGGCCTTCCCACCATCTCCTAAAATCAAGCTGTTCTATCTCCTCCGTGTGGGTCGGTTTGTTTTCTGTTACCTTGGTGGCCTGCAGGGCGCAGGTCATCAGCGCAGACACACAGCCGATGTCTCTGAGGACTCTCTTGCTGTTGATGTCGGCCCTCCAGGACAGATTCCTCAGGATGCTGGAGACCACCTGATGAAGCTCCTCGCTGTCTGAGGCCAGCTGGGCCACCAGAGCCTGAAGGCAGCTCTTCTTTGAGCACAGGGTGGCCTGAAATGAAGACATGGTGCAGGTCAAACAAACGGACCTTGGTGATTAACGGCAGCATTCAGATTTGTTAAAAAATTAGCACTGTGCTGTTTGTCAGAGCTTGGGACAAAACCTGCAAAATGATTCAAGTCTCCATATAAAGTCTGAACTGGTAAAACATACGCTATCAGTTTCATTACAACACTGTTTAACCCATTAGCATGCCTCATTAAATTGATCACTTATGTATAATGCATAAGCAGGAAGTCATCTCTTACTAGCAGAAACGACCAAGTCTAAAAACATGCTAATACTAAAACATGCTAACAATAACACAGAGGTTAAAAACACTAATGCTAAAGCAGCTGCTGATAAAATGGCAATTCTACCACAAAGACTAAAGGCATACTAATGCTAAAAACAAAGCTAATAACATTATAACCCTAACACTAAAGGTCACAATATGCTAATGCTTACAACATACTAATATTTACACCATTGCTAAAAAATGCTAACAATTAGACCAAGGTTAACATTATATGACAGCTAACAATAAGCTAATGCTTAAAAAATGCCAACATGTACACCTTTGCTAAAAAAAATAAATGCTAACAATTAGACCCAGGTTAATGCTAGCAAACACTGTGGTAATCCTACAACATGTAACAACATGTTAAGGCTAACACTATGGTTAATCCCATTATAATGCTAACATTAAATTGTCATTGTAATGTTATAATACACTATATTAATATAACATTACATATTAATGTTGTAGCTGGAGCTAACATTTTACAAAGTCATGTTTTCTGTGTAAAATCTGAAGATTATCTGTCAGATAAGTGTGGTGCAGTAGAAAGTACAATATCTCCCTGTGAAATGTAGTAGATTAGATTAGATTATCCTTTATTGGCTCCCTTAGGAGAAATTTGTCTTGGACAGTGAGAGGACTGTTGAAGGTCAGCACATATATCCAATCAAACAACGATACAGTATCACACACTAGCACGGCATTACATATCTGCCCTAGGAATAAAAATATTGCACAATGCCCATACCCCCCAATAAGAGCCATAATCGCCCCCACCCTACACAGACACTCCCACCCCCCCCACCCCGTGGGATCAATAAAGTCATTACTGCCCACCGATGCATGCAGGACTGTTACAACCCCCACAGCGTCACGCTCCTCTGTACCTTGTTGACGACGTCACCGAAGGTGAGGTTCGTCATCGCCATCCCTGCGTAGCGGCGCAGCGCCATGTTGATGGGGTCGTTCTGCGTGCCATACATGTCCTGGTCCAGGTGGATCAGGTCAGCCACCACCTGCAGACCGCCTGGAGGAAAACACAAGACTCTCAGCAGAGTGTGATGCTGGGAAAAACCACGAGACTTGAAGGTGCTTCACCAACCTAATTCATTCATGGCGCGCCTGTACTCCTCCTCAAAGGAGAGCTTCATGATGGCGCACATGGCCTGACAGATCTGAGGGTCCACGGGCTCTGGGATGTCTGCGGAGAACAAAGCAAAGAATAGAAGAGAAGGTTTCAGTGGAAGTTATTGATAAATCCACTCCAATCCATCTCAACCCAACTCTAAATGTTTAATGCACATTTAGAAGCCATTTTGAACCATTTAAATTGTAGTACCACGTCCCAGCCACCAGGTGGCCCCCACAGTCCACTATTCCATTTGACTATTGTCATTTTGAGATATGACATCATAAATTCAAAATGGCGGAGGGAAGAGGAGATGCACCAAGGACCTCTTAAAAATCTGTTAAATCCTCTTACTGTCAGACCGGACAGTAAAAAATATTTTTTGACTAAATCTTATAAATACCTTCATTCAGATTTTATTAATCATGTTTTTGTATATTATTTTTTCTGTGACCGAATATATTCTGAACTATTGAGCTTAAATTTAGATTTTTGCCTTTTTTTTCTTTTTTCTTTTTATGAGTTTATTTATTTATTATTTTATGTGTTTTATTTAAACATTTGATGTAATTTACACTTGAATAGTTTTAATATACAGAAATATTAAATAGTCTAAATATTTGATCTAAATATAGGCCCGATAGTTCAGAATATAGTTTTGGTGCATAACGTCCACTGGAGAGGACAAGAAAAAGTTTTTCTAACATCTTATTGACTTAAAATATTTATTTTACCTGTTATAAAAGGATTTAATACCACTGATGTCCACTGCAGGGGACATTACATAACTCCTTCAAAATAAAATATTAAGAACGTTAAGTTTTTTTTCGCTTAAAAGTAAAAACATAAAATGTTTGTGATTGAATGATTGATGCCTGAAAGGGATAAAGAAACCAGAACCACTGGTGAGAGAACGTTTTCGGTTCCTCTGGGTTTAGAGGGAGCTTCACTCACCGGTGGTTTTGGTTCCTCCGGGTGTCCCTGCGTGGCTCTCGATCCAGTCCCAGCCGCTGTCACAGTAGGTCCGGATCTGCTCCAGCATGTGCAGGACCCTCATCTCCCGGCGGGCCTGGCCCTCATCCTGCTGGGAGTAGATGATGTTGTGGAGGGCGGCGCTGGCTCTGGATTTGGCCTCCCGGCTGCAGCCCGTCATCACGCCACCCGATGCAGTCTCTGAGGTCCCGCCGCCACCCGGAGCTTCGTGCAGGATCTGGACCAGCAGGGGGACGCAGCCGGACTTCCTCATGACGATGCAGCTGTCCTGAGAGCTGGACAGAGCCAGCAGAGTCCGAGACATCTCCTCCTTATCTCTGTTAGCGAGCATGGAGAGCAGCCAGAACACCATCTCCACCTGGAGGGAGGTCCACAGTGAGTTCACTCAAGTACTTCAGTACAATTTGAGGTACTTTGAGTATTTACATTTCATGCTGCTTTCTACTTCTTTATAATACCTACTGTACTGTATAGTATCTAAATAAATGTTCTGAATACTTCTTCCTGGCTACATTTCAGTACTGATGACGAATCATTTGGTCAGTCTGATCGCTGTACGTTGCTTTATGAGAATTTCACGTTAAAGTGAAATAGTTCCAGATGACTTGCAGACAGACATGATGTCTCTCTGTATGAACTATTGACCTAAATAAAGATGGCCGCTGCGTCTCCACTTCCTCCCACTGTACAAAATTAAATATCCCGGATACGAGCGCTGCCATCTTGTTCTGGTGACGTCATTTGGAGCCAGAGTCTGTGCAGTAGTGATCGG